>CM066576.1:32936504-33384004 GCA_033816785.1 Picus viridis
CCTCAGTCTTCCCTTCTCAAGACTAAATAGTCCCAGGTCTCTCAGTCCATCTTCGTAGGGAAGACGCTCAAGTTTCCTAATCATTCTTGTGGCTCTCTGTTGGGTTCTCTCCAGCAGTTCTCTGTCTTTCTTGAACTGGGGAGCCCAAAACTGGACACAGTATTCCAGGAGTGGTCTCACCAGGGCAGAGTAGAGAGGTAGAAGACCTTCCCTAGACCTGCTGGACACAGCCTTCTTGATTCATCCCAGGATACTATTGGCTCTGTTGGCGACAAGGGCACACTGTTGTTCCATGGAGAACTTGGTGTCCACCAGCAATCCAAGGTCTTTCTCTGTGGAGCTGCTTTCCAGCAGGGCAGCCCCTATCCTGTACTGGTGCATGTTGTTATTCTTCCCCAGATGTAGGACCCTTGCACTTGTCCTTGTTAAACTTATGAGGTTTGCCTGCATCCAGCTCTCCAGCCTGTCCAGGTCATGTTGCACAGTCCAACGGGTGCCCAGTCCAATGGGGTGTCAGCCAATCCCTCCAGTTCTGTGTCATCAGCAAACTTGCTGAGGGTATTCCATCCCCTCACCCAGGCTGTTGATAAAGATATTGAACAAAACCAGACCCAATACCAATCCCTGGAGAACACCATTGGCCACAGGCCTCCAAGTTGACTCTGTCCCACTGAGGATGACTCTCTAAACTCTGTTGAGCCAGTTTTCAATCCACCTCACTGACCAGCCGTCTGTACCACATGTCCTGAGCTTTTACATGAGGGTGTTATGGGACACAGTATCAAAAGCTTTGCTGAAGTCAAGATATATGACATCCACTGCTCTTCCCTCATCTGCCCATTTGGTCACAATTTTATAGAAGGCTATCAGATTACTCAGACAGGATCTCCCCTTGGTAAATCCATGTTGGTATCAAGGTACCTAAGACTAGCTTGTTCATCTCTTCTTAAAAATGGATTATTTTTATTTCTTTGGAAGAGGAGAGAACTGAAAATCACTTTTCTATTTTGGCGTTCACAACCATGTGGAGCAAAGGCTAAACTTGAAGATGCAGGTGCTATTATTCTGTCAATAGTCAGGCTACTGTGAATTACGGATTGCTCAGTGTTTCTGCCTCTAGTCAGCTCAGACTTGACTCTGGCTCTAATTGTTTCCTTCAGTTTGCAGCGTTACTAAAGGGGCCCTTGAAGATTTTGAACACAAACAAGCTTCTGAAGAAATAAAACTAGCTGGTGAAAAGAAGTAGAGTTTTGGTATTTGCATAACTAAAGAAACTTTTTTTCCCCATTAAACTGGTATCATATTTTTCTGTTTACGTGGAACATGAGAAATTTCAGAGCCCAAAGGCAGTCTTAGCCAGAAAGCTGTAAATGATTAAAATCAGTGGAGAAACCAAATCTGTTTCTGTTACATGCATTAGGTATGGTATGATGCTACTGTGGAACTGCGCTGGCTTTTATGACAATGTAAATGTGTTGAAATCTGACCACATTCTGCAAGAGAGCAAAAATATCTGAGGTGCATCTCTCTTTGTAGTCTTTGCTAATAGAGTAGCATGTGTGCTTGAAAGTAATTTTGCCATGTTTGTGTTTTTCTGACAGAAGTATGTTTTGAATAGTGACTCATTTTAGCACTGGGTTGGCTTTAGTTGACTCCAGAAGTAAGTGTAAGGATGCCTTTGCATGCAGCTGTGAAGTAGTTCAGACCCAGTGATATCTTTTTATGTAATTATAAGCTACTGAGGCCACCCTAAAAGTGCACTAGCAAAACAAGTTTGAGGCATTAAACAAAACAAACAATAAATGAAAAAAACCCAATTGCACATCTTAAATAAAAGCACTGTGTAGCTTTTTGTTAGAAGAATGTGCTGTCAATATTTGAGAACAAATAACCTAGCCAGCATCCTCTCAGAGCTGCTATTTATGTTTTGGAAAAATTATGGTTTAATGGAAGTTTTTGGCAACTTTTAGAGAATTCAACAGAGCAGGAGACTGTTCAACTGATCTCATTCCTGGGATTGCTGTGGTTCTGTGGTTCTCAGTCCTTCTGTTACACTATTTGGGGTAGTTTGTGTCATGAGTTTCCAAGGTAAATGCTAGGCCTACACTTCTAGCCTCTCGTGGCAGACACACTTGTTTTCTAGTCTGTTTCTGAGGATTATTTTTTTCTTCTATACCTCAAATGACAAGGTATTAAGTCAGATTTAATCCATAGTAAGCATCTGGTGCACACTCTTGGTGTTAGGCTTCAATTTATTTTACTTAAAAGGAGAATAGTGTACAGCTTCTGGTCTAATGTGTGCAGGATCTCTTGATACATTACTTTGACAGAGCTGTAGTTACGTTCATATTTTCAGTGATGAACACTTCTTTTCTCCTTTTAAAGCATCTCTTATAAATGAATTTTAATCTACACTGGGATTTTACTTCTTTTTTTAACATTTTTGTCCTTGTCATTCAGATTTCTGTAAATTGTTGCGTTATTTGCTGTGAGTGGCTGTTGTGCTCATGTCCATTTTAAGCTCTCATACAAATTATTTAAGATACAGAAATTGCTTTTGTTCATTTTAAAGTATGTGGGGGACGTAACAATGGCAAAGCAGTTGCTGTTATTGGTACAGGTGCGATAACCACAGGATCTATACAAGTGCTTCCTCCGACAAAGCTTGGGAAGAAGTCAGTTTTTCCTTGAAGCACTCAATCTTATGATGCAGAGTGTATTGCAGAAGATGAAGATACTAGAATGTTGCTGGGACTCTGTTCTCCCAGCTCCAGACTTCTGGGCAGCAAAAGGGTCAGAGCAATGTCAATCACTTTACCCATTTGCACTGCCTGGAAGCATGGAAGTGTTGAATGTGGATGTGCAGTAAACCCCTTCCACATACAGCTGTAGAGAGGAAAGACAGAAGTGGACACCAGTGAATTAGTTGGTGTTTCCAAAATGCCAGCAAAAGCAATAGGGGAATTTGTTTTAGCACTACTAACAATGACATAGTTTAATTTTTACCCAAAGCTGGGATGAGAAAGAGACCTGGTTATACAACTTAGAATAAAACAAACTTGGTTTTGCTCTGCTCTTGAAATGCTACCTCATTCTTGGTCTCTACTCTGTGGGATTACTTTCTAGTTTTAAATGCATGTGTGAATGGATACTGTGTGTTAGTTTCACCTGCTGCTATGATGCTTTTGCTTAGGTAACAAAGAAAATAATTAAAAAATAAGATGAACTTCAGATAAAACCTCAGTGTGTAATATTTATGCTTCTTATAATGTACATTTTTGATCCATAAGGAGAAACTATTTCAGGGGAGAAAGATAATCTTGAAGTGTTTTTGCGTAATGAATTATTAGTGTTCCAACTTAGCCTTTTATTATTTTTGTTATTTTTAGGGAAAGCAAGACATTCTCTACAATGGAAACTTCTACAGAGTAATTCCTGATTTTCAAGAGGTACGGTTTTTTGCTGGGTTTGGTGGTTGTTTGTGTGTGTTTGTGGTTTTGGTGCTTTTGGTTGGGGTTGTTTTTGTTTGTTTGTTTTTTACTAGGTTATTTACTTCAAGTTTAAAATATAGATTAGTATTTCAATGCTCCGTTGTCCATGTTAGCAGGATAAGTGTATTCTGAAAAAAACAACCCAACAGTTGAGGTTTGTGACAGAAGTTATTAGAAATTTAGGTCATAACTTTGCAAATTCAGAGTATGCTGTTCTCTCCAGAAAAACCTGACACTAGGGAAGAAGTGTGTGTGAGGATGATCAGTGACAGATGAGGGTATTCTGGGTCCTTGGTGGCCTCATCTTTTCATAGAGGCTAATGTTCTAAGAAGGACAGGTGAGTAATAAACTGATCTTTTGTTTCCTCCCCCATCAGCCCTGACTAAACTACAGTGATAATGTGGAGCCATTTTTTAAATTGTTCCAAAGGCAGTTTAAGTGCTTTAGTGTCTATGTGATTCGAACAGATTCTTAGCACCTAAAATTTGTGGAGAACAATTTTTATTTTGTAATATTCAGGGTTGGTTCACTCTGCATACCAACTTACCTTCATCATACATACTCCTACTCTGAGCATAGTTCTATATATTCCAGTGGCACCAAGGATTCTTACTTCATTGGCTCTTGTTGTCTGAAAGCTGCTTTTCCTCCCTTTAATGCTATCAGAAGCTACAGGAAATTTAACCTCTTTCATGCTCCAAAAGACATTGTGTTGGAGAGAAGCAGACAATCAGATTCCCTTCCCTTGATGATTACAAAAGAGGAATCTGGCTTATAGGCTGTTCTAAAATGTAAGTGCTTAAGAGAGTACGTCTGGTATGATCTTTACAGCTGAAGAAACTACTGTTTTTACTTCAGCGGTTGAGGAAGTACATGGCAGATTTGCATGACTTTCTTGCAAAATAGTGCCTTATAGCCACAGATGACATCTTGTAGCTGTGGAAGTACTGCAAGCACCAATACGTACACTGAGTGTGGTGCTACTCACGCCAACAAGCCTAAGAGAATTACCTATTGTGATTTCTAGTGGTACACTGCTTACTTGCTTTACTTGAAAACAACAAACCTTGATCAGCTTTGCTCTGTGTAATCCATCTACCACAGTCACAGGAATACTTGGTGTTTGTTTTCCTTATGCCAATGCAGATCTACACTAACTCTGTTCTCTCCCCTGCTGAGCATATTCATAGAATCATTCAGGTTGGAAAAAAACCCATGGGATCATCAAGGTCAACTACTGTGATGCTGTTGACTCTATTCCACAAAGTTCACACCTAAACCATATTCCCAACCTATAAACGCATCCAGGGATGGTGACACGACCACCAACCTGGGCAGCCTATTCCAATGTTTTACTACTCTTTCTGTGAAAAAAATATTTCCCAATGTCCACTCTAAACCTGCCCTGTTGCAGTTTGAGGCCACTCCCTCTTTTTCTATTGCTAATTATCTGTGAGAAGAGACCAGCACTAACCTCTCTACAATGTCCTTTCAGGTAGTGTTAGAGTGTGATGAAGTCTCCCCTTGGCCTCCTCTTCTTCAAACTAAACAGACCATGCTCCTGTAAGCTGACATGAATGAGGATGAGCTTTAGTCCTAAAGTATTTGCTACCCAGTCATAATGGTTCCAAAATGGAAGCTGTTTTGTGGGGTATTTTCAACCTGAGCTGAATTTTGCATCTCTTTTGGCCATGAATCCTACTGCTGTTCTTCTAATCAGGTCTGAATTCTACAGCCTATCTGTTTTTTTTTTTTTTTTATACATGTTATGTCTGGCTTCTCAAAACGGAGTTCTTTTATGTCTGAACAGTTATCTGCTGTTTGTAAGCAACACGCATAGCTTACTTAGGTGGAGTGTGCACTGTTTTTCCCCTTAAAATGGATGTTTTCTTTATAAAAACCTCTCGTAGCACATTTCTAGGTCAGGAATGCTTGAAATATCTTGTGTCATTAAAACCTGGAGTCAAGAGTGTAAAACAAAACTAGAGAGGCAAAACAAAAATAAACGAAGTTTACTGTGTCCAGATGAAGTGTTGTTTTCCAAACATTCCTTTGTTTGTGATAATGTAGTCTTTGTACTTTCTTTTGAAAGACTGTTCTGTCTAATAATTAGAGCAAAACTCAAAAATGGATAGACATTTTTGGTGAGAAAGGTGAACTTGCAGAAAGCATATACTGGCAAAGGCCTCAGATTGAGAAAAGTTGGTAGTTCAGAGAGGAGGTAAAGTTCTGGGACCTAAAAAAGCAAGTGATAACAAAAAAGTATAGACAATTTATGGCAGTAGGTACTGTCTCACTTGTCAGCTTCCCTGTAGTTTCACATATATTTAAACTGACACTTCTGATAAAGAAAGTAGTCCCCAGCATCTAATTTCTTGTCCTGGGATGCTTGATCACACCAAAAGCTTCAATAAGTCACTAGTGAATTAACTAATATGACTGATAAGAAGACCTGCTAAGTAAAATTCTAAGTGGCAATTATTTCTTTTTTTTTTTTAACTTGAAGGGAAGGCTCTGGGGAGAACTTACTGTGTCCTTTCAATATTTAAATGTGAAAGATGGGGACAGACTTTATAGTAGTGAATATTGCAACAGGACAAGGGGTGTTTGGTTTTAAACTGGAAGTGGGAAGATTTAAACTAGAACCCTTTGCCCCACTTTCCACCCCTTAACTTTCTTCTGGGCTGCTGACTCTGGGAGGAAACCAGAGCACAGATCTTCTGTAACCAGGAGGAGTATGCATCCAGAAATGGAGAGAGTAGAGTAGAAAGAAGTGGAGGAAACTATTCACATTCTAGTTTCGCAGTGTAGACTTGGATAGCATGACTCTGTCTGTGCAAAAGCTGAAGGGCAATGGTGGCAGAGAAGGTGAGCAACATTCACATAGAATCATAGAATTGTTAGGGTTGGAAGGGACCTCAAGGATCATCTAGTTCCAACCCCCTGCCATGGGCAGGGACACCTCACACTACATCAGGTTGCTCACAGCCTGGCATTAAAAACCTCAAGGGATAAGGCTTCTACCACCTCCCTGAGCAACCTGTTCCAGCATCTCACCACCCTCATGGTGAAGAACTTCTTCCTAACATCCAGTCTGAATCTAACCATTCCCCCTAGTCCTATCACTGCCTGACACCCTAAAAAGTCCCTCACCAGCTTTCTTGTAGGCCCCCTTCAGATACTGGAAGGCCACAATTAGGTCACCTTGGAGCCTTCTCTTCTTCAGACTGAATACTCCGTACTCTTTGTCTGTCCTCATAAGAGAGGTGCTCCAGCCCTCTAATCATCCTCATGGCCCTTCTCTGGACATGTTCCAGCATGTCCAGATCCTTCTTGTAATAGGGGCTGCACAACTGGATGCAGTACTTCAGGTGGGGTCTCACCAGAGCGGGGCAGAATCACCTACCTCGACCTGCTGGCTATGCTTCTCTTGATGCAGCCCAGGCTCTGGTTGGCTTTCTGGGCTGCAGGTGCACACTGCTGGCTCATGCTGAGCTTTTCATCTACCCCAAGTCCTTTTCAGCTTTCCCATGTCCTTTTCCTCAGGGCTGCTCTCAAATGAGTTACTGCCCAGCCTATATCAGTGTGTGATTGCCCTCACCCAGATGCAGGACCTTGCACTTGGTCTTGTTGAACCACATGAGGTCGTCATGGGCCCACCTCTCCAGGCTGTTGAGGTCCATCTAGATGACATCCCTTCCCTCCAGCATGTCTGCCGCACCACACAGCTAGGTGCCATCAGCAAACTTGCTGAGGGTGCACTCAGTGCCACTGTCTGTCACCAACAAAGATGTCAAACAAGACTGGTCCCAGTACTGATCCCTGAGGGACTTCACTTGTCACTGACCTCCACTTGGACATGGACCCATTGACAGCCACCCTTTGGGTGTGCCCCTCAAGCCAGTTCTTTATCCACTGAATGGTCCATCCATCAAACCCATACTGCACCAGCTTGGAGACCAGGATGTGGTACCAGACAGTGTTGAAGGCTTTGCTCAGGTCCAGGTAAATGATGTCAGTTGCTTGGCCTTCATCTATTAATGTGACCTTGTCATAGAAGGCCACCAGGTTTGTCAGGCAGGATTACCCCTTGGTGAGGTCGTGATGAGTGTGCCTAGTCACCTCTTCGTTGTTCTTCTGCCTCAGCAGTGCCTCCAGGAGGACCTGCTCCATGATCTTGCCAGGCACAGAGATGAGAGTGACTGGCCTATAGTTCCTTGGGTCATCCTTCTTTCCCTTTTTGAAAATGGGAGTCATATTTCCACTTTTCCAGTCAGTGGGGGCCTCTCTGGACTGACATGACTTTTGGAATATTATGGAGAGTGGTTTAGCAACCTCCTCCACCAGTTCCCTCAGCACCTGTGGGTGTATCTCATTGGGTCCCATGGACTTGAACATGTTCAGGTTCTTCAGATGGTCACAAACCTGATCTTCACTCAAAATGGGCAGTTCCTTCTTCCAGTCCCTACTCTCTTCCATTATTCTGGAAGTGCAGCTGGAGCCCTTGCCAGTGAAGATTGAGGTAAAGAAGTCATTGAGAACCTGAGCCTTCTCCATGTCACTTGTCACCAGTTCATGTGTTTCCTTTCTGAGGGGGCCCACACCTTCCCTAGTTGTCTTTTTGCTGTTAATATACCTATAGACATTTTTACTGTTCCCTTTGATCTCCCTGGCTAGATTTAATTCTAACTGAGCTTTAGCTTTTCTAACCAGGTCTCTCGCTGCTCGGGCAGCTTCCTTGTCTACTCCCCATTTTAGCTGTCCTTTCTTCCACTCCTTGTAGTGTTTCTTTTTGTCTGACAGCATGTCCAGGAGCTCCTTGCTCATCCAGGCACGTCTACTAGCATGCTTTCCTCTTTGTGGGTATACTTTGCTCCTGGGCACAGAGAAGGTGATCCTTGAACACTGACCAGCTGTCCTGGGCCCCTTTTCCTGCTAGGGATTTGTCTCATGATACTTTGGCCAGCAGATCCCTGAAGTGATCAAAGTCTGCATGCCTAAAGCCTGGGGTTGTAAGCTTGGGATACATCCTCCTAGTTGCCCTGAGGATCTTAAATTCTATTGTTTTATGGTTACTGCAGCCAAGGTTATCGCTGAGCTTCACATTAGTCACCAGCCCTTCCCTATTGGTGAGAACAAGGTCCAGCATAGCACCTTTTCTTGTTGGTTTCTCTACCTTTTGGAGGAGGAAGTTGTCATATATGCATTCCAGGAACATCCTGGTACTTAGCTGTGTTGTCCCTCCAGCAGATGTCAGGGTGGTTGAAATCCCCACCAAGGACTAGGGCTTGTGAATGTGAAGCCACCTCTGTTTCCCTGTGGAGGGCCTCATCTGCTTGGTTCTGCTAGTCAGGTGGCCTGTTGCAGACCCCTGCAGTAACATCACCTGCCCCCGTCTTCCCTTTAATCTTCACCCATATGCTCTACCAGCTCCTGTTCCCAAGGGATTCTTTCACAGATAGGTTAGTGGGACTTTTGTGACTGATTTCAGCTGAAGCCATGTGAAAGACAGAAATGGAAAGTGAAAGAATAAGCAGAACAATCTGGAAGCTATGGAGACAGCTACAAAATAAATGAATCAAGATAAAAAAAGTGGGAAATGTGATAATACAACTATCAGATATTGGAAACATATATGTGGTAGTGAAGGAAGCAAGAGGTCATGTGCACAGCTGAGTTTAGACAAAATGTCTAATTTCTGATTCTCCTCCTGTTGAAACTACCTGCCAAGCCCTACTATTGGTACACTGAGATCATTTGCCTAGTTGATAGTTTCAGTTTAAGAAACTGTTGTGCCATCTTATGCCACATGAATAGTGCATTCTTCTTTGGGTCTTACTGCTCTCTGGTGAAGCCAAAATAAAAATGACAAAATTGCTGCCAGAAAGTGCCTTCTTTTTGGAAAGGGTGTGGTGGGTTGTTTTTTTTTTTTGTTGTTGTTGTTGTTGTTTTTTTTTTTTGCTATTTTCAGCTTCTCTAAACCACAAAAGATTGAGGGATTTTTTTTTTTTTTTTCATTACATTTGTTGTCTGTGTAGAGGAGCAGTGTTTGGTTGAGTGTTTAAGTAAACAGGTGCTAACTAAAGGCAAAATGCTGTGTTATCCTATAGCTTTCCCAGAACACACTTTTGTTCTAGTGTTCACATCATCTTTTATAGTTTTGGTGCTCTCGAAATGAGTATTGCATTAGAAAACAGGGAATGTATGCACATACGAGATGTTATGGAGTCTAGCCTACTAACAGCTGTTTACCTAAACAAATTCCTTTTTATCACAGCGCCTATGAAAACTGGAATCTGAGAGGATGGCATGTGCTATTCTACCTCAGAATGATTTCTTGCAGAAAATGAAAATATCTGTGGCAAATCAAATTTGCTTTCAAAACTTAACTGTTGTGGTTATTATGATTTTCTTTGGGTACATCCTCTTAATTTACTACGTGTAAATTTTCAAATTTGACAAGTTGCATAAACCAGAAAAGTAGGAAACAGCTCCTAAAGAACTGCTGCCAGATCTTTGAAGGACGTATTGAATTATTTGATCTGAAACACGTGTGAGAGTGGCTTTGCCAAGTTTTGGAAGTTACAGTATGTGGAGTGATGAGACTGCTGTCTAGTTACTTTCTGTAAAAAAAGGGGGGAAGACAGAGATACATGGAATGTTTATTGCTTAACAATACACCTTCCACTTTTCAATCGTTTACATTTTTAACTGTTGTTTCTTCTTTTCAAAATTAATAAGACTTATTAAACACTACAATGAAAAGTACTAAGTAAATCTACTTAGATTTCATAACTGTGCTTTGCTGTTTGATCTATACCAGACTGAAAGTTCAGATTGTAAAAAAGATCATTACAAGATTGTTTGCAGTATGGGTTAGCAGTCTGGAGCACCTCTCTGGAGCTGCTGTAGATGGAAGTAACTCTGATACTGAATCTGTTTTCTCAGACATTTGTACATATGGAAGTATTTGACCATTTATGCTTGTTTTGCAGTGAATGTTTTTGTAAATGGCCTGATGATCAGACAAAGGAAGCAATTCTTCACTTACCTTATTAAATTTGCTCTAGATGTTCAGATGTGCATATTCCACTCCTGTTTGTGAGCAAGCAGGTTGCTCAGACAAAAAATTCATTCAGTGTTCTTGCTGAGCTGTATTTTAGCCTTGAGAAAGCAACCTCATTTTTCCTTCTGTATGTATGTTATGGGAGGAGAAAAGTCAGTTAACCCAGCTATTAAAGTGTTTGTGACTTGTATTTGGTTTGAGTTCACCTAGGCTGAGCAGATGGCTCTTTGAATTCAGTAGGTTCTTTCCAGCAAGATGGTTGGGCATGCTTGCCACACATTATTCCTTGGCTACTCTGCTCAAGTTTATTTCTGAACCTTTCTTTTTCAAAAGTAACTTGATTTTTTTTTTTTTTTTTTTTAATGTTGCCTAGTAAGATGTGCTTTTCATATTAAGCCATAAATCTAGTCCACTATGCAATTTTAATTCCCTTTCAGAAACACAGATGTTCTTCAATACTTGAGTTACAATAAGGTTTTGGGTCATATGAATCAGAACTTGAGTTAGCTGAATTTGAAACTGGTACCCATGTTTTCTTTAAGAAAACAGCTGTGCTTACCTTGATCTGAAGTGTTCAGATCAAACATTTGCATGGTGTTTGGCTTTGGCTGTGTTGGAACTAAGCAAGGTGAGATGTTTAATTAAGCTTTTTTTATTTGACTCAGTAATACTGTTGTATCTTAGGGAGGGAAAAGCAGGAAAATATTTGCATGTGGAAGACTGTCTGTGAGTCACCTTGATCTGTCTGCTTTTATGGCCTGCTTTTGTGTAAATGCAATTGGTGTTAAGGATGTAGGAAAACAGCTAGAAAGATTGTGAAAAGCTTAATAGAGATTTCTGCATTTTGGATTAAATGGGCTTTTTCTGTATGTCTCAGTTGAGCAGTTTGTTGTCTGGACTCTAGAATTTTAATTTTTATTTTTTATTTTTTTTTATGGTAAATTGTGTATATACAGAATTGATGAACTGAGAAATGTAACTTTAACAAATGTTAAACAGATGAAACAATTTCCAGGTGAATACTCTTAATGAAATCAAATGCTTTCCCTCTCTTCATCATTGGTGTATCAGCATGGAGTGTTTTCTGTTCTCATCTAAAATGTGGAATCAGGTTTGTCATTACTAATATTCTGCTTTTCTATGTTAATCCAAAAGTGTTGTAAAAGTTTAGTAAAATAATTGTGCATTAACTTTAATGCCCATTTCATCTTAGTCATAGAATCTTTTGAAAGTTTGTAAATTTTGGCAAGAGCATACATGGGAATCGGACACTAAGAATTTACTTCAAAAATTACAACCAGAGCAAAGACATTACAGCAAATGCCTCTTAAAATATGAGGTACTAAATAGTTAAAGCAACACTCTCTAGAATGGCTAATCAGTGAGAGCCCAAGCCTATTCTCTAATGTGGGAGCACAAGGTTGTGTCCTGATTACACTTTTATGGACTTTCTTTTACTTTCTGGTATGATTCTATCTGTCCATCCACTGGGATCCAGGGAGAGCTTTAAAAAGTCAGGGCTACCTGTGAATAGATTGAATTAGCCATAGACCTTAAGACTGCATTTTTTTTTTGACGACTACTTGTTACTGAGTGGTGTGGTTCCTGCTGTAAAAGATGCTCTTGCAAGCAAGGTACCTGAGGCTGGTGCATAAACACGAGAATCAAATGTACTCCTGATCTGGCATGCCTAATGCACTTGTGTATAGGTGGGTAGTTGAGGGTGTGCTGGTGGGAAATCAGTTGTCTTGTTCTCTGTCAAGTTAACATGTTCAGGAATCTTGGCGGGCTATAACCTCTCTATCCCTTCTTTTCATGGTGGTGCATGTTAACTACTGAACCTTGACAGTAGGTTATGTGACAGCAGGTGACAAAAGAGCAGGAAATGATGCTACTGAATCTACTACCTGTTGTACTTAGGACCTCAGCAGAATGAAAAGGAGTCAATATTATAAAACCAAAATACATGCTGTTTGGCAGTTTATTGCTATATGTGATCTTTGAGCCCTCTTTTTTTTTTTTTTTTTTTTTTTTTTTTTTTTTTGAATTGTGTCCAGAGCACAAGGGATTTGTTTCTGCGTTTTTGCTGACATGTTATGTGACTTTATAGAAACAGTATGAATTAAAGTGAGATGGTTAAATGTTAAACCAGCTTCCCAGATACATTGGTTTACTGCCAGGGAAAAGTGGACATTAAGCATAAATTCTGTATTTAAACACTAATCAAACATCTGTTTTTTTTGAATGAATAACTTGAGAAGGATGCAGTTGAAATAAGATGTACAGGGTATATTCATGGAAGAGAAGTTTTACTAATGTTGGAAGAATGGCTTTAATTAGTCTGAGTGTTTATAGGTGTGTTCATTTTCTCAATGTACATCTGGTATATAATTTTTCACCAACGTATAATTGGCAGTTTCCCCTAGGAAATAATCATTATTGGTATTATAAAAGCACTTTGTATCTATCACTGCTGGGAAATTAAAGTTTTGCAAAGGTCAGAATAAAGTGTGCCCCCAATTATGCTAATAACTTATCCCAAAAATGATCCACTGAAAGGTTTAATAGCTTGGTAGTCCTTTTTAGATTTTCTTAGAATGGGAAAACTTAATATTACATTTTGACACTTTACAGAAAGGTGAAAAAAAGAAATCACCCATGTCTCTGGCTTTTCAAGTTTGTACCTGAATCTCATAGTGACTTGAAGATCTTGAAATTTTCAGTGTTTTCTTGGGAATTTTTTTTTGTGTGTTGAGTTTGGTCTCAGAGTTATTTTCAAAAGACTTGTTTCTCTTCACTGTGAAGTCACTATCTTTGTTTTTTAATTAGCCTAGGGTTGTAAAAGATGCCATGTTTTGACATTTGAAAAAGTCTATAAATTTTACTTGAAATTTGACAATGTAGTCTGATAGACTTTGATCCTTTTTCTAAACAGAATGTGCTGAAGTAATTAAAAATAATAACCTGCTAAAAATACAAATGAAAGTCACTAAACCATCCAAATGCCTAGAATTTTAAAGCAAACTAAATTGAAATTTTGTGTTTTACTTGTCAAAATTTCTCTCATGTCCTTTGGGGGATATTCCACATTGGGGGATATTCCACATTGGCACTGTAAATAAACCATCCCAAAGTTTTCCAAATATTGGAAGAAATCTTCAGGACATAGCTACTTAGAAATTATTTGCTGCTGGATTTTCTCACTTATATAACATGTCCACCAGACAGATTTCCTTTGAACCAGAAGGTCTGTGTTGCTTGAAATTACTTTTTTTGTAATTTTAAAGTTAACACATTAGTGAAAGGCTAGATGGAATAATTTATTCCTGAGACTGATTATCCTAATATACCCACAGCTACTGTGCATCTACTGAGTTGTTAGAGAACCCATTAAGAGGACACTCTGAAATCTAACATTTGCAAATGTCTCCAAATTGAATTATAAATGTCTGCGAAGCAAAATGTTTGCTGCACTATGTCAGTTCCACTTACAGGCAGACCTCTATCAGGTATGCATGCTTTGTAACAAACTTGGAACAAATAGAAAACACAATGAAATAAACAGCTCATGTTTACTCATCTCATGTTTTAAGTGTAGAAACTTAGTTAATTATGCATGGTTTAGTTTAAAATATTCTCCTTTTTTTAAGTGTTTCCTCTAAGCTTTACTTCAACAGGGATGCAGATGATTTATTAGTCTTTTTAGATGAGCTATAAATGAGGAATGTTGACATGTATGGAAATTGAAATAAAGGGTTGTTTAGAAATTTGCTTACACTGATTTTATGAGCTGCATTAAGATAGCTGCTGGCTTCTGCTTTTCTGAAGGTATTGTTTTGTTTCATGCAGCCATTAGGGTTATAGCCAGTCTACCTTCATAAAAATGTCTGTTACAAGAGCATTCCCATATGACAATTTTTCTAAAAGCAGTCCTAGCAAGGTCTTTTTCATGCAAACATTTCTTAACTGCATTCTGGTGCAATTAACCACACTTGTAAATAAAGTGCGGGATGGGAGCAAGGTTTAAACTTGAATCTTGATTATGTCCTCCTGTATATATTTTTCTGTTTTGATGTTTCTTTATTTTTAAATTCTCAGTTGTGATACATGGTTAATACTCAGTGCAGACACCCTTAGTCTCTGCTTGAGTTTTATTCTTAAGTTCTCTATGTAGGCAAGTTACTCTTTTTCAGCATAAATACCTCAGTTCTTGAAGAGGATGTTATTAACTCCAGTCAAGCCAGTCTTGGTTTTATGTGGAAGATTATTTCTATGCAAATACACATAATCCAGTGTGGAAGGGATAACAGCAAATTTGTCAGACTTATCTGGGAAAATGCAAACACACATGATTTAATAAAGGAAGGATCCTGTTTTCTTTAGCCTAACTGCCAACTAATTGTACAGTCCAAAATGAATGTCCCAAAACAAAGCCTGTATTTTAAATATCAGGCACACAATGGAAGATAAAATTAGGGTCCAAAAGCAGGTTTATGTAGTGTAAATATTGAACTACATGGTAGTATTTAGAGCTGGATAGATGCAGCAATACTTATTAGAGTATAGTTTCATTAAACTTTCAAAACAATGTGGTTTTACTTTGTAGCTATGTGAGCAATTTAAATCCTGTAAAATTTTTCCAACTGTCCTCATTATTTTTTTCCATGTGAAGATTGCTAATGCAGGTCTCACCACTGCTCAGTCTACCAGTGAATCAGATATGTCTCTTGATGGTACTTGTGCTTTTAGACCAATGGGGACAAAGTGATCCAGTTTTTCCTTCCTTCCAGGTACAATTATGGGTCTCAATATAATAAAAATAAAGTGATTGACTATCTACAGAGGTTCGTATGGCATGATTTCCATTTATTTTAAGTTTGGAAGCTAAAATATCTTAATTGATAATCCCAGAAGGTCTATTTTTTTTCATGAGCTTTTTTCTCTTTGAGATTCTGTGTTTTCAGGGTATTGCTAGTTCTGTAAATGTAGCTATCAGACTTGTAATTTAAGGTTGAATCCTTTTCACATGTGAAAGAAAAAAATCCTGGAGTTTTATTGGAATAGAATCAGATTTAAGGGGCATAGCTTGAATAGTCTTCTACTTGTACCAGTCCCTGGACAGCTTTGCACACATGACAACGTTTTGTGTTGGCTGTTTCTCCCCTTATATACAATGTTTTATGTTGTGTTTTTTAACCCTTCCCTCTTCCCAATCAACTGATGCCATCTACTGGGACTTGTCTAAAGAGTTTGTTTTCCTGCATGACATCCTGGTCACCACATTGGAAAAACATGGACTTGAGGGATGGATGACTCACTGGATAAGGAATTGGCTGGGTGGTCATGCTCGAGAGAGTTGCAGTCAACAGCTCAGTGTCCAAATGGAGACCAGTAACAAGTGGCATCCCTCAGGGACCAGTACTGTTTAATATCTTTGTCAACAATGTGAACAGAGTGAGGTTGAGTGTACCCTCAGCAAGTTTGTGGGTGACACCAAGCAGTGTGATCTGTTTGACATGCTGGTGGGAAGGGATGCCATCCAGAGGGACTTGGTCAGGCTTGAGAGGTGGGCCCAAGACAGCCTCATGATGTTCAGCAAGACCAAGTACAAGGTTTTGCACCCAGGTTGGGGCAATCCCAAACTCAAGTGTTGGTTAGGTGGAGAATGGCTTGAGAGCAGTCTTGACAAGAACGACTTGGGGGTGTTGGTTGATGAAAAATTCAACATGTGCTGGCAATGTACGCTTACAGCCCAGAAGGCCAACTGTGTTCTGGGCTGTAACAAAAGAATTGTGACCACCAGGAGGAGGGAGGTGATTCCCTCGCTCTCCTCTGCTCTTGGGAGAACCCACCTGGAGTCCTGTGCCCAGTTCTTTGGCCACCAACAGAAGAAGGACATGGATCTGTTGGAGAGAGTCCAGAGGAGGGCCAGTAAACTGATCTGGAGGTGGAGCACCTGCCCTATGTGGACAGGCTGTGAGAGTTCTACCTGGAGAAGAGAAGGGTCTGGGGAGACCTTAGAGTAGCCTTCTGGTACCTGAAAGGGGCCTGCAAGAAAGTTGGGGAGGGACTTTTTGTAAGGGCTTGTAGTGATAGGAAAGGAGGAATTGCTTTAAGCTGGTGAAGGAAGGTTAATTCAGACTAGATACTAGCAAGAAACTTTTTACAGTGAGGGTGGTGACACACTGGAATGAGTTGCCCAAGGAAGTTGTGGATGCCCCCTCTGTGGAAGTGTTCAGTGACAGGCTGGATGGGGCCTTGAGCAAACTGGTCTAGTGGAAGGTGTCCCTGCCCATGGCAGGGGGCTTGAAACTAGATGATCTTTCAGGTCCCTTTCAATCCAAACCATTCTACAATTCTATGTTTTTTTGTTTTTTTTTTTAATTAGGTTAGAAGACTTGATATAATGGCATCTTACCACAACAATCTTGTGTGGCAGACTGTGTAGTCTGTATAGCTTTTGATAGCACCAGTGTTTTACTTGCTATTTGACAGGTAATACTTTATTTTAGATCATTAGTATCTCATATGCATATGCCTCTATAAACATGTTTGTCTCTTTTACACGTGTGCTGTTACTGTCGGGTTGTAGTCCCCTGTAAACCTGTCAACTGACAAGTCCAGTGGAGATGGCATTGATCTCCAATGTGGAATAGATTACCTTTGTTCAGTAACTGGTTTTGTATTGGTTATATTGCTTTCTTATGCAATTTTTCCACTGTTTAAGAAATCTTAAAAAAAGTGTATTTCCATCTGTCAGCAAAGCTTTTAGCAGAGTAAAATGATCATATTTGCTAGTACCATGATGTACTTCTGCATTCCTGGTATTTCTTATTGCAGGAACCATCCTGTTTGAAGTAGTGTTGCTCAGCTTTCCTTTTTGCATCCTAGTTGCATTAAGATAAGAGATTTTACCAGTTGTGCCTGTCTTGGACATACTGGGTGCAGAATTATAATTAAAAGCTAATTCTAGATTACCACTAGGCTAGGGCTACTGGCACTAATTCTTGGCCTTGTCATGGATAGTGTGCTGTTAATCACAAATGGGTTCTTCTCTTGTTTTTACTGACCACATGTAATCTATTGGATGACTTGCTGAGTGCAAAGGTCACTGAGTGTCTGTGACAGGTGCTCAGGGTAGAGGGCACTTCACTGTAAGTGAAAACCAAGTGGTTTAGTAGGAGGTCCAGAAATTACCTTAAAATCGTAAGCATCTGCTCTTATGTCTCCAGGTGTGCCCTGTGATACACTGTGACTGATGATCTCTTTCTCAAGTCCATGGTATCAGAGGTGCATCTGTGCTTTTGTGTGTGAATGAAGGCCCTGGGGATTGTTGTGATGCTCTTACTATCTCCTTTGCTCTTCCTTTCTCTCTGCTGACAGATGCAAACACTAGGTGGAGAATATGCCAGCTGTTTCTTTCCTCAGTTTCCCTTTTTTCTATAGCAGCAACAAAGAACAGAACGTACTCTTTTCACGGGAGCTCCTCTGGAAGGGTATTTCATAAATGACGAGAAAAAGTGGAAGAGTTAATACAAATAATGTTGGTTAATATGCAGGAAAAATGCAATGCAAGCTTGGCTAAGAGGAGTAGTTGTGTTCAGTTAGTTGTTAGTATAAAGGGAGTTTGAGTAAGTGACTTTCTATAGTATTGCAGTAGTTTCAAGGTATGTATTCTAAAAAAACTTAATTTGGCATTACTTAAAGCATCTCCTTGTAATGCATGAGAAGATAAAAGCCTCTTGGAGGCTGGCCATAAGGTTTGTTATACAAATTTAGTACAGAAAGTGAATTTTGTGAATTTTGTCTGACGTTAAAATCAGCTTTGTGTCCTGTATGATATTTGCTATTTGGTGTGTATGGAAGATTCTCTATCAGTGGAAGATAAGGTCAAGATAAACACAGCCCACTCCCTAAATTATTTGATACTGATACTGTGTTTAATTCTGTATTAAACAAAAACCCAGGACTGTCCTCTGTTTATGTACAGAGCTGGAAATAATTATATTGCCCTTCATTCTTCTAGGCTTTATTAGCAAAGACATTGAAGACATATAGAATAGTGACAAAGCTAGTAATAGATCTTTTATGGAATGTAACTTTTTTATTTTGCCTAACAGAATATTTTCACTTCCTTGTGCTTGTAGGTTGACTGTCTTCTAAAAGTGGAAAAAGGGAGATAAAGATTTGATTTAGATTTTGCTTCAGCTGAATTGACTCATGGCTGCTTGTTGTTTTCTGTGAGCTCTATCTAGTTTTATTCTGCTTTCATACTTTGTAATGGTGTGGGGTTTTTCTGTTGTTTTTTTTTTTTTTTTTTTTTTTTTTTTTTTTTTTTCCCCCTCTTCACCCCTCTCCACCCCAGAATTGAAGTGCTGCCTCTGCTTTCTTTTAGTCACAAAACATCTCTAGAGACGTTTTTGTCCAGCTTGCATATTTACTTTGGTGGTGGTTGTGTGTGTGTTTATGCTTGCTTGCAGTTGCAGTCCTAAGGTCAGTTGGGAAAATTGACTTGAGTCCTCTAAATTACAAAGCAAAATGGCAAAGCCTCAGAAGCTAGTAATGGGGCACACTTGTGCCATGTTACTTCAATTTACAGAGTTCAGCTTATTTCCTAGTGTACCTCATGCTCACATTGCAGTGTATGTTTCTGGATATTTCATAGACAAGTATTTGCCTAAGTACTTCTGAGTACAGGGCGACAGCTCTTATCTTCAAAGCCCCTGCAGTGCTTCTGGCATAATAGGAACGTGTAGTTGTGAATGAATAATTGGATGTCAGCAATTAGAACTGTTATTAAAATAGGAAGCTACTATGACTGTATTTTTGGCTCATTGTCTCAGTTCCGTCTGTTCCTCCTACAAGTGGTATGCTTGGCTGCAAACTTAAAAGCAAATATTTCTAGCTTCTTTTTGGAGTTCTATTTTATCTTGCATATTTTATGCCACAGTAGGGGCATTCCACAAATTATAATTGCCATAGGTAGAAACATAGTCTGCAGCAATGCTTTATTATTCTCACCACCAAACCATGTGGCCTTGGAGGAGTGGGAATGGGAAAATATTTGTGTTCCTTGGGTGCAGGGGAGAGATGCTTGGCGGAGGAACTGTTCCCCAGTGCACACAACCTTGTCTATTCACTCTGTTGTGGGAGGTGCTGCTGGTATGCAACATTAGGAAGGGGCTGAGGTTTCTGCATGGGCTCTGGGTGAGAAATTGAGTCTCAGAGCGGAGACCGGCAAGGAAATGGACACCAGAATTGGTGCAGTGTCTCAGTGTTTCGGGAAGATGTGGAGGGACCATTCTTACAGGGTGGATTTGGGGCACTGATGAGCAGTGGTAGGGATTAAAGCAATACTGCCTATGAGTTCCTGCTGCTGTCTCTCCATGGGAGAGAAAGAAGAAAGTGAAGATCCTGAGATGTCCTGTTTGTGGCTTGGTCTTTCTCTACTCCCCCAAAACTACATGACAGCCTCCATAAATTCTTGAATGGATTTCACCCAAAGTGAAAAAGCATAAACACATCCATTTCCAACCCCTGCAGCTGTTTGGAAATCCTTGCAGCTCAGTCTCCACTGCAGTATGACTCTGGATTTCCTCCTCCTCTAAAGGAGGAATTCACCTTTTCAAATATAGAGCAGTAACCTCCTTCTCCCTCCTCCCATCCCTCTCAATTATCAGGTGTGCACTATATCTAGGAATCTAATTTTAAATTAACTTATCACCCTACATCCCATCTGTAGGGGTTTGCAATTTTAAACCAATTGCCTTTGAGGTGACTTTATATACTGTCCCATTAACATATACATATCAATTCTAGGGCACTTACAGACTGCATAATAAAATCCTCTCTTGAGCAAGACATCTTCAGGGAAAAGTAGTTTTCATTTGCTTTGCAAATGAGATCTGTGATATGTCAAACCCTAATATTGAGTGGGGCTGTTGAATTACTTTAATTGGATAAATTGAAGTAATTTTAGGGCAGTTTTAGTATAGATACCCAGTATCAGAGACACCTTTTCTTAACTTGGTGGTGTTCCATTATCTGTGGCTATTTTAATACAGTGTACTTTTCTGAATTTGTGAATATGTGCATGGCCTCCAAAGGTATTGACTTCCCCTTGAAAGCATTTTTCCATTAGTTTTATTTAAAAAAAAAAAATTCTTACTGTTGTCTATCACACTGTTGCTAGGGACATGATACAGAGTGAGATTCTTGTGTGATGCTGCTGTGCTTACACTGTCTTTACTGCAGGAAGGGCAGTAGTCACACTGAGGCCAGCAGTTAGCTCATGGTCCAGAGACTGCAGTCACTTGGGGTGAGAAAGATTGCTATGGATGGAAAGAGCAGTATACAGTTTTATGGTATAATACACAGTTTGTGCTTCATTCTTTATCCCGAAATAGACAGCATTAGTATCCTGATACAGAGAAATAATTTCACTTCAGATTTTTTTTTTTCCTTTCCATGTGCCTGTAGTATTCCTGCCAGCAAAGGTGAAGTGATTTGGATTTCCATAGGTTGTAACATAACAATTTTTAACGCGAAAGTGAGCCTCCCTTGCACTGCTGAAACGGAAGAACTAAGATACAAATAACAAAAAGCCGTAGATCTTTATCCCTTTCCCATTAGCCTACCTTAGATGAAAAGACAAGTATGTGCTGAAGGGTCACTTGGAAATGGCAGCATAGAAGTGAGGAGCAGCAACAAAGGGCAAAGAGAAGGCACTTGTGAGGGTAGGCAGGGAAGAGAAGAGTTTGACAGAGCTGTTATGTAGAGACAAGAGAGCATGGCAGCTGTGTCAAATACCTGGATTAATGAGGGACTACATTTTAAAAAAGCTTGTGAGTGCAGGGGTAGGATTTTATTGTTCAGTGACCAAAACAAAACCAAACCTGTAACTGGCAATTCTAAAAACACTTTGGCAGATGATAAATTATGCATTGACCATTAAAAAAATGTAGTAGCCTGTTTGTCTCTGCTTAGTTTGTATATATTACTTTGCATGATGTATTTAACAACTTGTGATGCATAAGTCAAAACATCCAGTTATCATTTGGAAATTTAGATGGTTATTTGAGAGTGACCAGCCAAATGCAAGTTGTATGTTGGAATAGCAAGAGAACGGGGTATCATTTACTCCAAAATAGCAACAAGGGTCTCTGTACTTAGGGTTACAGACAGGCCCCTTTTTTGAACATAAGTTTCATTATTTTTTTGGAAGATTGTATTTTCAAAGATAGATCTGCACAAGTGCCTTATCTTGTCCTGGATAGGCAAGCATCTCCTGAAGGAATGAAGGGGGAAAAGAGGGTGTATTGCCTTTGGAAAGGGGGGAGGCAATGGAGATATTTTTAAGGATGTTGTTAGATCATGTAGAAGAGAAATTAGAGAAGCAAAAGCCCAGTTAGAACATAAGCTGGCTACTGCTGTGAAAGACAAAAAGCATTTTGATAAATACATTAATGCTAAAAGGAGGGGCAAGAAGAACCTCCACTCTTTATTGGACTTGGTGGGGAACATTGTAACTAAAGATGAGGAAAAGGCTGAGGTTCTAAATACCTTGTTTGCCTCCATTTCCAAAAATAAGGCAGGAGGACTTCAGGATAACCGGCCTCCTGAACTGGTTGATGGGGTCAGGGAGCAGTGTAGTACCCCTGAAATCCACAAGGAATTAGTTTGGGACTTGCTGAGCCACTTGGATACTCACAAGTCCGTGGGACCAGATGGGATCCATCCTAGGGTCCTGAGAGAGCTGGCAGATGAGCTGGCCAAGCCGCTCTCCATCATTTTCTTCCAGTCCTGGCTCACTGGAGAGGTCCCAGATGACTGGAAGCTGGCCAATGTGATGCTCATCCACAAAAAGAGTCGGATGGAGGAACCTGGAAACTACAAGCCTGTCAGCCTGACCTCAGTGCCAGGGAAAATTATGGAGCAGATTATCTTGGGGGCAAACACTGTGCACCTGAAGGATGGCCAAGAGATCAGATCCAGCCAACATGGATTTAGGAAGGGCAGATCCTGCCTCTCCAACCTGATTTCCTTCTGTGATCAGGTGACCCACCTGGTGGATGTGGGGAAGGCTGTGGATGTAGTCTAGCTGGACTTCAGCAAGGCCTTTAACACCATCCCCCACAGCAAACTCCTGGCCAAGCTGTCAGCTCGTGGCTTGGACAGCAGCACTCTGCACTGGTTTAGGAACTGGCAGGAGGGCCAAGCCCAGAGAGTGGTGGTGAATGGTGCCACATCCAGCTGGCATCCAGTCACTAGTGGTGTCCCCAGGGATCAGTGTTGGGTCCAATCCTATTCAATATCTTTATTGATGATCTGGACAAGGGGGTTGAGTCCACCATTAGTAAGCTTGAAGATGACACCAAGTTAGAGGGTAGGAGTTCTCTGCAGAGGGACCTTGACAGGCTGGACAGATGGGCAGAGTCCAGCATGATGGCATTCAAGAAGTCCAAGTGTCAGGTGCTGCACTTTGGTCACAACAACCCCATGCAGCGCTACAGGCTGGGATCAGAGTGGCTGGAGAGCTGCCAAACAGAAAGGGACCTGGGGGTACTGGTTGACAGTAGGCTGAACATGAGCCAGCAGTGTGCCCAGGTGGCCAGTGGCCTGCATCAGAAATAGTGTGGCCAGCAGGATCCGGGAAGTAATTCTGCTCCTGTACTCAGCACTGGTTAGGCCACACCTTGAGTACTGTGTTCAGTTCAGGGCCCCTCGATTTAAGAACATTGATACACTTGAATGTGTCCATAGAAAGGCAGCGAGGCTGGTGAGAGGTCTCAACCACAAGCTCTATGAGGAGAGGCTGAGGGACCTGAGGTTGTTTAGCCTGGAGAAGGAGGAGGCTCAGGGGAGACCTTATTGCTGCCTACAACTACCTTGAATGGAGGATGTAGCTAGGTGGGGGTTGGTCTCTTCTCCCAGGCAACCAGCATCAGAACAAGAGGACACAGTCTCAAGCTGTGCCAGGGGAGGTTTAGGCTTGAGGTGAGGAGAAAGTTCTTCACAGAAAGAGTTGTTGGCCATTGGAATGGGCTACCCAGGGAGGTGGTGGAGTCGCCATCCCTGGAGGTGTTCAAAAAAGGATTGGACGTGGCGCTTGAAGCCATCGTTTAGTTAGTCATGAGGTGTTAAGTAACAGGTGGATTTGATGATCTCTGAGGTCTTTTCCAACCTTATTGATTCTATGATCTGTGGTTCAAAGGGAGTCAAAGTACACTGAAATAGATTATCTCTACAGAGAGAGTGCTGCTTGTACAGAGGACTCATAAGCAGACAGCCAATAGTGCAATGTACCCAGAGGCAAACTTAGAGAATGAAGTTAGGGAGGCTGTTTAGCTCAGTGATAGTGGAATATTTTCCACAGCTGTGCCTTTATAGGTCCTGTGTAGTCCTGGTTTTCTTTTGTGGAGGAGTAAAAAGACAGTCAGGTGGTAGTGACAAGGAACAAAATACTGGTTGTGGAAATAAAGCTGAGCTATTTTAGTTTTCTCAATCTCTTTTTCTCTTTTTATTCTCTTTTTTAAATTTCAATTTATAAATCCAAATTTTGTTTAGTTAGTTGCCAACTCTTCTTGCAATGTGTATCACACCGCTTTGCGTAGTCACCTGTACATGGGTAGATAGGTGGAGACCTACTGAAACTTGAGACCTGAGTACTCTTCCTTGCCTCTTCCTACATGACTACTGGTCTGCAAGCACTCAGGGTTTGTGTAGAAATCCTTCCTTTGGCTGTTTCTTTGCATATGACTTAAGGAAAATAAAATATCTAACCAT
Organism: Picus viridis; assembly: GCA_033816785.1. NCBI lineage: Eukaryota > Metazoa > Chordata > Aves > Piciformes > Picidae > Picus > Picus viridis. The sequence continues at coordinate 32,960,848 of CM066576.1, forward strand.
ACAAATGTGCTGCGGATTAGTACTATGTGCGTAGTAAAGGCTAGTCACTGAGACAGGAGTCTTACATTCTTGATATTTACTTATTTTTAAGTAAACATCTGTTGGACTGACATTCACCTCTGTGCTATGGGTATACAATCAAAAATGCCAACTCTTCCATAACAAGTATTTGTAATACTTTTAAAAAATAGTCCATGGTATTTGCTGATGCAATTTCTTTATCCTTAGTGTCACTCTATCTCATAGAAGCTTTCTTTGGTAATGAAACACATACTGTGCATAGGAGAAAAGGGTCTAAAAGAAATATTGGTTTGATTTCATGCCTCACTCTTGTAAGAATAGATATTTTGTCCTGTTGGAATACAAATGCTTAATTCTAGGAGGGAGAAGAAAAAAGACAAGATGTTTTGTATTTATCTGTCTAGATCTTACCTTAAGTGTTTCTATCCATATGCTTAAATAAAATGTGATAAATAACAAATTATATATAACCCATTATCCATCTATAATATGTATGTTATATCCATGCTTATCTAGAGGGATCCCTCTAGAATACATTAAAACAAAAACCCCAAATTATGGGGGGGATGGAACAACAAAAAAAAAAAGAACCCCAAAACCCAGGAGAGAATAAGTAGTTGTTCTGTTTTATAACAAAACTATCCTGGTCTGAATGGTGGTATTGGGAGCATTTCATGGGTGCTGAAGGACGTTGAGCACATTTGCTTCCATGGAAGATTGTTAGGCATACGAACACTGTGCTTGAGGGAAACGTGCTGATGCTGACTCTTTTTTTCTTATAAAACATTTGGATTTTTCAGGAATTGTGACAGGAAAAATGGCCTCGTTAAAATATTCTGCATGGCTTCCATTTGTACTTTTGTTGGCTGATTTGGCCGAGCAAGGTGTGACCTGATGAGAGGTTTTCCTCATCTTCTGGAAAACTGCAAAACCTAGAAACCCAGTAACATTTCCAATGAAATTGTTGAAACATTTCTATTTCACCTTAGTAATATTTGTCTACTTGTAAGTCACCTTCCAACTGGTAGATTTCAGCTTTCCTCTTTATATTTATCAGCAGGTAACCACAAAATAAATAGTGAGTTTTATTCATTCTTTCCCCAGTTTGTTTACTTTGTGTATTAGACAGTGCTCCGTAAATTATAGTTCTACTTTTTTTCTCTTGAATAGTCAGTCAGGCATGTTCCCATTTCATTTGTGCTGGAGATCCATTTATAGGTTACTCATTCCTAGGAGATAGAAGTATGTTCTTTAAAAAAAATAGGAAAATTAAAAACTGAGGGGAACTAGGGAGAGCACAGTAAAATGAAGTTTCTTGGCTTTAAAAGTACTTGCTTTCAGATTGCTATTGTTATTCTTTCTTATGTTTTGCTCATCTCACAGCTTGTTTTATTACATTTTTTTTTCTTCCATATTATGGAAAAATGTATTATGGAAAATTTGTTTGGTAAGTATGAATGGTGCCTGTTTATTATTTAGGTATTGCTTCATACTGTGCAGCTCAAGTGTTCAGATAATAGAAATTAATACAAATTATCTCCATAAATTTATATGGGGAAAATGCTACTTGTACTAACTCCCAAGATTGAGTTTAACGTATTTATTTGCTCTCTTTTTTATGTGGCTAAGATTTTCTTCTATCAAGATGACTCTCTGAGAAGCACCAGCTCTTTAAGTCCTTCCTGACAAAAAGAATAAAAATATTTATTTATGATAGCACACTGATAACTGATCACTTCTTGATTGGTTAAATATAGTAATGTAAACATTAGACCCCAAATTGAGAGCAGATGTTTAATGTAAAACAGATTTCAAGGTTTATGACAAGTATATGCAGCTGTATACTTTTGCTAAACTCTGCTTGTGTTGCAGCAGATACTTTATGAAGATTTATTAGGGCATTGTTCAAGTTTGCCCAGCCACGTTCCCACACTGTTTATTTGTAGGCTGTAGGAAGTAAGTACGTAAAGATCTTTTTCAGTACATCTCTATGTTAATAGTGGTGTAACTTCAACTTAAATTGATTAACATTTAGCTTTCAGCTCTTCTGGGAACAGGATTATTTCTTGGTAAATAGTCACAATAGGTGTGGTTGCTTTTTTTTTTTTTTTAATGAAATATGAAAATTAAATTAATCTCACTATCAGAAAAAATGAAACAATTTTGCTCTACTCAGAGGTTTTAGAATAGGCCTTTAAATACATATTAGTAAATTGATCTTAGAGGGAGATAATTTAATATGTCAAATGTCATGCAGTTTTATTTGTGGGATGTTTTCATTTATGGCAGAGTGAATAACTGCTTTCCCGACTTTTTTCCTCTGATTGTCTTTGGATCAGAATTATAATAAGCTATCATAAGTCTCATTTTTGTCTTCTGCGTGATTTAAGGAGTATTCTGTTATTCCTCTTTCTCCCCAATGCTCTTCAGTGGCTATGAAGAAAAAGCTAAAAGCTTTTGGAAGTACATGTTCCAAGCTTTATCAAAGGACCACCTCACAGTGGTTTGTATATCCCTTCTGTTTCCTAATCCCTTCTGTCTCTTCTTTCAGATGAGATTTGATTTTCATCCTGCTTTGTCCTTTATTGTAGGCTTGCTTTCCCTGCTGTTTGCCATACCACAGGCTGTTAATTTGTTTCCTTTGGAATGCCCTTGGTGATGACAACATACCTGAGGGGTAGGGTTTGTTCATTTGAGTATCTGATGTCAGCCCATCTTCCCCCACCTTTACTCCAGTGGGTGCATACATTTTTTCTTTATGCTTTTTAATGTAAAATTCAATATGTGGTGAATTGTGTTTTTTACCTCTCCTCCTCTGTTTTGGTGAATGAAGGGATAGATGGTTTTTACCATTGAAATTCCACCTTACATTTTAAAAATAACTCTAGTTTAAGACAGAAATTTAGTGTTAACCTGGTAACATAGTATATATTGATAGTATATGTATTGCCTTTGCCTTCTTGTGTACAAAAGCAAGGTATTATGAGAGAATACTACACATCTGAAGTTTTGGGGAACACAATAAACAAAACTATCTTGTTCTGTTTCTTCACTTAAAATAGCACTTTTTGCCTCTTTTTTTTTTCCTCTCCACCAAAATTGGCTAAAATCCAAAGTGTAGACTAGAATCTCTGCAAATTTAGTCCTGCTGAAATCAGTACTTCCTGCTACCTTCCCCAAACTAGAGAAGAACTTTTTTTCCCCTCTTTTTTTATTAATTAAAATGTGTTCTTCTAACCTACTTTTCTAGGTTCTGTTTACTCTTATTTATGGCATGTATTTGTGTCTGCTTATGAGAAGGAAGCTCTGTGCAAGGCCCAGGCAGATTTGCTTTTTGTTCATCAAACTGTCCTTGATGTTGGGGCAGCAGCTGGTAGGACCAGCAGAAAGCATTTTTGAAATGCTTTCTTCAAGAATCTCAGTACTGTGAAAAGGAAGGTAACTTCAGCAGCTGTTTAGTGCATATTTAACAGCAGGAATACTCAGAGAAATACTGTGACACCAGTCAGGTTGTAGCATGAGAACACTGTTTTGTTCTCTTACAGTTGCAAGTGCATGGATGCTCACATTGGGCTGCTGTCATTTAAAAGTATGTCACTTCTTACACAGATTTTTAGGATCCAAGCACGTAGCTTGACGTAACACACAATTACAGCCTACTTGCTTTAAAATAAAATATTTGTACGTTTTTAATATCTGTACTTCCCCCCTTCAAACTAAAAATGTTAGCCTATGTCTTCAGATGGCAATAACTTCAGTAAAATCTCTGGTCGTCATCAGGCATGTATCTGTTCCTTCCCTTTTTTATACTTACCAGGGAAGATACTTGTTCTAACTGTGCTCTCATATAATTACTTTTTCCTGGTATTCAGTGGATAACAACATCTGCCAATCTTCTGATCACTTACAAACATAAACCGTTAGTTGATTTCTGTAGTTAATTAAATGGTGATTCTGAAGTATTTGTAAGACTGTTTCCAAGTTTTTTCATTTGACTTCAGAAATGGTATTTTCATCTCTATTACTTTTGATTGGATAGAAGAATAGCACATTATGCCAGTGGTGAGTGTAGTCGCAACTGCTTAAAAGCCCTGCTTCTGTATTCTCCCAGGCCTTCTGTATTTCTCTGCCCACATTTTCATACTGAGTCTTTAGAAAAGAGCTGTGACTAATAGTAAATTTTTTGAAAGGAGTAACATTCTCACATATGCATTGCTATGCTCATTACATCTTGTAGTGTATTGGTAAAATGTAATATTTCTAGTGATTTTTGTATCTTACTACATTGGAGGAATGAGGTAGAATAATTAACATCCATGAAGACAAATTTCGCAACTTCCCCCCTTGATATTGAGGGAGTTCAAAAGTTACTTCATTGTGTGAAGTGAACTTGTAATGCAGTGGATGTTTCCAGATGTTTTAAAAATTCCTTTTAGGTAATCTCAGTTTAGTCAACACTGTTTTTTCATGATTTTAAAAACCAAAGCAACAGCAGCCATGAGAGAAGTAGGCAGGAGAAGGCATAAAATTAGATGGGTCATGAACTCAACAGAAAAGTATTAGGTTGCTGTACAGAAGAAAGGGTACATAAATGTCAATTCTACATGCAGAGAAATATGTAATTATAGTATTAGGTGGTACGTGGTCTAGCTATACAGGCAAGATTTATCTTTCCTAGTTTTGTCTGTCTAAAGCTAAGCATGTGTTTAGTGTTTTGGCTCCTAGAGTCACAGGGGAGAACAAGGCACTTTTGGAGGAATGATTAATCTGTCTTTTTCTAGACAGATAGCCTGGGATGATATAACTTGTCCTCTGGAGGTGTCTAAAATTTTGCATTGATTAGAGAGCTCTAGATGGGCACATGAAGATGAACTTTGGGCACATAGCTTTTAGTCTTTTGATGTAGAGGAGAGAGATTTCAGCTGTGTTGAAGTCATGTTCCAGCCTCTTACTTTCTCTAAAAATGCCTCTGCAGTTAAGGTGATTTGTAGTCCTTCATTTTTACAGTTACCATGTGTACTGTTGTCAGGTTTACTCAGAATAAATTTTTCTCGTGTCACTGTTTTCGTTGAAGTAGTTGCATTTGCGGTTGTCAGGTGTGCTTAAAAAAACCACTCCTTGTGGTTTGAATGTTTAACAATTGGAAATATAGGCATTTATTTTAACTTCAGAACAGCTTTATTTTTGTTTCTTTCGCCTAAAACTGAACTCAAGGTACATAACAACACAGATTTGTTTCTTAATGACAGAATCCATAACAGAGCCATCCACTTGGACCATGTGGAATCTGTGGCATGATGTGGTGTAGAACCTTTGCCTTTGAACATCCAATTCAAAACTGGTAATCTGGGAGCTATGAGAAGTTGTGACTCAGTTCAAATTACTTCAGAAGCTGCTTTTATTCCTTCATAATCTCTTTCTCTGTTGGAGTGTAATTTGCTCTGAACCTCTGTAACCTCGACTCCAGAAACCAAGAGGTCATCCACATGTCACATTTGGAGATCTTTGCCGCAAGCACCAGGTTGCACCGTTGTCACTTGCAGCCGTGTACAAAATGTTCCTGATGTCTGGACTATCTCCGACAGGTCCCAGACCCATTGCTTGAACGGCTTCTTGCTTTATCTGGTCAAAGGCTGCTAGTTGCTCAGGTCTCCACTGGAAACTGTTTCTCTTTTGAGTCACATCATAAAGAGGTTTCACAATCTGACTGTATACAGGAATGTGCAGTCTCCAAAATCCCACTATACCAAAGAAACATAGTTACTTGCTTGTTCACGGGATTTGCCATGGTAGAGACTCTGTTTACCACATCCACTGGAATGTGTCAGCGTCCATCCTGCCACCACACTCCTAGAAATTGCATCTCTGGCACTTCCTTTCACCTTTTCTCACTTGATGGCGAAACCTGCTTTCAGGAGAATGTCAGTGATTTTGTTACCTTTCTCGAAGACTTCTTCAGCAGTTTTACCCCAGACAATATCATTGATGAAGTGGATATGTTCTGGAGCATCACCTTTTTCCAGAGCATCATGGATCACTGCATGACAGATGCTTGAACTGTGGGTCCAGCCCATTGGCAGTCTGTTGAAAGTGTACTGGATTCTTCTCCAGGTGAAAGCAAACTGAGGCCTGCATTCCTGAGGCCTGCATTCCTCTGGCCTCTTAATGCAGGCCAGGATGCCATTGGCCTTCTTGGCCACCTGGGCACACTGCTGGCTCATGTTCAGCCAGCTGTCAATCAGTACCCCCAGGTCCCTTTCTGTTTGGCAGCTCTCCAGCCACTCTGACCCCAGCCTGTAGTGCTGCATGGGGTTGTTGTGACCGAAGTGAAGCACCCGGCACTTGGACTTATTGAATGCTGTCATGTTGGACTCTGCCCATCTGTCCAGACGGTCAAGATCCCTCTGCAGAGTCCTTCTACCTTCTAACTGATCAGAACCTGCTCCCAACTTGGTGTCATCTGCAAATTTACTGATGAGTAACTCAACCCCCTCATCCAGATCATCAGTGAAGATATTAAGAAGGATTGGGCCCAGCGCTGATCCCTGGGGATGCCACTAGTGACTGGCTGCCAGCTGGATGTGGCACCATTCACCACCATTCTCTAAGCATGTCCCTCCAGCCAGTTCCTAAACCAGTGCAGAGTGCTGCTGTCCAGGCCCCAGGCTGACAGCTTGGCCAGGAGTTTGCTGTGGGGGATGGTATCAAAGGCCTTGCTGAAGTCCAGCTAGACTACGTCCACAGCCTTCCCCACATCCACCAGGCAGGCATAGAGCATTCTGTACTGAGCTTTCTAGCTGCAGTGAATATTAATTTTCTAATCCATGCTATATCATACTCATCTGTGTAAATAGGCAGAACAATTCCTGAATCATGTGAAGCATTTACTGCTTCTGGCACGACGTTTTGAACCGTGGAGAAACAATGCTTCAGATGTTGAAGTCACATAGAGTCAAATGAGGAAGCAAAACAGCGTGCACTGCAAAACAACATGCACTGCAGTGATTTAGTGGAGCCCTGGGAGACTGGATTGAATCATGGTCATGTTTTGCTGCAGTCCTACCTCAAAAAGGAGCAAGGTCTCTCCTGTTAGGTATTGCCTTGACATCTTGAACATCCGTACTGCAAGTGATCAGCTGTAGTTCCACACATTTCTGGGTGAGGACTCTGCATCTTGTGTTTGTGTGTTTCGCATCTCAAACACTGTGTATGAATGATTTTGTCAAGCCTCTCACTACAGCTGTGTTCCAGTTCACCTCATTGAGAAACTCTGCAAAATCTGATGTGCATAAAAGTAACATTAAGTATAATAGATTACAGTAGAAGGGAATATCTATATGGAGTTGTCTGATGATATAATTACAATATCTCAGGATAACGACATTGTGAAATCAGAATGAGGGCTGCATGACTTTCATGTGAGGACAGTTCCAAAGGTTGATCAGAAGTACTATGGGAGCCGCTCCACCTCTTTCCTGTCTGTTGCCAGAAACCATTTTTTGGAGGGGAAGGATGACAGCCCCGAAAGAAAAGAGCTTGTTACACAACCAGCTGAGCCTTCTGCACAGAAATGAGTTTCCAGATAACATTAGCCCCTTTCTCCCAGAATCTAAACCATTTTGAATCCTCTGCTTCTATTTACACATCTTTACCAACAGTATTTTTTAGGCAAGGGCTTGTCAGTAGTCTTGAAAGCTCTTAAAATTTTGCCCAGTGCTTTTTTGCAGCATTTAGATAAGGAGACTTTACCTGTGTGGCAAAGTCAGAGGTTCCTTTGCCACGGAGCCTGAGGTTTCATTTAAATAACTTGCCCGGTGTTTTGTAGGTTTGCATGCGATAGCACCACAGGCTTTACATACATAATATAGTCTGGCTTTATTTTCTAGAATTGGCTACTGTGGGCCATAAGTTACAAGTATCTATGTTATGGATGATACTAATACTTAAAATACTGCCTTACAGCTGAGGAAGCTGAAGTCCTTCATGAGTAATAATGAAATCTCAAAACAGTGTCATGAGATGGCTTTAACCTGTGGTTTACCAACAGAGAGCACAGAGGCTAAGTGTATTGTTTGAGGATAGGTAGCTGGGCATTGTCAGTTCAAAGATAAAAACCCAGACCTCATTTTACAGGGTTGTGTTCTAATCCATTTGTGTTTCTAGTGCTTCAAAATTTGCTGATACTTTCCCTGTGAGGCAACCTTTTAATCTTATTTCATCTTTGCTGTATGAGATGATCCTTGGGAAAAACATGGCATTCCACCAGTCTGCTGGTAAATCTTCAAAACAGAGTAGGTAATAAATTCTGCTCCTGTCCAGGCTTACTGAAAATATAAGTGTGTATTTTCTTTCAGAACACAATATTTTGTGGTCCTTTCCGACCCTAACCATTCTGTGATCCTGTGATTTTATGCTGTTATTTTGCCTGTAGATACAAAGAAAAAAATTACAATGCTATGTTTTGGTTTTTTTTTCCTTATTGTAGCAGTCATGGAAGGGGTGGAAGTGAGTATTTCTGATACTCTCATAAAGACAGCATTAATGGGGCATGAAGGGAAGAGGAGTTTGGGGCAGTCCAAGAGCTGTTCATGTAACTGTCATTTTAAGAAATTTTTCTACTTAAAACTGCTACTCCTGGTTATATAAAGAATTTGTCCTGTTTGTGGTTGAATGATGTGAAAGACTTGCTGTTTTGGCATGTGGTATCACACAGCAGCTGAGGCTTTTTAGCTTGTGAGATTTTTCCAAGTGAAGAGGGAGCAAATGTTCCAGCAGGAATTTCAGCCTTGGCACGTGTTTCTTCTGGGGGTGATGGGGATGTCATGTTGTGTCCGGAAGGCAATCTGGAATGCTGCCCTCAGAGTTTCTTTGCAAGTCACAGTGAATGAAATCATCTGCTTTCTGTCAAAGAATCTTAGTGGAAGGAAGAAAGATTTTTGAGTAACAAAGTACTCCGTAGTAAACTCATTGACAAATCCTTATTTGGTTTGGTGCTTGTTTTAGAACCCTTTCTGAAAATCTTGACTCTGAAGTAGTCTGTGATAGGTTAAAGTATACTTGTAGTATAAAGCTCTAACATAGATGAACTTGCTGACAGCTTTTAATGTATCTACAAAACTTAACATCGCTCTTGAGAATTCAAGTTGATGTGATACGCAAATAAGGTATCTATGTTTTGATTAAATTTGGAAATAAATTTCATAAATTAAGCATTTTACTTTTATAGTTAGATGATAACCTGAGGACTAGTGAAGCTGGTATTTTTCATTTTCATGTAATTTATTACATTTTATGTTCATTATTTTTGGCAGTGTCTCAGTTGGGTGGATAGGAAAACAGCTGTGGTGACAGACTTGACAAAAGCTTTTGTATGGCTGAGTGCAGCATATGAAACCCAGAAATGTGTGAAACTACAGCTGATGACAACTTTTCTCTTCAGAATATCGGTGTGATGACAACAGGCCCAAACTCAATTACTAAAGGGAATGAGGGTCAGGTTAAATTTAATGGAATCAAATGCAAAAATAAGGCAGGGAGAGTTTGGCAGGGTATTTCCCATGTTACTGGAAGCATGAGGTAAATGGCCTGTGTTTGTCCTTGCTTTGTAGCATTTTTCTTTACCTTTCTTTTTTCCCCTGTTGTAATACCTCTCTCATCAAGTAACTCTTTCCTTATGCTGAGACAGGGTGAAAAGTTGGGAACAGGAGTGTTTCCATCTGGACCCTTTGCTCTTGAATCACTCTGCACACTCCCATATTCCACTGAATTATCTTCCCCTAGTTTTAGATCAGCTTACATTCCAGAAAAAGCAGAAGGAAGTTTTTGGTATTACAGAACAAAAGCTAATGGATGTGAGGAATGAGACCCTCTACTACTGGCTACTTGAGAGTTCTAATGGTCCTAACTGCTTGTCATGTATCACTCCTTACTTTAGAAGCTAGATGTATCCTTCCCTCTGTCTCAAAACTGGGTTTTCCTTCCTTATTACTGATTGTCTGTGCAGAGTGAGTATGTCTGCTGGAAACAATGCAGCTCAGGGAGAAGCTAGGAAAAAAGCTGTATTTGTGGTGGAGTTTCCATATAACATTACAGCAGCAGTTCTTTGTCATAACTTGCTCAGGAAATAGTGTTTGTGTCAGCAGCAGCTTCAGCTTCTCAGATTGCATGTACATCATCTGGCTTCTGCAATGAGCCACATCTCCCCTGCTTTCTCTGTCCCTCTCCCACTGTGCTTCCATAACTTCATGTTCTTTATCTTCCTCATCCTAGTATGAGATCCCTCTGCTCTAAGCTGAGGTATACCCTTCTCTTTGTGCTCTCTACCTCCTTCACCTTCATGCTACACACCTTCCTGTGGTACATTTTGGAGTTTATACCCTTAATCTCCATCTCCACTTCTTTCAAACAACTGGTGAGACTTTGACAGGCTATCAGATCCTGGTTACACAAGTCTTATTTTTTCAGAACCTTTCATTATCTAACAGCTCTCAATACAATCAAATCACTGAATGGTGTTGCATAAGTGCCGGGTGCTGCACTTTGGTCACAACAACCCCATGCAGTGCTACAGGCTGGGGTCGGAGTGGCTGGAGAGCTGCCAAACAGAGAGGGACCTGGGGATACTGATTGACAGCCAGCTGAACATGAGTCAGCAGTGTGCCCAGGTGGCCAAGAAGGCCAATGGCATCCTGGCCTGCATCAAAAATAGTGTGGCCAGCATTCATTTTAATAGAGTCAGGTAGCTGCTAAAATTCCACAACAGGTTCTTAGACTATTAACAGACAATGTCTGGAAATGAAGCCAGCCTAGAATTATTTTTGAGAACAGTATATGCTTTTTAGCCCAAATGCTAATTGTATATGTTACGAAAGGTAGATATAATTAGCTATTGTTATTTTACGTTCTAAAGCAAATAGTTTTTTCATATCTCTTTCAATTTATTGCTAGAATACACATTAAACAAAATGGGTAGTTGAATAGATTGAGTAATGGACATTTTAATATATCTGAAGAAAAATGTTTTTTCTTTGACAGTGATGCATGCCTTAGACAACATGCAGAATGACCCCTGCCTTATTTTATTACGTGTTCAAAACATGCATAATTTCTAACATATCACAACTCCTAATTTTGTTACACTATAACATAAATGCAGGATGTTTATTGCATTGTGATCAGTGTATTAGAAATTGTAATAACTTGCACATGACAGGAGGAGTAACTCGAGTAAAGTCAACCTACTGAATTGTCTACCTAACATGACCCGGGGTAGTTGTAACCCTTTGTCTATTAACATATATCTGCAAATCCCAGTGTGCAACTTGAATTAGTTACGAAGGCCTGAAGAAAAACCTTGTTAGTGCAGCAATTATGACTGAACAGAAACCATGAAGCTGTCATGAAGCTTGAAGTCTGCTGTAAAAACAACAAAAAATATCTCAAACTCCCTAACTCATCACTTGTCTCAAATCCTGTTATACCAGTCTTTTTTCCCCTTGATTCTTTCAGGATTAGAAAACAGAAGGAGAGTTTCTTCTCAGGGTGTTGCTTTTAGAACTTCTACTAACATATTGTTCTTGTAAAATATGCATTTGTTTCATGCAGGCATGGTGGGAAATTCTGCTGCTTTCCCTGGTACTCTCCAGAACTACTTGTGATTTCACCCTCTGCTAAAATCTGTGGCAAAATGCCAGTTTAGTTTAAGTAAAGCCAGGAATTCAAACCCCATTGTTTTCCAGCCTGATAGTCCCTCTTTTTGTTCAGTTTACTGAAGCGTTTCTTTAGCCACAGATAGCTAAACCAAAATGTCAGTGATACAGGCAGCAGTAATGGGTATGTTGTTGAGGGACTGACTTGTGGCAGCTTGAGCTGTATTAGTGACTTCAGTGGATGTGTGTACATAAAGTTTGTTTAGGGTTAGTTGGGTTGTTAGTTCATGTGAAGTTTTCTGGTTTTGTTTTTTTTTCATTAGTGAAGGGTAGTATATTTAGATCTTGTTATATGGGAATGAATCCCTGTTCTATTTACAGATATCCAATAAAGATTCATTTTGTGAAGAGAAAATTGATTCTGAGTAGCCAGAGAAATTTAATTAAACATGATACAAAATTAACACAGCTGATCTTCAGCTACCTTGCAGTCGGAATGGCTACAAACATGGGGTTCTGGCTGGCTGTGTGAGTGTGTTCAGGGAATTAGCATATTCTGTGTGTTTTCCAATATCAAATGATTTTGTTTTGGATTATATGTCCACAAACTCTCACAAAAACTGTTCCTATGCCTGAGAGCTATAAGAATAGAGCTGTGGGTTGTTTGTGGTTTTTTGTTTGTTTGTTTGTTTTATTTCTGTTTTGTGGTTGTGTTTTTTGCTGTTTGTTTTTAACAATGCTAAAAACAACAACAACAACAACAAAACCAAACACCAAACCAATGTTAAACTTGCAATACCCTTTGGGGTGTTATGAGGCGGCTGGGATGGGGTGTGGTGTTGGGGTTGTGTTATGACTGCAGTTTTCTTGCTGGTGATATGTGAATGTTGTAGTTGAGGACCAGTTCTTCACTTTCCCTATCAGGATTTCCTCAATGGGACTTGCGAGAGAAACATCTTAAGCATTTATTGCTTTGTTCACACTTAAAACCTGCCTGTCATTCTGTTTGACAACTCTTTAGTCTCTGTGTCATGAAGTACTATTTGAATGGTAAATGATGGTTAGAAATATGAGAGTTTCAAGTTACTGAACAGTGTGAAGCAGCAGAATGATTTCTAATATGCATGAAATTGTATCTTGTATTGCCAGAGAATGATTAAATAAGTTGCCTAAACTGTGACCAAACATGGAAGGAAGGGGATTAATTTTAGTGGCCTGTTCTCTGTTCAAAAATGAAACTTATCTCAACCTAATGAATTAATAATATCTTGGATACACCAGCTTCAATAACTTTACCTCACTGATAAGTATGGATTGCTCATGATTTGGTGTGTTTTAAATAACACTTAAAGCTGTTTGAATATGTACTGTGAGTGTGAAATTTATTTTTTTTTCACCTCCAGCATCACCTCCCAAAGCTGAGCTGTCATTTTCTCTAGTGAGAACAAGTTTTCTTTCAAGTTTGCTGTTGCTAGAACCTGCATGTCTGAAAATTTATTGGTGTGCATGAAGGTTGTGTACTGTGTGTGCTTATTACTCCTGAAAAATGGGGATTTTTGAGATCTCTTGAGTGGATGTTGTTCTAGTTATTGAGTACCCAATATGTATTCATCAAATACTGTGTTAGACACATTGATATAAGCCTGTGTTTGAAGCAGAGTGATCTGGGTAGTGTGCTGGATAGGTCTACTTTGTATTTGACTGTAAAATCTGCCACCAGGTGTTCTTTCACAGTGGTTTGCTGCCTGGTAGGAAATGCATGTCGAGCAGAATCAATATTACGGTTCTTTTTAGTCTTGTCACTTTTATTCACAACTGGAAAATTATTTCAGTGCCCCACCATACTTGCTATTTGTCACAGTGCTTTTATTGTCCAGCTGCAGTATATAATTCATTTAACTCTGTTGTAGTATGTTATTTCTATTTGCAATACAACATGAGGGAGTTCTTATTTCCTCAAAGAAGATTTTGGCATAATTAGAGGACAAGTAACTAATCTCTGCCATATTTAGGCTTTTTTGTCTTTGTCTTTAAGGGCTTTTTAATTAGCCAAAAAACCCGGAGACAGCACTGGATAATTTTGTTTCTAGGTTAGATGATATTACAAAGCAACAGGCAGTGATGGTCTAGGATTGTATGATGTGATCATGCAGACACAGGTATTTATTTGCATTATACTGTGATTTATCACAGTATTTGTCACAGTACTTGAAGCATGACATCTGTCCTGAATTTATCAAACTTCTTACAGACTTTAGGCACTGCTTAGTCTGTCTTTAATGCAGAAACTATTAAAACACTATTGACTTGTTTAAAATGAATAAGGGTGTGAAAGGAAGAAGGCTAGCATGATGAAACTATCATATGCTAGCAAATAAAAAAATGTATTATGTATTTTTGTATGTAAAACCAGGTTTGTAGTAAGGGCACTCTGGCAGAGATGACTGATAAGGAGTGCCCTCTATTTCTGAGGCTCAGTCTCAGCCAAAGTAGTGACAGGCACTGGATCAGCTGGTAATGTTTCTTGTTATGGTAAGCTAAGGTACTACAGCATGAGGGTTGCAGTTGTGTGAGAGTGGAAGTACCTGCCTTTGGGGAGGCAAAGTGTAATTAATTTCCGGTCTTGTGCTTCTTTCCTTTTCTCTATATGTGCTCTGTATGAGTCATTCTAGCATAATGATTTTGTTTTGCCTTGCAGTACAGGGTGAGATAATTCAGAGGAGGAATTGGCTTTTCACCAGGAGGACTGATAGAGTATCAGCATCTGAGTGAAGTTCTTACTGTGGTTGCACTCTGTGCTAGCTAGCTGTATGACTGCAGCACTAGGAATTAAGTCTGAGGTGATTATTTTCTGCCTTGCTTGTGTGGGTGCTAGTAGTGATGCAGCAAAGCTATGAGATTTCAGCATCACTGGAGAAGCAGTGCTGTGTAGGTACCTGTGCGGTAAGGCAGCTCCCTACATCATCAAGCTGATGGGCCCCATTAATGCAGGCTGAATGCCAGCTGAGTGTGCCTGCACATGCAGCCATCCTGCTCCAGCACCAACGCTAGCTGTGCCCAGTGTTACAGGTTGACAGATCGAATGCTGACACATTTTCTTGTGCCATTTGCTTTTCATTGTGCTCATGTATAAAGGGATGGTTAGATTGCTATTTTCAAACTAACCAAGCTTCTCTTATGTAAGAAAAAAAATTGTATCAGTAATAGCCCTACACAGTTGCTTTGTACAATTCAGTCTTGAAATTCAAAATTTTTTTATTAGGTTCTAGTAGGTTGATGCAATTCAGGTGTCAGCTGAATTTAAAATTGTATTGATTGTGATTTTTGCTGGTTAGTAAAATGTTTCTATATATTTGTTTTACTGGCTAGTATAATTGAATGATACAAGCCCAAGGGTGAAATTAGTCATCTTAGCAAAAACTGATTTATAGAATCTTAGAATTGTTTTAGTTGGAAAAGATCTTTCAAGATCATGTCCAAAAATTATCTGTCTGGTGCTAAACCATGCCCTTTATCACCACATATACCCATCTTTTAAGCATCTCCATGGATTCAATGACCTTCCTTGGGAGCCTATCCCAGTGTTTGATAACCCCTTCAGTGAAGTTTTTTCTATTATCTACTTTAAATCTCTCATGGTGCACCTTGAGGCCATTTCCTCTTGTCCTATCACTTGTTAGTAGGGAGAAGAGACCAACAGCCACCTTGCTACAACCTCCTTTCAGGTAGTTGTAGAGAGTAGGAAGGTCTCCTTTCACCCTTCTTTTCTCCAGACCTAACACCCTATTCCATTCCAAACCAAACAATTTTGTGATTGTAGTTCTTTCAACTACTCCTCATAAGGCCTGTTCTTCAGACCCTTCACGAGCTTTGTTCCCCTTCTCTGCACCTGCTCCAGCACCTTAGTGTCTTTCATGTAGTGAGGACATTCAGTACATGAGCCACCCTTCAAGAGGATATATGCTTTGTATTGTAATGACACAAAACTAATAAAGGTAAGATAAATCAATCTTCTGGTCTACATTGAGCCTCACTTAGTGGAAAGAACTGTCATGTTTGAAAAATAGGAACAGCAAATTAGTATTGTAATGTCTTTGGATAAATGTTGTAACTTTTATAACTTTTTTCCTAATGCTTTTCTCTTTGTTAGATGCTTTTTGTACCCTTCAGAATATCTGAGGAATCTTAAAGTTCATAAGTCTGCTTTAGATACTTTTGAGTAAGTATTGATATTCTGTAATTGAAGGATAGGAAAGGAAAATGTACAGAATCCATGAGGAATTAGTTAGGTACTTGCTGAGCCACTTAGATACTCACATGTCCATGGGACCAGATGGCATCTGTCCTCAGGTGCTGAGAGAGCTGGCAGATGAGCTGGCCAAGCCACACTCAATCATTTTCCACCAGTCCACCATTATAAGTTTGCAGATGACACCACGTTGGGAGCAGGTGTTGATCTGAAAGAGGGTAGGAGAGCTCTGCAGAGGGACCTTGACAAGCTGGACAGATGGGCAGAGTCCAACATGATGGCATTTAACAAGTCCAAGTATTGAGTGCTCCACATGGCCACAACAAGCCCAAGCAGCGCTACAGGCTGGGGTTGGAGTGGCTGGAGAGCAGCCAGGCAGAGAGTCACCTGGGGGTACTGGTTGACAGCTGGCTGACCATGAGCCAGCAGTATGCCCAGGTTGTCAAGAAGGCCAATGGCATCCTGGCCTGCATCAGAAATAGTGTGGCCAGCAGGAGCAGGGAAGTCATTCTGCCCCTGTACTCAGCACTGGTTAGGCCACACCTTGAGTACTGCGTCCAGGTCAGGGCCCCTAGATTTAAGAAAGACATTGATACATTTGAATGTGTCCAGAGAAGGGCAACAAGGCTGGTGAGAGGCCTCGAGCACAAGCCCTGTGAGGAGAGACTGAGGGAGCGGAAGATGGGATTGTTTATCCTGGAGAAGATGAGGCTCAGGGGAGACCTTATTGCTGTCTACAGCTACCTTTAATGGAGGGTGTAGCTAGGTGGGGATTGGTCTCTTCTCCCAGGCAACCAGCATCAGAACAAGAGGACACAGTCTCAAGCTGTGCCAGGGGAAGTTTAGGCTTGAGGTGAGGAGAAAGCTCTTCACAGAAGGAGTTGTTGGCCATTGGAATGGGCTACCCAGGGCGGTGGTGGAGTCAACATCCCTGGAGGTGTTCAAAAAAGCATTGCATGTGGCACTTGGAGCCATTACTCAGTAGTCGTGAGGTGTTGGGTGACAGGTTGGACTTGATGATCTCTGAGGTCTTTTCCGGCCTTACTGATTCTATGAGAATGTTTTTATTTTGACAGTAGTAAATGTTGTCTTCATGTATTAAATGAATTGGGATCTGTGAGCACATCCTTCATGAGCAGTTCCATTGTGTTGAAGTTGCACACTTGGCGTCTTTCTTTTTTTACTTGTTTGTTGGATTTATTTTTAACTGGAGAACATTTATAGAAGTGGTGGAGAGCAGAATTGTCTTTTCACTTGCACAGCAGCATGTGAGAAAAAGTTTGACAGTGAAAAATGCTACTATAAAATCATAACAATGAGCCAGCAGTCTGATAGATTGAAGATCTAATGAGGGTACTGTTATTGTTTAATTTGAAATGCGTCACATTTAAGTTAACAATATCTTCCTAAATTAACAGCTCTTCTCATTAAGGGAGAAATGTTGAATTGTAATCACTAAGTGACATGAAGTCAAAGAGTGTTTTATGGCTGAATGGAAGACCCTATGCCAACAGATGAGAGGAATGGAAGGCATTGAGCTGCTGGTAAGGAAGAGGGGTAGTTCGGAAACAGATGAAAAACAGAGGTTCAGCAACTTTGAGGCTGCCTTGGTGCATTACTGTTAAATTATAGTGAGTGTAGTTGGGGTATATGTAAGACATTTTCCTTTTAAAAAATAAATAGAATATGTTCTGTTGAATAGGGTCAATCAGTTGTGAACCATTTGTTTATTCAGGTTTACAGAACTGCAAATAAGACAGACATACATACACAAATAAAGGCAAAACCAATACACAGTGATTCATTTAAAGCACCATTTTAATTCTAACTTGCAATTAGAAGACATCTGACATGCCAGATAACAGCTTATAGTTTTGTTCTAGTTGGTTGTGTAGATAACTGATTCCAGCTTTTTGGCAGAGAAATTATTATGTCTTTGCCATAGATATGTGCCTATTACAGTATAAAGAAGTTAGCAATTTGAAATACCAAAGTATTTAAGAGGCTTTTTGCTTTAAATTCTTATTTTTCCTTATTGAAAATAAGTGATAAAACTTTGTAGATACTGCCAGAAATTGCAGATAAATATTACAGTATAAAATATAATAATAACCTACAAAATTACATGAGTAATGTCATCCTCAACATAAGCAGAATCATTCAAATACCTATAGAAGAGTTCTGAAACACTGCAAAAGCATTACATAGCACCAAGCTGGTAGGAATGGAGCTGCTAAGGTGGTATACTGAAAAGGAAAGGGGATAAAAAGGTGTTCAAAAAAGGATTGGATGTGGCACTTGAAGCCATGGTTCAGTTGTCATGAGGTGTTGGGTACTAGGTAATAGGTTGGACTTGATGATCTCTGAGGTCTTTTCCAACCTGGTTGATTCTCTAAATACTGAGAACAGAAATTTTATTTGCAGAGTATGAAGCAGTATCTGCAACAGACTCCTGTAATGCATCTCCCCCTTAACAGTTCACTGTTCATCTGGCCTGACACAGAATTCAGAGAGAATTTTGTATAAATGGGAACAGATACCCTAATTATACATAGTAGGGAGTTATCTGCATGAAGGACTTCACTGTAAATCACCATTTTTGACTGTGGTATAGTGAAGACTTTCCCATGTGGTCTGTAAACTCAGGCTGCATCTGTAAACTAGTGATAACTTGAGGTTTTAGTCTGCAGGTGAACCTAAATATGTTGTTGATCTACCAACATGAATTCTCGTGCTGTAGTTGGAGCCTTCAGTGACTCAGCTGACTTGCCAGGCAAGGAGACCCTGTATGTCTGGGATGGGATGCTGAAGTATTGCTGAGGTGCGTACCTTGCTCTCGGTAAACGCATGGATGCAGTCTCTCTGCAGGCCAGTTGCAGTTATTCTGGCATTTTTGTGGTATGTAATTTGGTCAGGGATGCTGCCAGTTGGAAAGTGGAGTTGCCTTGTTTTGATGTACAGTTCTTATACTGCCCTGTTTCCTTCCACCAACAAATGTATTGATAAAAACACAAATCTAGTTCTACTGATACTTCCATTTTCTTTCCTGTTTTTTAAAACACTTTTATCTTGACAACCATATAGGTAGAAGAGTCATGCTGATTGCCTCCCTCATGTAAGGGTCAATTTATTCATGATCAGATGCTTTGAGCCAAGAAGACACGAAGCCTGAGTTTATGATAGACAAATTGTGGAAATGTGAAGAACCAGGAAATTGCTAGATGGTTTTCTGGTTCTTTTGACAGACTGTTCTTCATATCACAGTTTAAATGTTTACACAGTTTACATGTTAAATAGCATATGGTAACATTCTCTGGATTAAATCCTAGCTCTTTTAAGTCAGTGATAGAATTTACATTGATTTCACAATCATACTCATTGTCTAATTTTTAAATTTTTTTTTTCTAGAAATGGTTTCCTAGGGAGATATTTTAGCCTGCAAAAGTCAGGAATGCAGTTTGTTACTGTTCCTGGTGAGTCTAGGGAAAAGTCGATAACAAACAAATGTTGCGAACTGTCCTATCAGGCAGTTTTAGTATGGCTAGTAAGGGCTCCCTGACCAGTTGTAAGAAGCTGGTTGTAGTTCTGCAGCTCAGCTGTGGGTTTACAACTCATCATGATACAACTTTTTAAACCAATTAATTACTATTTAGTATTGTTTAATTTGTGTATTCTTTGTGTAGTAAATATAAAAGGTCAGAGAGATATTTTACTTTGAAAAAGAGCTGGTGCAGCTTCATTTGTGATCCTGTTAAACCCCAAAGTATCTCTATTGTAAATGATTTCTTCTGTTCTCTAAGCTCATTCCATATAGCTTTGTAATCAGGTCTGTAAGGGACAAATGAAATCACTTGCATTCCACTTGCCTGCAATGAAGCAGGACCTTGGACTGCATGTAATATGTGGGAGTAAGTGGTAAGATCATAATGAATAGTCCCCCCTGTTCAGTAATGATCATGGGGAATTCAAAGAATGCCTAATGAAAAGCATCTTTCTCTCATAAAAAAATTATTTGAAGCTTTAGGAGATTCAGGTTGCAAGAAAATCCCACATGGTCTATACAGTCTATTGCCTGTATTTTTATACATAAACTAAACCCCAAAAGTGGTACTGTGAAGCTATTTCAAGTTCGAATGGAGAATTTCTCCTATCAAAATGGTAGGAGGTTTACTTTGAAAAGTAAATAAGTATATAGACATAGAAATGTATTTTCCTCTTATAAGTTTTTCAAAATAAAGTTTTGGGGGTTTCCTTTAGGTCATTTGCACTTTTATCACTTTCAGCTTTGCCTTTTTTTTTGTTCGTTTTAAGAGCTCTGGAAAAGTGAACAATCTTTGATCTTGTTTGTACAAGAGCTCTACTGCATTCTTCTCTACTTCTAGACCTTGCTTTTATTAATTTTTCCTATAAAATGGATTGACTTATTTTGTTCTCCTTTGCAAGTAATTATTTTTTAGCCTTACTATTTTTTCCATGACAAGCCTCATTGTTCAATCACAGCTTAAATATATGCAAGATTAATATGTCAAGGCCTTTCTGTTTTGGAGTGCAACTTACACAACTTTCTACTCATCTTCTTAGACTTCCTAAGTGAAATTCTTGTATTTACGTCATCTCTTCAGTGTGTTCTCATAATATTAGCATAGGATGCTTTGGACTGATTTTTGTTTTGTAAGGTAGTAGTTAGAAGCAGTTGATAATCTACTACTAATTATTTAAAAACAATGTTGGAGGATCTTACATGGGCACTGCAGTAGTGTATTTATGTTTTCTTCTACATGAAGCTTCATGGAAAAGAGTAGTAAACAGCAATGATCCACGAAGGGATTTTTTTTTTTTTGGTGGTGTTTTACTGGTAACCATTACAAAATGAGACATGGTTAGCATAAAGTTCAAGGAAGATCTTATTCATATGTTGAAACTGATTAGAGCCTTAAGGTGAAAAATGACAGTTTATCATTTAAATAGTGAACTTAAAATCTTTGCCAAAACTGTATGATAGTTGAAATCTGCATTTCATTTAATAAGAGAGGCTAACTTTTGTCACTGCTTCTGGTTCTCTGTACACATTCACTGCTTTCCATTTAAACTTTCCATCACTTTTGCAATCCGTTTGTCAGAGTCGTTATTTCTGCCCATGGTGGGGAGGGGGTCTGCCTCAGCCTGCTACAGCTTTGTAAATAGTATTTCTTTGTTTCTTAAGTATTATAATTCATATCTCAAAATACATCAAACTGAAAATTATCTAATAGAGTTTAGTTTTTATTGTTGATACTGGAAATGTTTAACAATGGAATTTTTTGAACTCCAGACATGTATTAAATGTCTGTGTATGTTTTTACTCAATTCTAAACAGGATTCTTGAACCGTAGTGAGGTCATGTATATTTGTGCATGTTCCTGAGCTCTTTAATTAAGAACCCCTTCCAGAGCTGAAACCATTACCATTAAAATGGTGTGAAAATATCGAAGGCTTATTTATCACATGTAAGTTTCAAAAGGAATGCTTTTTAAAGTAGGAAATACAGCAGAAAGTTTAGTGAGATCCTTGAATACTGTGTTGTTACAGATGCATGGTGTGTTACCTGACTTGAAAACATAGACAGGACAGCTTTGTGCCTTATGTGTGCAAATGTGAACACCCCTGGGACTGATGATCAGCTGTTGGGCTACTAGCAAACTTGAGCTTGTTTCAGTAGAATAAACATTGTTGTGAATAAACGACCACCATAATCGTTTCCAGTTTCTTAGAGCTTTGTTCATATGCAGTTACCCAGACTCTCCAGGAGTTCAGAATAGGCAACTTCATTGAAATCTTCTGGAATATCCTTAAGAAATCAATATTTTGTTGCATTAGGAAGTTCTTGTCGTGTTTTAATGATGTTTATCAGTTGGATTACTCTTACTTTTTTTTTTTCCGAAACTGCTGCTTGAGACTTAACAACAATGTCACGTCTTCAGAGGGATTTTCCCTGTCCCCAGCCAAGGCACAGGAATTGAAAACAAACTTTGCCACAGCTGTTTGTATTGGTGTGAGATACTCCCAAGAGGCCTTATATAATTCCTTGTGCTTCTTATGATGTTTTCAAACTCAATCCTTAAGAATACAAAGTGAAAGTTTTTGGAATTATTTTTGTCTTTGCAGTCCTTCACAGAATTGTGCTGCTTGGAGCACCCAGATCATCAGCAAGTGTAAATACATTTTTATAGTTTTTTATATTTCACTGGTAGCTGTAGGAGAAAGATGTAAGTATCTCTAACTGGTGTAGTCTTGCCCAGTTTATATTCTTTCAGTGAACTACTGATCTGCCAGCTGGGTTTTCTCAGATAATACTGGTAGCAGATGGTGGACAAGTGATTCCTGGAACTCACAGCAACAACTGTCCATAGAGGTGCTCACTGTTTTCAGGTGAAAAGGCTGTGTTTAGGCAGTCCTGAGGCTGCTGCTAAAATAAGTGTGACCGGAGATCAAGCTAAAAGCAGAACAGTTCCTCTATTCAGGAGCCATCTGTCTGTATCCTTTAAAAATATTTTCCTTTATCCCAGTTGTAGAACTTTTGCTATAGTTTACTGGCATTGGTGCAAATATACCTGCTGAGAAATATGAATCCAGGATTTCACACTAGTGATATAATGGTGGACAGGTCAGTGGTTGCACACCAGAAATAACAGGAGGATGCCCAAGTTGAAAAAGAAGGAACAAGTGCAAAGTTCAGCAAATAGTTAAGGAGATTTTAGCTCATTTTTCATGTGTTGCTCTAGATATGGCATATTACTGCATGCTGATTCTTAAAATCATTTTGAATGCTCTCTTCCCCACATACATTTGAAATAATTTTTATTTCTTCTGTTACAACCCTCTGTAGAAGTCAATGCTCCTTAGAATTGTAAAGCAGCTTGAAATTGCAGCCTTTAAATCCTTTGAAACATTTAATCCCTAGCACCAGTGGTTTGTAAACCAGCATTTTTGGCAACCAGTGACAGAAAAAGAGGACATGGTCTCAAGCTGTGCCAGGGGTGGTATAGGCTGGGTGTTAGGAAGAAATTCTTCACAGAGAGTGATTGGCCATTAGAATAGGCTGCCCAAGGAGGTGGTGGAGTTGCTGGAAGTGTTTAAAAAGAGACTATGTGTATAAAACAGTTTCTGTCCCAATACAATTTGCTTTTTCCCCTTATTTAACTGTAGTTTACTATTTCCTCAGCTGTGCTTATGTATCTGCGAAGTCAAACCTTAACCCACATCAGTGTGTGCTGAGTAGAGAAGGAAAGAGGTACGGATTGCTTGGGCATTTTCCATCCTACAGTAATTTGACTTTCACAAACAGCCACACAGCCACAACCATGTGAGTAGGATAGCATCAAACTGTCAGTTTGCTCAGTTATGCACAAAAGCCGGTAATAACCTTGCAAAATACCTTTGCCACTGGGGAACTGTAGTGCTCAGCTTACACTACACATGGTGAAGCGGTCTCCCTAAAGATCATGGAGCAGATCCTCCTGGAGGCGCTGCTGAGGCAAAAGAATAATGAAGAGGTGATTGGGCACAATCATCATGGCTTCACCAAGGGCAAATCCTTCCTGGTGGCCTTCTATGACAAGATCACAACATAAATGATGTTAGTTGCTCAGCTTCATCTATTGACCTGGACCTGAGCAAAGCCTTCAACACTGTCCCACACCGCATTCTGGTCTCCAGGCTGGTGCAGTATGGGTTTGATGGATGGACCATTCAGTGGATAAAGAACTGGCTTGAGGGCTGCATCCAAAGGGTGGCTGTCAATGGGTTCATGCCCACGTGGAGGCCAGTGACAAGTGGAGTCCCTCAGGGATCAGTACTGGGACCAGTCTTGTTTAACATCTTTGTTGGTGACAGAGAGTGGCACTGAGTGCACCCTCAGCAAGTTTGCAGATGACACCAAGCTGTGTGGTGCAGCAGACATGCTGGAGGGAAGGGAGGCCATCCAGAGGGATCTTGACAGCCTGGAGAGGTGGGCCCATGACAACCTCATGACGTTCAATAAGACCAAGTGTAAAGTCCTGCATCTGGGTTGGGGGAATCCCAAGCACTGATATAGGCTGGGCAGTAACTCATTTGAGAGCAGCACTGAAGAAAAGGACCTGGGGGTGCTGGTTGGATGAGAAGCTCAACATGAGCCAGCAGTGTGCACTTGCAGCCCAGAGAGCCAATTGCATCTTGGGCTGCATCAAGAGAAGCATAGCCAGCAGGTTGAGGGAGGTGATTCTGCCCCTCTGCTCCACTCTGGTGAGACCCCTGGAGTACTGCATCTAGTTCTGGAGTCCCTATTACAGGAAGGATCTAGACATGTTGGAATGTGTCCAGAGAAGGGCCATGAGGATGATCAGAGGGTACTCCAGGAGCACCTCTCTTATGAGGACAGACTGAGGGAGTTGGGGCTGTTCAGTCTGGAGAAGAGAAGGCTCTGAGGAGACCTTCCAGTATCTGAAGGGGGCCTACAAAAAAGCAGGTGAGGGACTTTTTAGGGTGTCAGGTAGTGATAGGACTAAGGGGAATGGAACAAAAATAGAAATGGGTGGATTCAGATTGGATGTTAGGAATAAGTTCTTCCCCATGAGGGTGGTGAGACTGGAACAGGTTGTCCAGGAGGTGGTGGAAGCCCCATCCCTGGAGGTTAAGGCCAGGCTGGATGTGGCTCTTGGCAACCTGATGTAGTGTGAGGTGTCCCTGCCCATGGCAGCGGGGTTGGAAGTAGGTGATCTATGAGGTCCCTTTCAACCCTGACAATTCTATGATCCTAAAGTAAGTATCAATGTTCCTTGTGTAATTCCTGTGCTCCCTGTGTAATGCATGTATATGTTTTGGAGGGACTTCAGGGGCAATTTGCATCTGCCTAATGCAGGTGTTTGAACTTAGGTGGACAAACTCACAGAATCACAGAATGGTCTGGGTTGGAAAGGACCTCCAAAGGTCATCTAGTCCAAGTTCTTCTGCACTAAGCAGAGACATTCTCAACTAGATCAGGTTGTCCAGAGCCCTATCAAGCCTCACCTTGAATATATCCAGGGATTGGGCCCCAACCACCTCCTTGGGCAAACCTGTTCCAGTGTTCCACTACCCTCATGGTAAATAATTTGTTAGTAACATCCAGTCTCAATCTGCTCTTCTCTAGTTTGAAGCCATTGCCTGTCATCCTATCACTACAGGCCTTTGTAAACAGTCTCTCCTCACTTTTCACTACTTGTTTGTTACAGAATTTTTAGGAATTTCTCTAAGACCATGGCTTCTACTAAGTGCCAAAATCAGGCATATTTGATTAGCTTGATCTGGCCAGATGTACTTCGCTGTCATAAAGACTATGAAGACCACTCTTGAAAAGAAAACAGTACTACAGTTCCCTCTCCTTCCTTCCTGTATCCCCATCCAGCAGTGTCTTGAATGCTTTCTTATTAATCTTCTAAATGGTTTAGCAGCCTTGAATTATGGCATAAATTACTGCTCTGCCTGGAGTTCTACTGCATGGCTTCCAGTCACAATTTTTTTTTTGCTTCAGCAACAATAACATATTTTGACTTTTAGCATACTGTAGTGCTGACTAGCTGAGCCAGGAACCAGAAAGATTTTGTATTGTTGGCTGTGGCAGTTGTTAATTCTAAACATTTCTCCATTTATTATTATTTGCGTGTGTGCTCTTACAGCAACTGAACGTTTGAATTTTAGAAACAAATAGACAATTTGCTATCCACTCACTTTCGGGTTACTTTGGTCATACACTAGCAGTGTCATTCACATTTGAATAGGTTGTTAGGTGCGTGTCTATCCCCTTTTGTTGTTATCTCTTTATTGATCAAGTTTTCAGGAGCAAGGTTCACTGAGTGTAGGAAGAGATGTAGAGGGTCTGTAGTGGGAAGTAGGACCTCTCAGTAGCAGCTGTGCATTTGCTTGTCGTGGAGTTTTTTGTGGCATGAGCTTTATATCAGAGGTAGACAAGTAGAAGTGAAGAAGTGGTCTGTGTATACCTGTTGACCTTGTTACAGCAGTAACCTGGATATGATGTGGAGCCTGTATTGAAGTTATAGACTTGCTTGTGGTGACAGTGATACCAGTTATCTTTCCAGATCTTCTTATTTATTATTAGTGTTCATTATTGCTTATTGCTTTCCAGAAATCAATAGACTTTTCATAAATTCCTTTATTTCTAAGAGAACTCATAGTAGTACAACATTTTCTTCTGTGCTTCTGTGAAAAACTG
Organism: Picus viridis; assembly: GCA_033816785.1. NCBI lineage: Eukaryota > Metazoa > Chordata > Aves > Piciformes > Picidae > Picus > Picus viridis. Next base: position 32,986,994 of record CM066576.1, read on the forward strand.
CAAATGGTATTAGCATGTAGTGTAGCCTGAAGAGTATGAAGAATGTGAATGACCCTGCAAATATGGTTGTTAAGGTAGGTTGAGTTTGTGTTTGCCTGGTGCTTGGCTGATCTTGGCACTTGGTCGACTGCAAGCTGGCTGGGATTTAACCAGCATTAGGCATGAGCAATGTTAGGGTATCTAAGGGCAGGAAAAACAAATGACAGATCATTTAAATTCTGTCTCCTAATATGCTATGGCTGTCATACTTGCATCAAACTCAGTTCTTGTGGATTTAGTTTCACTACTTAACATGAAGGTAGGGGTTTATGCCTTTATTTTCAGAAGTCTTGTTTTAACGATTCTCCTTAAAGTGGTGGTGGTGTTGTGGTTTTTGTGTGTGGTGGGGTTTTTGGTTGGTTGGTTTGGTTTTTTGTGTGTGTTTTATCTCACAGCTCCATCTACTGTTTTTGCACTTGGTTATGTTCAGTATCCGTCTTCATCTTCAGTTTTCTCTTAAACTCACACAGTGCTAATAGCTGTTTTCTGCCTTTCATGCACTCTTTCTGCTCAGTACCTTCTTCATCACCTCCAAATTCCTCTATTTCCTTTTTTCCCTGATTTACTTCAAGGTTCATAATCATCACCATGACACTTTAGGCTTGCAGTTCTAGGTGTTCTTGGGGTGAGAGACTCAAGACTCTAGCACAAGGGAATTGCATGCCAGATGTTTAACACCTGTTGGAAAACGCTTCCTATTTGTGCATACATCTAATTGTTTCCTCAGATTCTTACTATGTCCTGTTCCTGTTACTGTAACAAACATACCTTGATAAATGCAGTCCTCTTTCACTCCTACCGATATGAAATGATTCCACAAGTATTGGCCTGCTCTTTTGATGATATTGTTGCCTGTTTGCTTCTCCCTCTCATGGCTTCTTGTATGTCAAACATCGATTGTCCTTTTGTACTTTGAGGGTCTTCACTGTGCCTCCCAGTGGCTGTCACCTTTGCTCTTTTTCTCTCAATATTCTTATCCCTATTAAGTCCAGTATCCAAGTCTCTGGTGTTAATTTTCCATTCTCAAGTCGAGGTCTTTATACTCTGATTTCTGTAGCCTCTACCAGCCAAAGATACCACCTAGCACTGGATAAGCTGCCTTGTTATCATTCTTCAGTTCCTCATATAAAGTCTATTTTCTATAAACAAACACCTGTTTTGAGACTCCTGTCTAAAGTGCTATATTTCCAAGGCCCCTAATACCTCTCCGGTTTTAGCTATGCGTTTCTCTAGCACCTTTTCCCATGAGCTGTTTAAGACACAGAATAACTTTAGTTCTATTTTGGTACAATGTCAGACAAAATAGCATATGGTGTATGACTGTATCTCTGAGGTGGATTGGAAATCTGAATAATATTAACATGCTCTTGCTAGATGTTATGGTTTCAGTAACTCTTGGGGGAAACTTGCCGCATGTCAGGCAGGATGCTTGGAAACCTTAAGAGTGGAGCATTGTCCTTGTATTTATAACGCTTATGGTCTACTCCTGCACTGCTACTCCTGTGTTACTGGAGCTTGTCTGTTAACTCATTCTGAAGTATAATATTCTCAAAGTCATGAATTAAGACAGAACAAACAAAATTAGCTGGTTGTTTGTTTTTTTTTTTTTTTTTTTTTTTTTTAGGAAGATAATATATGTGGCAGCACTGTTCAGCTGCTCCTTTCTAACGTTTATTAATTGTTCAGGATGCTTTATGAATGTTAAAAACTGTCCTGGCATGGTGCAGTGAGGAGGGGCATGCTTGATCTAGAGTTTTCAACATTACCTGCCACAACATATCTCTTTCTCTGCAGGGTTATATAGCAAAAACATTTCCCATGAAAGATTTAGCAGTGACGTAACCAAATCCTGTTCTGAAGTGTTTGTCTTGATACTGTACTTCTGTGGATTATAGGAGTGGTTTTTTCCCAATAGTGAGTTTTAGCAAATATCAACAGGTTTTATACTGATCATCTTGTTTTATTGCTTCACAGAAGGAAGAGTTCCCAGCACATCAGTCTAATTAGACCACTGTTTATCCACCCAGTGCAGAACTGCATTGTAAGTTGCTTGGTCATAAACTGGAAATTGCAATTAGCTTGCAAATGTGATGCAAATGGATTTTCTCAGTATATCAGTTTAAACTTTTGGTCCACTGTTTTATTACTCTGAATCAGTTGTGTGTGTGTTCATATAGATAGAAGGTTACATGACTTTGTTTCACATATATGGTCCTGTAACCGGTAAAATGAAACTTGATGAAGTGTACCAGAGAACAAAAAGACCGTTACTTTGACACTTAATTTTTACATCTTATACGTTTCACAGCAATACTTATTTCTAAAACTTGAAAATCTTTGCCTGCCACCATCTTTCACTGGTTGCTGTGGAGATGGCATACTGTAAACCTCATCAGGAGCCAATTTTGTTCTCAAAAAACGAGGAGAATGCATACAGACATGTTATCTTGTGCAATTGGTGCATGTATATTACAGAGGAACAAAAGTCATTGATGTTGGAAGGAAGGAAGCTGGTAGTGTCACTGAAGTCTTTGTAACCTAATCCAATAGCTTAAGATAGCAATGACCCAGACAGCTTCATAAAATTGAAGAAGCAGCTTGGGTAATACTGGGGAGCAACTGTAGCACATGGGCCACAGGTTGTTGCCACTGCAAAACTCATGATAGATTCTGAGATAGCTATTAGTGGCCTTATTTCCACAATGAGAGCCTATTTAGATTGTGAGGGAATAGTCAGCGTCATGACATGTGGATGTTCAGCTTGTGAAAAGGAGTTTCATGAAGTAGCAGACAGAAACACAGTTCTTCTGTACAGCAGAGCTACCTAGGCAGCTGTTCCAGAAGTACTCTCAAACTGCAGCTTAACAAAACTATAATGTAGCTTTTGCACTGGCTTAACCCTTGTTTGGTTCATACTAACCTCAGTAATTGTAATGACAAAATCAAGCCAATAAAAAGATGAGCCAAATGTGCTCTAGTTCTTTGCTCTTGCTAAATGACACACATCTTCATGACTGAATTTTGAACTCTGTTGCCATGGATGAGCGTCATGCAGCACAGCGAAGATGAAACTGCCGAAGTGCAAAGCCTGCAGAATAACAAGGAATTTTTTTCATCATAAAAGCCATGATTTCCAGTCCAAAGGAAAGTAACTGTTCCTCTGGACAATCCCGTGAGTGTCTTGTTTCTTAGTGCACACCTGTGTTCTATGGGAACCTGTAGTTTATAGTCTCCAAACTACTAAATTTTCCTGGAGAAATTGTGATGAGTTTCAGTTGTTAAACTGTGTAACAGTCACTACAGAGTGGCCTGTCTCATTGACCAGTGTCACCTGGGGCTCTAGATCACCCAAGTGAATCTCATAGTGAGCAATACATAATGTTTCAGTCTTTCTGTGCAATCAGTACTACTACCCAATGCAGGCATTCTCTCTTTAACCCATAAAAAAGGTTCAGCTTCGGGCCAAACAATTTAGCATTCTCCTGTCTTGTGTTCCCAGCTCCACACTCTGAATGCATGTACCAGAATATGGCTTTGTTTTGGTTTTCCTCTTTGCCGTTGCACGTGATTGAAGTGTCACCGATAAAGCCTAAACTAATCTGTTCATTACTATTAAAGCTTAAATCAGTGATTAGAACAGTTGAAAGCTGTTTCTGTTTTCCTGGAAAATACAGCTAGTGCTAGGTAAAACTTAGTACAAACTTCAGAAATTGTGGGTGGGTGTTGTCTTCTCAAGAGATGAAGTAGTTGACAACAGCATTGCAACTGACAAGCAGCAACAGAAGTCCTTTTTGGCTTTCATAAGCGGCCAAAGAGAATACATGCTGTTCAGAAACGAAGTGGGCAATGAAGTATTTGGGTATGCTATAATAGCAATAACCAGACTGTCCTGGAGCTGAGAAGCATCTGTATTATTCCTGATCAGCAGTGGTTGTTTGGTGCATGTGGTTGCATGTGTGTGTGGGTTTGTATATCTTAAATGAATGTATCTCAAATTATTCAAATTCTAAGTACTGAAAGTGATTATGTTATGTTAGGACTTACTGCTGTTTAAGAAGTATTTAGTTAAAACTAAAATTAACTTCAGCATAGAAGTCTCTTACAAAATTCTGTGACCTTTGAAGCCTCATCTTAATGAATTGCATTTGTGTTCTGTGGCCTTTCTGGCTTTGAGTATTTTAAATGTAGCATAGAACCCTGTTGGAACCTTTCTCACAGTCAAATAGATTTTTCCCAACAATCTTCAAAGTAAGAAGCTGCACATGAGATCCTTGAAATAACATTTATTAGAAATCTTTCTTTTAGTTAAGTACACAAGATTGTGTGGTAGATCTGTTTAGCACTGCAGCTTGCTGGAAATACTGGGAATGAGAGGCAATATTCAGTAAACAATTGTTTAAAACTATAAAGCTCATTTAAAACATTTCAGCTGTTATTTTCTGGTATGTTAGGTATATTAAAATGACACAGTGACTTTACAGCAATTAACAGACTGCTTGTTCTGATACACCCTTGGTCCTTCAATGGGAATTGTCTAGCCAGAGCAGTTGCCTCACAAAGATAACTGTGTCACATTTCTGTCAGACTATACATCTTTTGGTCATCAGTCTCTTTTGTGGATTTCTTTCTATTTTTTTCCTCCTGGCTGCTTCTGTTTGTTACAGCTAATTGTTATAAAACCAGAATGACACATTTTATTGTGGTGAGGATGAGTAACAAAAACAGCCAGGACATGTCATAACCCCTGAGTAGCCCCTTTGTGAAATTTAACATCAGTTCCTACAAAAAAAATTATTTGCTCTTTTTTTCTGTTTTTCAAATATGTTGCAACTTGATTTTCTCTGCTACAGGCAGTGTTTTCTATTCTGTTTGAGCTGGCAAAGTCTGAATCTTTCATAACAGCTTGTTTTGGGAGAAGGAACCAAGCAATTTCTCATTTGTGCTAGCAGCAGGGTTATTAAGGCTTCATAACTTCTTACTCTTAGATAGGAATCAGACAAAAGGAAGGTGAGCCAGACTTGCAGAATTAAGGGAGGTCAAACTCACAAGCAGCAATTTATTGCTGTTTCTAATTTACTGACTCATTCTTCTTGTTGAAAGGTTTTGTATTGTCGTGTTGCACTGTGGTTCCATAGTTTTGAGGCCATTGTAAAAATGGAGTCTTGAAGGAAAAATAGAGGAACAGCAGTAGACGGCAATTCTACTGCTGTGTCTCCTTGGATAACCACATGTGAGTTCCAAGGGTGCAATTTTAGTCAGAATTAGCAGATTGGATTCGATTATATATGTGATATCTTTGGGTTTTTTTGTTCTTGTGAAGGTAGTAAGTTAAATTATACAAACTCATGGAAGGAAAACTCAAGAGATCTATTTAACATAAAAGTACTTCTTATGGCTCATTCCACCAAAATGCAGAAGCATATTCTGAGAAAAGTGTAGTTATGCTTGATTTGATCAGAGACACTCTCCTAGGTATCACCTCATGTCCACCATCGGTGGTAGAATCTTTGAGTCAGCCATTGTGTTATTGGGCGGATGCTTCTTTAAGAGTTAAAATCACTTATTTTGATTCTTTTCTTTTCCAGGCAAAAGTGCAAACATGTTGTTAGCAATGCACTACATGTTCCCCAAACCCGGCATACCACAAACCCAGCATACACCAAGTTGCAAGGAGCTCCCAGAGGGAGTAAAAGACATTACTGTCTAGCATTTGCTTTCCTGTCCACATAGTAGACAACCTTTGTTTGTTGCCATCCTATTGACTCTATTCCTGTAACTAGTACTGAGCACAAAGGCAGGGGATTGTATTTGGTTCCTTCACAGTGAGAAAAAGGTGAGAGCTGACTGTGCCCACTAAAGATGCATAATTGTAAAAATGGCATCATTTAGTCTTTGTTTTGATTAATTCACTCCTTTCTCCAGCATGCCAGTAATAAGGATGCTACCAGGCAGCTGCCTTGTTATTTCAGCTTGTTTGTTAGAGAAGGGACAAAACTAGAGAGTATGTGGCTTTGAATACCTTGGTTACTGGATGAAGGTCCCAGCATCTTATTCATCAGGTGTAGGTATACAAAGGGCCTGACATTTAACAAAACTTGGAAAGGGCTTGTTGATGTTTAACAGAGACTTGTCTGAAGACCATTGCTACCAAAGACTGTATCCTACCATTCTAAGACACTGAGTCAAAGCCTGTCGTTATGAATCTATGAAAATTAATATGGCAAATATGAATATTAGTAAATATATTAATAATATATTAGTAGTATGAAAAATTGCAAAAAAAATCATAGGCTTGGTGTACAGCTGGAATATATGTTTACAATGGGAATGTACAATATCCAGGCAATATAACAATTTTAAGTAAACTAGAAAAAATAACTGAAAAGAGAATCCCAGGCTCAACATGGTGCTTGAGCACAGGGGAGACTCAACAAGAACCATAAACACAGGAGGCAATAAACTAGTTGCTTGCAAGTTAGTTTTGCCAGGAGTGGGGGTGTGCTGCTGCTATATATTAGCTGTTAAGGCTGTAAAGTGCTTCTTGTGCACCTGGCATGGCATGAGACTGATGCTGGTTGCTGGCAGAATGCCACTCAGTCTCAATGGCTGATCTGGCTTCAGCACATGGCAGGCTGTACGACGCATTTCTGCAACGGGCTCTTGCATCTCCCTAGGTAAACTAAAGCACAGCACAAATTCCAGTTGCAAGGCAAGCGAGGGTTGGCTCCCAAGGCTTGTGGCTTCTTGGGCTTGCAGTAAGTAGGGCTCATGACTTCAGTCCAGGTTTTGGACAAGGTGACTCCAGACAAGGCGAGTCCGGGCAAGGCAAGGTGAATACAATTCAGCCTGTATTTGTCCCTTGCCTGAGATTCAATTGGGCCAACATGGCAACTGAAACCAGCAAGGAGTTACCCAATAAAATAGGACTCTGCCAGGCTGTGACCATAAAAGGCAGGAACATAGGCCTGGTCTGGGAGAAGCATGGCCTAGTGTGATGCTCTTACCCTAAAAGGAGACTTGTTTACCAGACTTGTTGGTGCCTGGTCTTTTGTCCATTTCCTGCGTTACCCCGACTCCTGCAGGAGGGAGTGAGGAGAGGCGGACCATGTCTAGACATACCAGGACCTGCCTGGGTTTCTGCTGGGCCTGTTTGGCCCTACCACCACACCTGTGATCTCCTTTTTGCTATAAAATATAGCAAAGTTCCCATTCAGGTGCATGTTTGTATACCCTTAGGAACTGATGTTGGCTTCTCTATGCAGACAGTAGTGGTGTTAAGTAGGTCTCTAGTGTTTCACTTAGCAGCTTACTCATTAACAAGTGAACTTGTAAATTCAGCATAGATGTTAAAGGTAAGTAATTTACTAGGTTCATCCAGTTCTGCATAGTGCATATCCACATGCTATTGAGGTAAAACAAGCAATCAAACAAAAACCAACTCAAGGCTAGACAGTGTACCTTGATGTTATTAGCAGTCACCAGTGAGTGTTCCTCAAGTTAGTGAGCCTGTTAACAACCCAGTATTAAGATATTTCGGTTTGATCATATTCCATAGTATCCTAAAAAACCCACCTTAGCCAGTATCTAAAAACCAGAGAAGCCTAGGACTTAACTGGGTTTGAAAATGGACAAATACACTACAAAAGAAACTTTCTGCCCAGACCTGAAATAAATTGTGACCAGGGGATGACTTTTGAATGTTAGAATTGGGAATGCCAGACCTAAAGAAGTAAGGTAGGGTTTTCTCTAGAAATGTGTAAGCACTGGCAGCTTGAAGTGGAGGTAAGTCTTTTAAGGTCTGATGAAAATGAATGGAATAAGTACAAATCCTTATGTACTATCTTAACTTTTTACTTGGTTGTCTTTTGACTGTCTTTGCTTATTTTTTCCTTGCATGTCTCGGGGAAAAAAAAAAACCACAAACAAACGAAAAAGGTAATTTGTTAATTATCTCTGGAAATTCATAGCAATGACTGACTTACATTAAAGAAAGCAAGTTTCAGTTCAGAGGGATGCAAGTATGCAAGTCTCAAATCTTCTTTCTACAGGTTACTTTCTCAATTTTGATATATGAGAAGTCTAATTATTTATATATATGTATAATGTATTACACGTTTGTACACACCCTGGCAGTGTATTTTTCTGTGTAAAAACCATGGGTATGTGGCTTCTTGTCAAGAAAACAGCTTTCCTGACATTTAGTATATCTCTAGGTCTCTGTCAATTTAACTCAGCAGTCAAAAAAGCTCATTTGCAGAGGACCTGTTTGCTAGGCAAAACAGGTCTGAATAATTGCCTTGATCCTGTCACAAAAAGGGTCCTTAGTCACAAAGAATGGCTACTTTGATATGGAGAAGAAAGAAAACCCCAACATGACTCCTGGTTGCATTCAACTTAAAACCAGGAAATTCCCTGATAACTATCAAAAGTAAATTTTAATAAATATGTTTAGAAAGGTCTGTTTTCTTTGCCTTACTCACATGTAAGGGGACAATGTTGTGCAGAGAACTGATTTTTTAGGAACTGTTTCCTAACATTAATCATTTTCTGACATTCAATACAGACATATTTTGGAGATTTTTTTTTTCCCCCCAAGTCTACAGCCTATTCTAGCAGTAGGTAATCTTTGAATCTCAGGATCTTAGCCTCAACTGGAAAAATAGTTCACCTTATGTATGTTCTGATTGTTAGGAATTAAAGCTTTATTTCATAGTGCCTGCAGGAGTTGTAACTCTTCAGCTGTGTTCACTGGTAAAAATGTACAGCCTAAAAATATGAAATGTAAGATCTTTTGCTGGATTACTTTTGAGTTGATCTGGGATGACAGAACCTATTTCAGGCCAACAGTCATTTTAAGGTTTCCATGGAGATTAATGATGTCAGAGGAGCAACATCTGAGTGCAGTTTGCTAGAAAACAAGGCTATAATGTTAGACTGAAGAAGGGAAGTCTCTGCATTTTTGTAAACTCACAGAAGAGCAAAGGATATTTTCTCAGTGGATTGCAATTTGCTTTTGATTTGTGCTGAGTATGCGCTGAAGTAATGCTTTTGCAGTGTGGTGATGCAGTATACCTCAGTGCTGTAAGTGATGATTTCAGTACAATCTCATACCATCTGTTTTAGCTTTGATTTGTGTTCCTCTACTTGGATAATTTGTGTATTAATATATTATTTTCTGAAGCACTCTGGTGTTTTCTGTCTGCACTCAATTACCCTGTTTTAAGGGTGATGCCCAGGTTTCCTTGTGATAATATTTGCAATGCATGAGCATCAAAAATAGATTTAAGGTAGAGCTCTGCTGAGTTTTCTGAAACTTTGTAGCTGCCATGAAGTATGGTAGATGCAAGAGAAGGGAGAAGTGGCAAAGTCAGAAGAAAACATAAAAGTTTTAACAGAGGCATAATTTAAAGCTAGAATTTGACCCTTAAGAAATTGAAAACTGTGACCAGTTTTACAAAGATAAAAATGTTGCTCCACTGTGGGCATATTACTGAGCAAAGAACTGGATGTGTTAGAATCAGTAGTGAAGATGCAGCATTTTTACATGGGATTTCTAAAAAGGGGAGGGATTAGAAGGTCTGAAGCTGCCTTGTTTCCACTGCAATTGCATGGGTTTTAAGCAATTTATCCCCATTGAAGGTGTTGGTTTCTTTCAGTTCCACAACTGCAGATTCACTGCATGTTATTTGAGGGATTATTAAGTTAAATTTACCAAAATAAAAATCAAGAATCAATACTTAAATATGACTGAGTTTTCAGGTTTGAGCAAAAAATGGGGAAGGAGGGACAGGGGGAATACTTGTTCAAATTAAGAAAAATGGGTGGGGGAAAAATATTGAGACTTTCTGCTTAAATTGAGTTCAATTTTATTAAGACACTTGTTGCTTCTATAGAAAGGTGCTTGTGCATCCATACACATGTACTGAAAAACAGGCTAAGGTACTAAATCTCGTGTCTGTCTTCCCCTGTTTTTCTGAAGTGATTAAAAGCACAGTCCTTTCTGCAGCATCTACTATGCTTCAGTTACCATACTTGGCTCTTGTTTCTTAATTGCAACAGAAACATTTTTTGTGTAAAGGGAAACACCAGGCTGTGTAAACTTGCTTTCATGACTTGCGCAAATTATCAAAATATACTTATGTTTCAGAGAATTAATTTTTTATAAAGCAAAGTGACAAAGCACCCCTGACCTCAGATCCTATCATGTCTGAGTTCAGCAGAAAAAGAATTCTTTTTTCCCCCAAGCCAGTTTCTAAGTTCCTGAAATGCAAAGCTTAGAGAGTGAGAGAATGGTCTACTCTTGTACAAACCCACTGACAAATCCTGAAAATCAGGACAAGTTAATACGTTCCACATGTTCTACGTCCCAGTTTTTCAAATTGATTATTTTGAAAAGCTAAGTAAGCCTATCTTTATTTTGCAGGAAATGTTTGGTGCCATTAGGCAGCAATACTATTGAAAAGAACAAAGCTGGAACAGCTTTAGATAATGTCCTCTGAGAAATGGCCAATTGCTATATAAGTGATACGAACAGCACTGTTTGTTCTCACTGGGTGCTGAGCACTTAAATTCACACACTTCATCGTGAGCCTAAAAAGGCTTTTGAAGCTTTACATTTTGAGCCATTTTGCAAAATCTGTGTGTAATATGAATGCATGCTGTATGACTGCTTTACAGTAACGTGCAGTTAAGTGTCTGACCATTACGTGGAAGGCTGAAGTTTTTTTGTCATGCTTGACTTCAAAAAAGGAGAAAATCTGTTATGGGATTATGTCCTATGAGGCAGTACATTCTTTCAGAGGGTCTGATCTTACGAGGTTAGTGAGTTTCGTACTTGGGTAGCAGAAGTTATCTCATTGTGCAAAGTGAAGCCTGGGTGAAACAGCTACAAGCTGCAGTCTTGCTATTTCCTGTGAGAGACTGAGGTTTAATGAAATGTTCTGTAATCCATAACAAGTGTTGAAACACCTTTGTGTTTGTTAAGTGGACAGAGAAAGTGCACAATAGGGTAAAGTTACCGAGCAAGGATATTGCTCTGTATGTTTTCAAGCACGTTCCTTAAGGAGAATAATTTTTCACATGTACTTCAGTAGTCAGGCAACGGTTGCATAATTGATTGACATTTACACAAGTATCCTCCCATCCATCTAAATTGCACTCTTCAAACAATGCCTTTTGACTTAGTTCTGTTACTAGCATACCATGTTTGGCAATGTTATGATATGCTGAGTTTACTTGACCAAATACAAAGTTTACTTAACCAAATATAAAGTAATGGGCTGACAGAGATAGAAATCACTAAGCTTGCAGCAGAGCATAGCATCTTTTTTAGTATTGCTGGAGTTTTTAATATTTGCTTTAAAAAGAAATAGTCAGATGTCTGTTTGCACCTCTTTAGTTTCTCCTGACCTGTTGCCTTTTTAACTCTCGCCAGCGACTTTGGCAGTGATGGATTTTTGTAGGACCTCCAAACCTTTACAAGTTAACTGCTTGATTATGGGAGACACCACACCTATTGGGAACAACTCATCTTGATCAGGAGGGGGATAAAAAAGGTGGGTGGGGAAACCCTCAGTTTAGGCCATATGTAGCAAATCTGTCAGTGGTTTTTGCTGTGATTTTTAAAAGCTGATTTATGTTTCCTCCAAGAAATAAGAGAGAAGGTTTTGTGCAATAACCTGACAAAACTGATATTGGAAAGGCAGATGCATAAAGCACAAACTAAAAAGAAACATGAGACCATCTGCCTTAAACTGGCCATGTCAGATCTTGGTTAGCAGGTGTAGGAAGGGCTCTGATTGTATGAGAGGGTGCTAGAGTGTGGAAGTTTCACATGGCCAGTCTGCAGTATGAGATTCATTGTTTCAGTTTTGCACTTCAGAGGCATGATTGTTGTGTGCTTCAAGTCCCACATTTATACATGGAAGTAGATGTTTGTAAGTGCACACTCTGCAAATAGCTGTATGGCTGACTGTTTACCCACAGCATGAATGTCTGCATGCAGAGTTTTGCAGGTGCAGCCAACACACAAACATTTTTCCCACGCTCTTCAAACATCTTACCATTTTAGAACAGGGCCCTGTAAGTTCATTTGTGAGTTTTTTTTTCTTTTTTAATCAAGTTTGTTATGCCCCCTTAAGACTTAATACTGTTTATTTACTGCAGGAGTTTACCCTGTTAGGATCAAGTAATTGACTTAATCCAAGATTTTCATATTGCCTGCATCACAAAATACTAAAAGCTTCAAGTTATTTACATATGCTTAAGCATTTTTAATTAAGTATTTTTTTATTTGTGTTTTGAAGTGTCTGTATGTTCTTCAGTTTATAAAAATGAGTGTGTTGCCTCTGCATGGGAAAAGAAAATAAGTGAAGTTAGTTAAAAAACCCTTAACCTTTTATAATTTGTTCCATATTAATAGCCTTGAAGGTGAAGTATGCAGAATTAAGTTTCTGGCTCTTACAGTCTGTACTCAGAGTCAGAGGAGTCAGTGGTGTCCATTCAGCATAGAAAATTGTCCAAGTTTCACAAACTTTTCAACTTTAAAAGACTGTGCCTTGTACAGTCAAGAGTTTTACACCAAAATTCTCAAAAGATTTTTGAATTGGTGAGCTGTGAGCTTACTGTGTCCTCTCCCTATCTTTCTTTGTCCTTTTAGTGCTAATACTGAGGCAGGGAAATGCAAACTGTCTTACTGCTATAGAACTGAAACATAAGCAGAGTTGATTGGGGTGGTGCAGAACCTGCAATCAAACTGGAGATTGAACCAGGGTTTGAACTGAACCTTGGTAGGTATCACCTATGAGTGGAGCCTGGTACTTGAGAAACAGGTTCTAAAATGTATCACATACAAAGATCAAAGAGAATGGAGAGGCAGCAATTGGAATAGCTGTGGAGTCAGAATTTGAAGGACATGAGCAACTTGTACTTGGAGAAAGGAGACAAGGGATGAAGAAAGTATGATGCCAAAGAAGTGAGATGGGTATGAGAGTTTGGAAAGGAGGCAAAGTGACTTCAGCAGGAGGAACTCACTAGTTCATCAAAACAAGGAAATCTGTGAAGACCTGGGAGATGTCTGAACCGCAGAGAAAACAAGCGGAAGAGAGAGATGTTTTAAGGGGAGTGTATGAGATGCAGCTAGGGCATCAGGAACTTGCGAACAAGAGAGGAAAGCTGTCTTACCTAGTGATGTTTGACAATGAGTGAAAATAGTTTCCATCAATTTGGAGTAGTGATTTATCATAGAAGAGTCTCAGTAGTTAAACAAGGATATTCTTTTGTTGGTGTTACTGTTGATCTAAAGAATTGTCGTCTTCATTCTATGGACTTGTGGGATATGGCTGCAGATGTTGTCGGAAAGATCAGCAGATGATCAAGGGCAAAACAAGCTCAAATATAACCTGCATTTAGCTTTATTTTGCTATTTCTGTTTCAGTCCTGCAAATACGGCATCTTTGTCCAAAGCTCATCTGTTTTCTCTTCTGCTATTCTCAGTTGAAGTTACTAGTAGCTGTGAACTTCATTTCACCTAACATGCTGTACTAGCTTTATCAGTATACCTCATGCAGATAATTGAAACCCTTAAAAACTGGTAGAAATATATAGCTGCTGGGTTGGTTGATTTGTTTGGGTTTCGGTTTGTGTATGTTTGTGGGGTTTTTTTCCCTGCAATGTAAATGCTTGTTTGCATTTTTTGTTTAAATCCATGTGTAGGTTTCTCTTTTTTTCAAGTCCATGGGAAAACAGTGAAGAAAACAGCAGAGCCACATGAGGGAATTCCATATTTATTTTGGGCATTTTATTTCCATGAAGAGGAGGATCCTGTTGACGCAGAACATTTTTTTTTTTTTTTTTTTTTTTCCCCAACTTCAAAATGTTATGGAAGCATTCATAGTTAGTTCCTTGTTGTCAGGGTTCCAAAATAGCTGTTTGTGTAATAGTCTAGGTATAATATTTGTGTAACTTTGAAAAGAGCTTTCAGACTGGTGTTTCATAAGCAGGATATTAAGCTGTATCATCAGGAGGAGTATTACTTCTCAGATGCAAACCCCAACAGTAACCAGAACTTTATAGTTTAAACACTGTCTCAGAGACTTGCACTGGGTTAACCAGTGATGGAGAAGTGAGAATCGGATTTTAGCAGGCCTCTAATTGGGTGTAAGATCCACCTGCCAGCACTGCAAACTAGAAGCTCTGCTGCTCACTCCCAAGCCCAGGTCTGCATACATAGTGGTGATGTTTTTCCCAAATGCTGATAATTCTGAATTGTTGAGCTAGGGGTTGGTGGTATTTTCAAGGTCTGTCACAGCATCCAGAGAACTGGTGTGTTGCTCTGTAGCACTTAAAGCAGTTCTGAATTCAGCTTTGACTGCCCTGTACTTTTCCTAGACACAGAGTTGCATAAACCCATGAACAATGCCTGTTTTCCTACAGGGATATTGGAATGATGGTTGGATTCATTGCTTCTGTTGTTCCAGCTTTTGTAGCTCACTCAAATGGGAGTCTGATTAGACTCTTTGTGAGGAAATTACATATTTAACTGTAAAACTGCAGATGTGGCTGTTTTCAGAAATATACCCACCCATCCTTGTAGTGCTAAAAAAGGCTTGTCTTGCCGAAGACAGAGGGATGAGAAAATAGCCAAGCTAGCCAGCCAGTCGGGGCAGACTCTTTCCCCATAAAAATTACACTGCTGGAATTCTTTTAAATACGGTTCTGTACAGACTTACTGCAAATTAGCTAATTACTAGCCTCTGCTCAGGCTTCCATAAATGCTGAATAGTGGAACGGAATGATTTAATTTTTCTGACGTATTCTCTTGGCACTTTTGCATGCAGAATGTGTTGCTCTAAAGTATCCCTGGGTACTAGGCCCTTGGCAGTATTCCAGAAGGAGTTCATAGTAGAAACCATTCAGTGTAATTCAGTAGTTGGTAAACCTACATTTGTCACCTTTCCTGCATCATAGAATTTTACTGTCTGCAATGCAAGCTTTCTTCTGTCACAGAAGAGGTGATCTTAAACTGTGAATTGGGGAGTATAATTGGCACTAGTTATGCATGTGACGTTCTCTTGGGAGAGTAATTAAACTGAGGTGAAGTGATCCTATGAATCTCTATTTTATTATTTTTTTTTAATAGACAGCTATTTAAGAGTTCTCAGTTACATTAATAAATGAGTGTACTTGTCTTCCATTGTGGTTTTCAGTTTTGCATTGCTGTCAGAGACCGATGTCATGTATTTAATTTCTCATTGAAATTCTTGTGAATGAGTTATGTAGGATAGGGGAACATTTTGACTAGCTTGAATGTAAATTATTTCAATGATAAAAAGTTTTGGGATATGGCCAGATTTAAGCTAACAGGGAAAGGAATTTGGTCAAGAGGTTCTGTTTCTCCTCACTATTTGGGTCTAAATCCTAGAAACACTCTCAATGTGTTAACTCATTAATTTAACTACAGCTATCAAATAAATCTAAATACAAACATAAGTACTGGCAAGTATTACCCAGCTAGATCTATTAATTGAAGCCTGCTGATTCACAGAATCACAGAATTTCAGGGGGACCTCAAAAGATCATGTAGTCCAACCCCACCCCGCCTGCCAGAGCAGGATCACCTAGTGTAGGTCACACAGGAATGCATCCAGAGAAGGAGACTCCACAACCCCCCTGGGCTAGCATGTTCCAATGTTCTGTCACCCTCACAGTGTGAAAGTTTTTCCTTATGTTCATGTGGAACCTCCTATGCTCCAGTGTGCACCCGTTGCCCCTTGTCCTATCATTGGACATCATTGAGATAGTCTGGCTCCATCCTTCTGACACTCACCCTTTACGTATTTATAAACATTAATGAGTTCACATCTCAGTCTCCTCCTCTCCAAACTAATGACCTCCAGCTCCCTCAGTCTCTCCTCAGAAGGAAGATATTCCACTCCCATAATCATCTTTGGGGCTTTGTGCTGGATGCTTTGAGCAGTTCCCTGTCCTTCTTGAACTGAGAGTCCCAGAACTGGACACAATATTCCAGATGTGGCCTCACCAGGACCTCTCTCTGGACCTACTAACCACACCTCTTCCAATGTACCCCAGGATGCCATTGACCTTCTTGGCCCCAAGGGTACATTGCTGGCTCATGGTCATCTTTCAATCCTCCAGGACCCACAGGTCCCTCTCCTCTGCGCTGCTCTCCAACATGTCAGTCCCCAGCCTATACTGGTCCATGGCGTTGTTCTTTCCAGGATGCAAGACTCTTCATTTGCCCTTATATTTCTTTCAGTTTCTCCCTGCAGAGCTTTCCAGCCTGTCTAGGTCCTGCTGATGTCATTGAGATTCCTTTAATGGTAGTTGCGTTCTTTAGCTAACTAGATACCATTAAAAAAGAAAAAAAAGGACATGCCTTAAGCCTCAGGCAAGAAGGAGGATTGTTTATATTTTATTTATAATAAGACTTGGCAATCAAAAGGAAGTTGTAGATCAAGTAACTATATGTTGTTGGTTGCCTGTCATCTTAATATAGTGTTTCAAAGACCAGAAAGACCACAATTTCAAATTTATTTAATTGTCATTACTTTTAATAGTTAAATAATAATGTTCTCTCCATATAAAATGGTAAACAGAACAAAAATGGGTATAAAATTCTGAAAGATCAGTGTGTTGTATGTGCTTATTTGCTTAGTAGTCTGTTGTTTTTCAAAAAGCATGGAATAAGGCCTCTATTTATTTATTCTATTTCACCAGTATCAATCTTATTAATACCTACATAAGCAGAATATTCCCTTTGCACACATAGTAGCTGCTATGTGAAACTACTTGCAATACATGTAGTTAACCCTTAGCTAAGTTTTTGTAGTTCATGCTACTGACTTGAGATGGACCTTGCCATCATATCTTTGTTTAGATGGGACTACATGTAGATCAGTTTCATGTATTCTCATTCTTCTTTAATTTCCTATGTTGTCTTAATCCAGGCTGACAGAAGACTTAACATTTTAGGTTGTAAACCTTCATGCAAGTATTCTAACTTATTTTAGTGACTTAACATGATAATAAGGATTATGTGCTTAAGTGCTTTGCTCCCTTTTTTTTTTTTTTTTTTCCTGTTTCAAACAGCTAAAAGCAGTCAGGCACTAAGCTAAAAGTTGTGGTTTGCAGCCCCTGAAGAATTATATTCCTGTTTTCAGGGGATCTTTATTTTTATAATAATTAATTTCAAATCAGTTATACTAAATTTTAAAAGTGTTTCAAAATTGTGTAAATGGGGAAGTATGTAGCATAAAATACCAGTTTTCTTTTGAACTTGTAATTGCATGTTCTTTAAGCAAAATATTGCCAGCTGAGTTGCATGAACTGGGATGTTGGCCTTTCAGGATCACTCCTGCCCACTGGCCCAGCATGTGCTTGTATCTTAACTGTTACAGCATGTATGTTTTGGCATTTCTGATAGAGCTGCACATGTGAATTCCTGGTTATAGGTCACACTGGAATCAGCTTTTGTTTCAGGTGGAAAAAAAAAATCATTTGAAGTACGGTGAAGTTGCCAGAATTGTTGACTATCTACTGTCTAGTTTCCAATAAGCTGATGGGAACACAGCATCTTTAGGAATCTTCAAGAATTTGAGACAGGGCTTAATGCCAGCACTAAAACTAGCACTCATACTAGGTTTGTTTGTTTATTTGATTTGGGTTGTGGGTTTTTATTATAGTCTTCCCCATGACTCCTCTATGAACGGTAATTACTGGAGATTGTGTGCTTCCTAATTGATTGTAGTAACAACATTCTAGGAGGTGTTTGTTGGGAGTGCTCAGTGTTGGGCACAGTACCTCAGAGTAAGTGTGCTACTGTGACAAATGGTTGAAATGAATGAGATGGTATGATTTGACTATGGGATAAGAAGAAAGATTGAGTACACTGGGATTGTCTGTCCTAGAAACAAAGTCTTCATATGCAGATCACCAGTTGGATATATATATTTTATTTTTTTTTAAATTAAAAAAGCGATAATAGTTCGTCTGTGTCCAGTGCTGTTTCTGTCTTTTGACATTAACAATACTTGTGTGTGGTCTCAGATTGGTAGGGACCAATGCCTGTTGGGTAGCAGTAGAGATTCACTAAGCAGCCATGTTCCTTGCTTTCTGTTTCCATTTTCTTATACATCTACAGCATGACCCATGGGTAGGGCAGCACGAGCCCACGGTGTATCTATTCGCAAACAGCTTTCAGATGAAAATTTCATTCCCTCAGGAGTTTGTTTCAAATCTGTGATTCAAAAATACATGTCATTCTAAAAGCGAGTTAGTAATTACCTCTTAGATATTACTTCATAAGCACTGTGCCACTTTGTTTTGGTGTTATGTTTTAAGGTTTCCCTTCCTTAAGCCTTGCTTCAAGTACTCATTTCCTAAAGGGCCGCTAGGTGTGAAACTGTACTGATCTATTGGATATCAGCTTTATGCTTCTCTAACTGATGTCTGTTATTGCCACTTGTTGCAAACACAGTGTATGGGACAGCAAGTGATGATAACTTACTTTGCACCAAAACTAATATTCTCACTATTATCCTACCTACAACCTCTCTGAGACACCATCTTTGACTGTGCAGGAGACATTTCGCATCTTTGCAAGCTCACACAGATAGATTCTGTCCAGTTTTGGTATCTCCCTCTGTGATCTGAAGTTGCAGGCTGCTGTTGTACTTTGGGACAATGCCAGTGGGATCTGTAGCTCTCTCCTGCAGATGCATGAACAAGTCTCCCATGGGAATGTTTTCCATCAGCTATCTGGAGCTCTTATAGGCAGACTTGATGAATTGCATGAGACAGGTAAGAATACCTGTGCTTCCATGGTCAGTGTATCTCCTGCATGCTGCTTTCTGTTTTCCTACTTGCTTGTCTGCAGAAAAGATCTGGGCTATGTCTGGACCTTCAAAAGATCATTCATTTTTGAATGTGAAGCTCTGATAAGGTGCCAGCACTCAGCAACAAAAGCACAGATAAGAAAATTCACTGCAGTCCCTTACTGTGAGTATTTTAAAGCATTATGAGGCATTGTCCACTATTTTTACCCGCTTTCTGCAAGATGTTTCTAAGTTTCCAACTAAATCTTTTTTAATTATTTTCTTTGTAAGTTGTGACATTATTTTTTCGCAAAGACACAACCGGGCCGTCAGCTGCCTGCCCTAAATGTTAAGTGAGCATCTTGTCAGCTGTCTCTCATTAGTCATTTTTAACGTTAGATCATTGTATCAGTTGAATAACTGGTACTCTGAATTACAGAGAATGGTTACAGTCTCTGAAAAGGATCATTGGAAAAGTGATCATTGTTTAACTTTTTTCCCCAAAAAATTTTAAAAAGGGACATTTCTGAAAAAAGAAAAGGGAAAATCCATGTGCCGTGATATCTGGATAAGAGATACGGAAATGTTTGAAGTGAGAAAACTAGGCAAAACTTTTCTGAGGTAAGGGATAGTGACACACTTGAATAATTTGCCTGTGGAGCTTGCTGACTTTGAAGTGCTGAAGTGTGTTTATACAGGAGTTTGTTATGCCCATCAGAATGAAATGGATTTGGCTGTTCCAAGGACTGTCTAATGGAGTAGATGACTTTTTAAAGTCTCTTCCAGTGCAAGGAATTTGTTTCTCTGGGTTTGTTATGTTGTTGGCTTTTTTATTTGGCTTGGTGGTGGTTTTGTTTAGTTTTGGTTTTGTTTGTTTTTGAAGAGGTGTTCTAATGAAAACTATCTTCTTAAGGCACATTGAAAAGGTACATTTCCATCACTTTAATTTAGTATTGCAGAATTTTCCAGCCTTCAATCTGACAAAATGTGCACATCTTCTAAACCCAAATTTCATTAAATTATTAAAGACATGATTTAATTTAACAAAAAATTTTGAATTATACAGTAGCATATGAAGACCTGCAAAACTGCCTGGAAGCAGGTATTTACTGATTTTTATGGGGATTTAGTGTCAGTCATTTAATAATACTAACAGCTGTGTCCATTTGTCCAAGAGTTGCAATCTTCAGAATGCTTCAAAACAGTTAAATTTTACACACAAATTTTAGTATGGTTAAATAACAAAAGAATGTGTTATCTCAAAGCAGTCGCTGTGCATTGAATAATGCTTTTTAAAAAAATATTTGCATTCATATTTATGCATGTTTGTATCTGTGCAAAATCTTAAAACCTACTGTTAAGACACAGGCTATTTTGAACATAGTTGGCAACACATCAGAAGATTTGTCTTCCTGATTACTGCGGACATTTTAGTCACTGAGTGTTGAATTTAGAAAAGTGGACTCATTTTATAGAGGGTAATAATTTGAACTCAGGCTACCCAAAAGCTAAATTCATATCTAGCAGCAGAAGCTGTACTTGTTCAGTTCTCCAAGCATGTAGAGGACAGTAATAGTTCATGCTGACAAAAAAAAAATCAGATAGAAGCTAGTGTTTATTCTTCATAATTCAGTTCACCACTATTCACGTCTCCTGCAACTGACACTCACTTTGATATGCTTTTATCCTTGATGACATCATACTGATTTTCATCTATCTTTTCAAACTTGTCCAATCTATTTGTATTGTTTGATTCCCCTATATTAAGGGATCACTGCAAATAGAAATGAGAGACATACTACACTTAACAGGACTGATGTCATATTTCCAAGCAGTGATCATTCTGGAAAAGCACTCACAGCAAGAGTTCTAATACAGATGAGTTAATAGAGTGGGAATTACAAAGATAAGCTAAGTTTAAATCTTACTATAAATTACACATTCTTCTGTGACACTTTATTCAAAGCATGGAATAAGAATGTAAAACCTGCAAATTAATATGAAAATATTGCAGATCCAATATGGTGACATTATCAATTTTACTTTGGCTTGAGTGTTAGAAATGACAATTTTACTAGCTATGATTGAAGGGTACCAAAATGAAGTACAGCAGGGTGCCTATTTAATCTTTAACTTCTATCATAATGCCAGTCTGTTGGCTATTTCTGTGGAGATGATTCTCAAAATAGATTGGGATAAATCCCATGATGACAAGAACAAAACATGTATGCTTAATATTTGGAAAGGGCTTCCAGGCTGTCCTAGAAGAATTTGGTAGGTACTGTGGCTATTTTTGACACGCAGAGAGTTGACCTGAACAACTCAAAAATCACAGGAAAATTATTACCAAGGATTTGTGATTGTCAGAGGAACAGACTAGGAGGTCCAGGTAGAATTTTGATCCCGAGAAGGAAATGGCACTGTCCCTTCAAGGGAACTAGACTTCCAGGGACCTACCCCTGATTTGTTGTGTTTTTGACTTCACATGTTACTTAGCCCAGTTTTGCAAATGTATTCAAACATAAGCACAGATTCACTGAAATTTACAGGAGAGTGAGTTGTTATTGTTGTGTTATCCTTATGCTCCTGATTTTCAAAGGTGTGGAGCAAGTAGCTGTATACATCTAAATGAACACATTTCTCCTAGTTGGCTATTGGGTATGTATAGTCACTTGATGGAAAACACAAATGCAGTCGTTATGCAGTTTCAGATTAGGTGTGCTGGTGAAAATAGACCCTCTGTTATATAAAATTTATACCATTACACACATGGTGGATGGTAAGTAAAATAATTTCCTTGGACCATCTCTGGTTTCTGCTGATAATAACCTTTTTCTTGTCTGTCAGAGGGGGTCTGTTTTAAAGGGAAACTTTCTGACCATCTGATGAACACTGCTGTAAATAGTCAAATTATTGTTCTAGAATTTTAATTTTAAACCCTGAAGAGATTTAAAGGGGAAATTTTTCCTTATGCCTCTTTATACTCCTTTGTTTTTTAAAGGGTGAGCTCAGTATATACAACATGCTGAATGTTAAAATAAAAATACTAAATGGTGTTTTTTATTAATTTGAGAAGACCATTGGTTCCTCCTCCTCATGTACATCAATTTTAACTTCAAAAAATGATTAAGTTTACATATCAGTATACATTCATGAAAATAAGATTGTGTAGAGCAAGAATTTATCACCAGGAAGGAAACCAAGGTGAAGTGCTAATTTTTAAAAAATACAGCATTTTATTTCTCAGTGCCTGTTAACGAAATTATGTTCTCTAATCTTGAAACATTTTTTTGTTGCAAGATATAAAGCAGCAAGATTTTGTGATGGGTAGTGGGTCCAATACTCTAGTAATGCTGTTAAATATCTTCAGACTTGTCCTGACATCTTCCACAGTGCATAGAAATCTCCCTTAACTACTATTGCTTTCAGTTCATTCCACCATTATTCCTCACTACTGTTCTGCTTTTCTGCTTAATATACAAAATCTATTCCTGTTGCTTGTTCTTTATTATTGGTTATATACAAGAAGATAGTCCACATGATTTTATTTAGCATAAATTGAATCTCTTTAAGCTCTGTATGTTTTGAGGTACATTCTGTTGCATTCATTTAAATGAATCAGACAATGCCATTTAATAAAGCTTACCAGTAAAGCAACAATTCCTTTTTATTAAGTAGGTGAGACTGCCCAATGAGGAAAATCAAAAGTTAGGGCAGATCATCTGCTTCTTCATCAAGGTATATGTCCACTGGCTTTTCAGTCTCTCTGCATTTGCAATTGCTTTGTCATATTTTGAATCAGCTTAAGACCACTATTTAAAAAAATGCTACTTGATCACCTTTGCGTTGAAACTATGTAAAGACATTTACAAATGGCATGGAATTAAGAGCTGAGCAAACATAAAACATTCAATCTTCTAACCTGTCCTCTGTGAGATTCATTCAGTACTGATCTCAAATATTTGACAAATATTTTTCTTTTTTTTCCATCAGGTGACTCAAATATAATTCTAATGATATATCAGAGACATGCAGAGTGCTTTAGAGTACACTATGCTGATAAGAATTGCCTATTACTTCTAGAGCTTCAAACTCTTCACGCAGCCAGAGGTGTATGAAACCCTGCAAACACCTGCTCATGCAGTAACTGCAATTTCTTGGTGTGTGCTTGCATTCATTTGTCTCCGATTTTAATAATATTTCAGAGATGATAACATCAGATTTACAACCATTTGGAAGATGGTTGCAGGGATTATTGTTTAATTATGTACTCTCATAAGGGCTTTGTGAAAAGCACATGATGCTGTGAAAATTGTGATGAAAATAAGTGTCTTACACAGGGTAATAGTGGTTGATCCTCTGCCAGCAGATTTATAGACTCAGGGAATCATAGAATTGTTTCTGATGGAAAAGACCTTCAAGATTGAGTACAACTGTTTACCCAGCACTAACAGGGCCATTAAACCATGTCCAGAAGTGCCATGTCTACATGTTTCATTGAACTCTTCCAGGGATGCTGACTCCACCATGCTCCTGGACAGCCTGTTCCAATGCCCAACCACCCTTTCGGTAAAGGAATTTTTTTCTAGTATGCAATGTAAACTTCCCTGGCACAATTTGAAGCCATTTCCTCTCATCCTATCACTTGATTCTAGGGAGAAGAGACTGACACCCACATCACTACAACCTTCTTTCAGATAGTTATAGGGAGCAATGAGGTCTCCCCTCAGCCTCCTCTTCTCCAGACTAAACAATCCCAGTTCTCTCAGCCACTCCTCATAAGACTTGTTCTCTAGACCCTTCACCAGATGTGTTCCCCAATGATGGGGACTTGCATCCTTTGCATCTCATGGGTGATCCACCATTCCACTTCTCTGTTCAATTATTTATAACAGAACCACTTCCTTGAAGCCGAGCAAGCAGTTTTATTTCATTTCTTTGTTGTCTCTTACCATTGGTAGTTGTTTACTTATGCCTTTCATAGAACAAGAAAAAAAAAGTTTGATGAGCCATTTAAGATGCTCTTGAGATGCATCACTTGAATTTAGCAAGTGGGTTATTTACATACAAATATTGCTTTCATATTCTTACTGAGGTCTCATTGGTCCTTTCTACAGTGGTATGTAAGCTGAACACAGGCTGGAGTCAGTGGGGAAAAATGCATACTTCTACACAGTTGAATTTGCTTGTTTCGTGAGTTTCAGTTTCAATTTAATTCTTTAACAATGGTTTTAGTGAAGTAAACTTTTAATTTCAAAAGCTAGAGTGCAAACCCAGGGTTTGGATTTGACCCATGCTTTATTGAAGTAACCTTCCCTTGTAGTACATTTTCACTGTCTTGATCTATTGCATAGGAGGCAGGTACTGTTTATACATTGTGAAAATGAGTACTAAGCAGTGCTGCTGGCACAGAGTAATTGATGGAAGATTTGGTAACTATGGGCTGTTAGTCTGAACCAAGACAAGTGTCACTGAAGAGTCTTTGAGAATATTACTGCAGTCTAAAATTATCTCTAATTGCTTCAAAGATTGTTTTGTGATATTGTAAGGCTTTCAGCCAGCCTGTTTCGAGTGCCTGTAAAAGTACTGTAAAATAGCATTCACACTAGAATGTTGCAGCAGAAGGTATGTTTGCCCTACATACCATGATGGGTAGAAATCCTCATGATTGCAGGTTAAGCACTAAATGTGCTGGGAGTAGCCTACCAGTAGGAGCATGGAGCACTGCATGGCTGAGAGCAGGCTAAATTAACCTGCACCGGCAGGTTGCTTCTAGCATCCCAGAAAGCATGGCACAGCATTGCCAGCTCAGAGCTGATTCGCACATCTACGTGTTGCACTGCATATCATGAATGTGCCCACTGAAGATTTGAATAAAACGTTTGGTGTGCTATTGTAGTGTGAGCTGATTGTATTCTGTTACCAGCTTATGTTTCATGTATGGCTGATCTTTGGCCACTGTTACCACTGATGGACCACCTAGTTCCAATTGGAAAAATCAGTTCATTCATGCCAGAATATGTGTGAATGAAATGGTGGATCAAGGCATCACATTCTCCACAAATCCTTTGTATTCTTGATGCAGGAAAAAAGAGACGTGTCTTAATACCCATGTGCAAAAAAAAAAGTAAGTTTATAATTCCCTTTAATGCATAGAATTTTGTGTTCTTGGTTTTTGTTTTGCTCATTTAATATGGAAGTTTTATTGATGAAGCATACAATTTTTAAGGCTAGTTCTATAAACAGTGCTTAGGAAGCTGGTATCATGGCATATCATCTCTAAAGCAGATCTCTGGGAACATGTCTTAATTTGAGCCACAGGTACAATTACAGAGTGTGTGGCTGGCTTTGCTCTGCAGTGTGCTACTACTGATAAGGTTTTGTGTTCCTTGAGCTGAATTTGTGGCACATGCCAGAGACCATAGTCATAGGGATTCTGGTAGCATGGCTAGAGGTCTTATTTATGCTTTCTTGTTAGCTTTGGGTCTTCTGGCAGTTTTTATCATGATACATCAACCTGGTTTATATCCTGGTTTTACACTCCTGCTCCAAAAGAAACCCACACCTTCTAAGGACAGGTTTGAATAGAAGTGACATTACTTTGTGCCTACCGGAGCCCCATCTAAAAGCAAAAGGAAGTGTGATTTCTTTAGTTGTAACAGAGTACTGTCCATTACACGAGCTTGAAAAGAGTGGCCTTTGTTTCCTAGATCTGATAGTTCTACAGTTGTGGTGGGTTTTGTTGAGTAACTTATTCCTTCTTATCTTGCCCATTGGAATCGGCTACCCGTGGAGGTGGTGGAGTCACCTTCACTGGAGGTGTTCAGGAGAAGACTTGATGGGGTGCTTGGCTGTATGGTCTAGTTGTTGGGTGGGTTGGACTGTTTGATGGGTTGGACACGATGATCTTGAAGGTCTCTTTCAACCTGGTGTATTGTATTGTATCTTGTGTGTGAATTTGGAGATATGATGGGAGGTGCAGTTTCTGTGCTTATCACATCCAGCACCTGTATGATCTTATATTCAGCCTGATTTTCAAGTATTGCCATCCTGAATGTTAAAATCAAATGATTCTTCAAATATAAATTCAAAACCAGTGAGAATAAATTTTGTCTTTGTTTTGCATAACAGTGCTGCTGTTTCTTTATGCTCACGCAGGATTTTCTAGTCTTTTTTTGAGTAGCTCTTGAAAGTGTGTCTGTGGTAAAATTTACAGAAATAACAGGCTTGCTTGATAATTGGCCTACAGACCTGGCAAAATGGACTGCAGACAATCTGTGCTGAGAGAAAGCACACTCCATGTCAACCAGTTTTCAAAACGGTAATGATCCTTCCCAGTAGTGTGTGAGAGCAGCTTTGCTGGCTCAGTATCATGGTTTGCTGCCACCAAATAAGTTGCTGCTCTTCCTTCTTGCAACCACACGCCACCAGCCTTTCCTTTTGTTGGTGCTGGTCATGACTTCTGTGTAACTGAGATACAGTTCATGAAGTGAGCAGAAAATAACAAGTAAATACCTTCCCATTACCATACAAAGATGAATTGGCTGAGTTGGGATCAGTTGGGTTAGCAAGAACAGGATTACCCAAAAGGAAGCAGAAATGAGGTGTTAGGACTGCTCCTTTCAGTGAGGGTTGGATCAACTCCTGTTACCCTGATCACTCCCGAAGGGCTCATTGTTTTGCTGGAACTCTGAACAAGTAGCTGTGTGTTGTGTTTTCCTGGTTTTTCTGTAGTTAGGTTACTTCTATGTGGTTGCCTCTAGCACCCACTGCTAAGAATTAACGTGGGGACAGCGGTGTTCTTTGCTCTGCTTACAAGGATAAAGGGTATCTGTGCTTTTAATGTGGCTAATCAAGGATATTCTGAGGTCGGCACAGTTAGTTTGTACATTCTTATAAATTTTTTTTGTGTATTAGTTTGCATACTGCAATAAACAATATTATTAACTTTTAAGTAGCTCATGTTATTGAGATTTTGAAGAAAACAGTAGAAATTTTTTTTCAGTAGACAATTTTTCAGTAGACAATTTTTTTGTCTATACCCTTAGTTGCAGGAGGGAATATGAGAAGGAACAGGTCAGCAGCTGTAGTCAACAAGTGGCTTAGAGGTTGGTGCAGTCAGAAGAATTTTGGGTTTTTTGATCTTGAAAAACTTTCTACTACACCAGGTCAGCTGGTAACAGATGGAGTACATCTGTCCCAGAGGAGGGGAAAGGTCACAGTACATGAGAATGGCCTGTCCCCCAAAGGTAATAAGATTCTGGGAAGGGAATTAGCAAGTCTCATTGACAGGGCTTTAAACTAGCTTCGAAGGGGGAAGGGGCTGAAACCAGTCCCCCCAGACAGGAGTCTGAGGGTGGTAAGCTGGAGTCAGGGGCAAAACCAGCAGCCCAGCTGAAGTGCATGTACACTAATGCACGAAGTATGGGCAACAAACATGAGGAGCTGGAAGCCTTATTGCAGCACGAAAGATATGATGTAGTTGCCATCACGGAGACATGGTGGGATGACTCGCATGACTGGAGCGTGGCAATTGACGGCTACAGGCTATTCAGGAGAGACAGGCAGGGAAGAAGGGGTGGAGGGGTGGCCCTGTACATCAGGGAGGCTCTTGATGCCATTGAGCTAGAGATCAGGGATCATCGGGTTGAGTGCGTGTGGGTAAGAATTAGAGGGAAGACCAGCAGGGCAGACATGCTGGTTGGAGTCTGTTATAGACCACCCAACCAGGAGGAGGATCTTGATGAAGCATTCTATAGGCAGCTTAAGGCTGTCTCAAGATCGCCTAACCTTGTTCTCGTGGGAGACTTCAACCTGCCTGATATCTGCTGGGATCACAACATAGCAGAGAGGAGGCAGTCTAGGAGGTTCTTAGAGTGCATGGAGGACAGCTTCTTATCCCAGGTGCTGCGCGAGCCTACTAGGGGTAAGGCTATGCTTGACCTCCTCTTCACCAACAGGGAAGGGCTGGTGGGTGATGTGGTGGTCGGAGGGTGTTTAGGCACCAGTGACCACGAGATAATTGAGTTTTCAGTATTCAGCCAAGCCAAGAGGGGGAGCAAGAAGACCTCCACTCTGGACTTCCGGAGGGCGGACTTCAGGCTACTCAAGGAGCTAACTCAGAAGGTTCCTTGGGAAACAGCCCTTAAAAACAAAGGGGTTCAGGAGAGCTGGACCTACTTCAAGAAAGAACTCTTGAAGGCGCAGGAACAGGCTGTGCCGGTGTGCCGGAAGATGAGCCGCCGGGGCAGACGGCCAGCCTGGTTGGGTAATGAACTTCTAAAGGAACTAAGGGAAAAAAAAGAGGGTGTATTATCTTTGGAAAAAAAGGGGAGGCAACCCATGGAATGTTTAGGGATGTTGCTAGGTCTTGTAGGAAGAAAATTAGGGAGGCAAAAGCACATTTGGAGCTCAGACTGGCCTCTGCTGTGAAGGACAACAAAAAGTCCTTCTATAAATATATTAATAGCAAGAGGAAGGGCAAGGAGAAGCTCCACTCCTTGGTGGGCATGGAGGGGAATATTGTAACAAAGGATGAGGAAAAGGCAGAGGTGCTTAACACCTTCTTTACCTCAATTTTTACTAGCAGGACAGAACGGCTTCCAGACAGCTGGCCTGCAGAGCTGGCAGAAGGAGCCAGGGAGCAGCATAGTTTTCCCCTGTTCCAGGATGGGAGAGTTAGAGATCTTCTCAGCCACTTGGACCCCCACAAGTCCATGGGACCGGATGGGATCCATCCTAGGGTGCTGAGGGAGCTGGCGGATGAGCTGTCCAGGCCGCTCTCCATCATTTTTCAGCAGTCCTGGCTCACTGGAGAGGTCCCAGAAGACTGGAAGCTGGCCAACGTGGTGCCCATCCATAAGAAGGGCCAGTTGGAAGAGCCAGGGAATTATAGGCCTGTCAGCCTGACCTCAGTGCCAGGCAAGATTATGGAACGGGTCATCTCGAGTGCGATCACACAGCACTTACAGGATGGCCAGGGGCTCAGGCCCAGCCAGCATGGATTTAGGAGGGGCAGGTCCTGCCTGACCAACCTGATCTCCTTCTATGATCAGGTGACCCACCTGGTGGATGCGGGGAGGCCTGTGGATGTGGTCTACCTGGACCTCAGTAAGGCCTTTGACACCGTCCCCCACAGCAAACTCCTGGCCAAGCTGGCAGCCCATGGCTTGGACAGGAGCACACTGCGTTGGGTTAGGAACTGGCTGGAGGGTCGAGCCCAGAGAGTAATGGTGAATGGCACCACATCCAGCTGGCGGCCTGTCACTAGTGGTGTGCCCCAGGGATCAGTGCTGGGCCCCATGCTTTTCAACATCTTTATTGATGATCTGGATGAGGGCATTGAGTCCATCATCAGTAAATTTGCAGATGACACCAAGCTGGGGGCAGGAGTTGATCTGCTGGAGGGCAGAGAGGCTTTGCAGAGAGACCTCGACAGGCTGGACAGATGGGCAGAGTCCAATGGCATGAGATTTAACACATCCAAGTGCCGGGTTCTGCACATTGGCCATAACAACCCCAGGCAGCGCTACAGGCTGGGGTCAGAGTGGCTGGAGAGCGGCCAGGCTGAGAGGGACCTGGGGGTGCTGGTTGATGGGAAGCTGAACATGAGCCAGCAGTGTGCCCAGGCAGCCAAGAGGGCCAACCGCATCCTGGCCTGCATTAGGAATAGTATGGCCAGCAGGAGCAGGGAGGTCATTGTGCCCCTGTACTCTGCTTTGGTTAGGCCGCACCTTGAGTACTGTGTCCAGTTCTGGGCCCCTCAGTTTAGGAAGGACATCGAGACACTTGAACGTGTCCAGAGAAGGGCAACAAGGCTGGTGAGAGGCCTTGAGCACAAGCCCTATGAGGAGAGGCTGAGGGAGCTGGGGCTGTTTAGCCTGGAGAAGAGGAGGCTCAGGGGCGACCTCATTGCTCTCTACAACTACCTGAAGGGTGGTTGTAGCCAGGAAGGGGTTGGCCTCTTCTCCCTAGCAACCAGCACCAGAACAAGGGGACACAGTCTCAAGCTGCACCAGGGGAAGTTTAGGCTGGAGGTGAGGAGAAAGTTCTTCACCGAGAGAGTGATTGGTCATTGGAATGGACTGCCCGGGGAGGTGGTTGAGTCTCCATCCCTGGAGGCGTTCAGGAGGGGACTGGATGTAGCACTTGGTGCCATGGTCTAGTTGTGAGGTTGTGGTTACAGGTTGGACTCGATGATCTTCAGGGTCTCTTCCAACCTTGGTTATTCTATTCTATTCTATTCTATTCTATTCTATTCTATTCTATTCTATTCTATTCTATTCTATTCTATTCTATTCTATTCTATTCTAAATACAACTTTGTAATGGAAAGATGTAACTATAAATTCTGTTTTTTCTGCTTTTGTGCCAGCCACTTACGTTTCAAGAGAAGCAGTAGTCTTTCAATTCCCTGTGCTGCTTTTGTCTCCCATCCAAAAAAAACCCTTGCCAACAACCTGGTATCTCAGTAAGCACAGCCTGGGTCCCTGCCTTCAGGAGGCTTCTGCCAGCTGCTCAGCATAAAAAAACCTTACCACACTCAGTGTTACTCTGCATGGCATGGGGCTTTCCAGAGAAACACCAGCTGGGCCTAGTCCCCTTTCTCTACATGTGTCATTTCACTCAATGTCCAAAGGAACTCTGCATATGGGGAGCAAAGAAAGGATGTAATTTAATAGAGCTGTGATTGTGCAAGGCACCCTTGACACGGATGGGAATGTACAGAATTAATGATTGCAGGAGAATATGCTGACAAAAGGATCTAAAACCTATATTAATATTTACTTTCTGAAAAAAGCAAACAAAATCCCAACATGCAACCTTCCTGATCTAAGCTTTAAACCTGTATGCATAATTATTTCAGAGAAGCGTCACTTTAGACATTGACAAGTTGCTTGCTCTGCTGTCCGTTGTATCGTGTATTTGTGTGCTGAGTGCTACAAAAACAATAAAATCACCTTTCCCTGGAGATGCTTAAAACATATTCTCGCTTTTACTAGAGGTGGGGGGACATTGTGACTTGTTCAGGGAAAGTACTGTCTTATGCAGAATGAAAATCCAGTCTTTCTGTAAATGTATTTTAATGTGGAAAAGCTTCCATTTTCTTCCTTTGAAGTAACCTTTCTGTAGATGCTCCTGGGCCCTTAGTTGTTTTTTCTGTGGAATGGTCATTTGTTTCTTCTTCAACACCTCTGACTGACAGTGCACTTTATGGCCTAATTACAGAGAACCAGAGTTAGAGTCTTGGAAGAGGATAAAGAGTCTTTTAAACAAAACCATATCCTCAGGATGTTAAGACTGCTCAGGGAACAAATAGGGTAGAGGAAGATGGGAAGTTGGACTTTGATACATGATTTGACAATCCAGTTTTGACTGAGCCAAAGGGATGTTTCTGTCACATCACACTGTCCATTAATTCCTTTGGCAAGTTGTATTTCCTATGGGAGTCAGCTAGAGGGAGTGGTGTCCAGGGATAGTGTTTCTTCTCAATCGTTTTCCATGGTATGCAGTTTTGTTTCCAACATACAAAGCTGCACATACTGACAAGAATTGCATGCACCTGTTCCTTGACCACCACCCACTCTACAGATGCAGATGTAGAAAGCCTAAGAAGAAAGGGCTGAAGAGCATGTACCAGTTGAGCTGGGTCATTTAACTGCCAGAGCTAACTTTTAGTATAAATTGTTTGCTTGCATCTAAGTTTTGATTAATTGTGATGATGCCAATTGTTTTGCTATACAAAAATAAGCAACTGCTAAAGGCTAGGGACAGCTAGGGACTGCAAAGCATTGAATGTACTGATTTACTCTTGTAACACTTTTTTTTTTTTTTTTTTTTTTTTTTTTAATGAGCCCCTTGGGAATTCTTGCCTAACCTGTACCTTTACTGCCTGCTTCAGCAAAGCACTTTGCTCTTTATCAATCCTAACAGAGCTTCTTTGGGTTTTTTTCTGGATTCTATTTTGCTCACTGGACTGGGAGAGGTGCTTTGTGATCTTCTCCTCAACATCACCTGCACTTTGATTATAAGCTTCAGGTTTTTCCTTTGAGTGTATACTGTGTGTATATTCTTCACGTTTCCACGGGCTAATCTCTAAAATCTTGTCTTAAAGATACCAGAAATGCCTATATTCTATGTGTGCAGAAAACGTGGTCTGCAGAAGTACAGCATATGGAGTACTGTGCTTACCACGAAAGGAGCAAAGGCATTTGCTAGCCAAGGGCAAGAGTCATTTCTTTAAACTTTGAGTCAAAAAAACAGTCTAGACATTTTTATCACATTAAACAGTCTGGAGCATTTCATATTTGTGACAGGAAGAAAAGTAGTCTGAAACAGGTGACCAGTTTTCTTATGGGAAAAGCCTGCTGGTCCCAAGGTTTTATTCTGTGCAGTGTTTAGTAGTTATTCTGGAAAGGTTTAAGGGTGATACATGAAGCAAACCGGGTTTTAGACATGTAAGAATGTTACCTTCATGTTCTGTGGGATCTGTGCATCACATGTGCCACTCTTCTTGATTTTAATGGGTGCTGTATTTGATGACTGTGGGCCACTTGTTACCAAGTTGGAGGCTAGCATGGATAGCAGCAGCAGCAGTTAAGCACTGAACACTTCAGTGCATGCAGCTAGTGTATATAGCAAAATATTTCCTGTCTGTTTTTGCTAGTGTACCTTTATCAATTTTAATGGTGTAACAACTTGCACTGCAGCCTTCCATTGCATCTGTTGGGTACCAAACAGATTTATCTGGTTTTGATCTCCATCTACGATGACTTCTTTCACCTTCCCAGGCATTTTGCCCATGTGTCCCCTTGGCTTGTCTGCAGGAGTGCTGAACTCCTCATCTCTGGGAACGCTGCCATCTGCACTCCTGAGCTGTCACGATAAATAATCCCACTGCTCTTGCCTGGAATGTTGGCACTGTTCTTGCCATTTCTTTCATCTTTACCACCGACACACAGACACTAGTGTTTTGTTTTGTTCATCTTAGTATATATTCCACTCTGTTCCTTCCTTTCCAGCCTTATTACAGAAACACAGCTTCATAGCTGGAATAAACTAAAAATAGCCTTGCTTTTGCTATCCCAGTCCGTTTCCATTTCAGCTATTCCAACTACCTATTATTATTCTCTTCTAGCATTGTGGAAGTGATGTTATCTTCCTTTTCATTTTAGGTGTATTGGCTTGCTTGACACTTCATCTTTCTGTTGAGACAGTTGTCAGACATGGAATCCTTGCTTTCTGCTCTTTTTTCCTGTTGTTACTTCCCTCTTCCCCTTTTCAATTTTTATTCTCTTCCCTGCATATGTTTCATTTCTTTCTCCCCTAGCAGCTGTCCAGAATCAAGAACATCTTCATATTCCAGTGTGATGTACGTACTGTCACCTCTCCAGGGAGAGAAAAGAAAGCACAGCTTATCTTTTTGCCTATGTGAGCGTGTTCCATTATGTACCTGCTTCAGCATTGAAGGAAGGGCTATCCTCTGCTTGCACTATGTGAAATGAGAGTCCCAGTGGCTGGTGACAATAAAGAATGGTGAGAAAGCTTGAAGAAGTCACAACTGCCCCTTTATTTCCTGCTATTCAACACTGAATTGCATGTTAATGTTAGGAATTTGGAGAAAGTCCCCTGACCCTCGTGTGTCTCTAGTTGGTCCAGAAAAATCTGTACAAATTGAACCTCTTGGCAAGTTGTAAAACCTGCTGTTTATTATGAGATGTCAAGTAAGTGTTCAAAATGGGCTGTGTACTCCAGGATGCCATACCGCTACTCATGACTGGCAGACTGGCTCCCCTTTTTGTCTCTGTACTGGACAAATAGGTTACATACCAGCACTTTTATTTTTATCCCTTCTGGAATACTGTGCCAAACCTTCCATTTCGGGCAATACAAAAACTGAGATGCCTTTCTTCAGAAATTTTCATATATATTATAAACAGTTGAATAAGCCAAAATGCATCCAGCAAGAAGATTTAGTGAGGCTCTCCCTTCCTTTAATAGTTGAGATGCCTACTTTTTCTCCATTTTGCAAACAAGTGATACATTAATATTCAGAAAGACATTTTAGAGACCTTATTCACAGGTATTGTAAACAACTGAATACCTCAATAATAAGTACCACTCTGA
Source organism: Picus viridis (assembly GCA_033816785.1). Lineage (NCBI taxonomy): Eukaryota > Metazoa > Chordata > Aves > Piciformes > Picidae > Picus > Picus viridis. The sequence goes on from CM066576.1 coordinate 33,020,991, forward strand.
CCTGTTCTGTGTCTTGTGCAGTCTCATTTTGCCCTTGAGATGACACCTGCCAATTCAATAATGACTGATGTGTCAGGAAACATTGCACAGTGTCAGGAGAGCTGTTTTCATATTTGTTTAGTAGAAATGTACATGCAGATTGCACTGCTTCCACAAGGTAGGCATTAGTAAAAGAGACTGTCCATCCCCATTTTATATTCATGATTAATTATGAACTTACCAGCTAAAGGATTGGTGACATTTAGTTTTAATCTTTGGTCTCATTATCTGCAGAATCTTTCTTACTGCCTCCATTGTTTTTAGACCTTCTGACCAGTGACATAACAGCCATCTAGAAAGAAATCTAGCTCTGCCACCTACATAGGATAATGAAGTAACAACGATGATGGCAATTTAACATTCAGAACCAGTTGCTTTTTTTTTCCTTGACTCTCTAGGAAATTGAAATAATATGTAGCTGATAACCTGGTATATCTCAGGTGACTATATGACTATCCATATTTGGACAGCTGTCCTGCTGGTAAGAGAGCCTCTAGATTTTGAGATTATAGGCAGCATGTTATTTTTAGCCTTGCCTACCTGTGATACTTTGCGTTTCTAACTGTAATGGTCTTGTCTTTGGCAAAATGCCCAGTTGCTTATTAATGGATGTTATTGGAGATTAGAGGTGTATAGCATGACTTTTACCTATGGGATATCTTGCTGACAGTGTTTTTCAAACTCTAAGTAGATAAACAATTACCATCACTAAATGTGTAGTTAAGACAAGTCTTGCTAGGCTAATACCTAAAGTTTCTAGTCTAAACACTGTTATAATTTTTTTTCCAGTTCATTAAATGTGCTACCAGTTCACAGATCTGCTTTTTGCTCAGTAATGTTGAAGTGCACTGGCTAGGAGGAATCAGACAAAGAACCTTTATGTAAGGACAACTGGTATATTCTGCTTCTTTCTGGTTTGGTTTGGGTGGCTTTTTTGTTTTGTTTCTGTTTTGTTTTGGTGTTGGTTGTTTGTTTTTTTTTCCCCTTTCTTCTGTGATTTGAATCTGAAATCTTGGCAGAAAAATAAAATTAAACCAGTAACCATTAACACTAAACGTCTGGGGGAGCTGTGGTCTGCTCCAGCCAGGCATTAGCTGGGACCATTTACAGCTGCCTTGCTGCTGCCCTTGATCTCAAGCTGTGGCATAGAACTGAGGAAGGATGAACTTTCAAGTCTCTGCTATGCAGGATTTGGATGTGATGGGTAATTTCTTGCTTTTAATTCCATATTATCTTCCCTATTCTGTCTCCAATTTTGTGCTCCCCAGTGCAGGAGAGACAGGGGAATGCTGGAGAGAGTCCAGTGGAGGGCTACAAGGATGATTAAAGGACTGGAACTGTCTTGTGAGAAAAGGCTGAGAGACCTAGGACTTTTTAACCTGGTGAAGAGGACTGAGAGGAGATCTTGGTTATGTTTAGAAATATATGAAGTGTGGGCATCAAGAAGGGGCCAGTCTCCTTTCAGTGGTGCACAGTAATAGGATGAGGGGCAATAGGTATGAACTGGAACACAAGAAGTTCCATGTTAACATTAGGAAAAACTACTGTGAGGTTGACAGAGCACTGGAACAGACATTGTGTAGTCGCCTTTTCTGGACACTTTCAAAACCTACCTGAACATGTTCCTGTGTGGCCTGCCTAGCTGATCCTGCTTTGGCATGGTGGGGTTGGACTACATGATCTCCAGAAGTCCCTTCCAAACCTTACCATTCTGTGATTCCAGGAGTCCCTTGTTTAAAGAAGGGGATAGAAAAATTGTTATTTCTAGGATGCAAGTTGATCTGAAATGTGAGCAGCATTGCAACTTCTGTGGTAAATACAAACATTTTCTGAGTAATACTATGCGTTAAATTGCATGACAGTCTCCCCTAAAAAGTGTGAATTTTCATGGTGAGTGTAGTTTACGCACTTTATCCAGGTTACTAAGAAACTTGTAATTTAAACTTTCAACAAATTACTTTTGACACACTCCCAACTGCGAAGTAACGAATGCAACTTTTTTATATTGGTGTTTTTTAGACCACTAGAACAACTGCCAAACAACATCCCCTTAGTTTTGTCTGAAATTATAAGCTAGGAACGTGTCTCACTCCTGTTTCCTCAGAAATAGTGTAAAAAACTTGTCAGAATTGAACCCTCCAAATGATAATGTTGCTTTCCTAATTTTAGGTATTAAATTATTATCTATTAGTTTTGATGTCTGTATGTCTTGAACAAACTACTATTAAGTCATGTCAAAAGTTTAATAAAGTTTAATTTGAAGTGCCTGACCATAGATGGGATTATATCAAACACAGAGAGATTCAGAAGTTATTATGAAATGTAATCTTGATCTTTCATTACATTTTCTTATTAGAAGGTTCAGACCTTATATTAAGAGTCTGTGTCACTGTTTGGAAGACAACTGTGTCCTCAGGACATGATCATGGAGCAGATGATATTTGTAGTTTTGATTTATTTTTTTTGTTTGAGGTACTAGCTTCTGCTTTTTCCAAAACTTTTCTTTGCATTTAGCAATTAAAGACTGCTGATACTCTTCTGGTTTGGAAATATGTGTTGCCTTTTCTATGATATTTGCAGTTAATAATTTGATCTTATAATTTGTTGTTATTTTATGTCCTAGGGTCCCTGAACTCTTGCATTCATAGCAGGAACAATGCTCAGCTAAGGTTATTTGATGTTTATCTGTATTCCTGCCTGAATTCTCCTTAGGATTTTAACTTTTTTTTTCTTTTTGTGTCTTCCTATTGCATTGAAGTACAGGGTTCTGCATGAGGTCTTTTAGAGCACTAAACCTCAGAAGGAGGTTAAAAAGAAGTTGGAAGTTCTAAATATCAAAATTACTCACGATTTTAATTAATTGAAACAAATACGTCATACAGGTGTTCCTAAAAGATAGAAATACTACTTACAGACATGAAAGATACATTATCTGTCAGCTAGATTAAACAGCAGTAGAAATTGAGTATGATAGTAATTGCCCAAAGAGCACATTGAAGAGACTGATTTTTTTTTAATTTTTTTTTTTCAAATAAATCTGAAAAGTCCCTTATTTAAAGGGCTCACTGTTGTCATTACACAAGGTGTTAGAGCCTGTAAGACTGCCAAAAAAGGTTATTTGGGCATAAGTAATTCAGAAAATAGTGGAGATGTTTTGTAAGTACTACATGTTTATGTTTTGTTTTATCATTCCATAGAGTAGCCTTTGTTTTAAAGGCTAGAGTATTCTTTGTCTTCAGCTGAAAGCCACAGAGTGAGGTAATTAAACTTAATAAAAGTAATTTGCTGCTTAGGTCAAGATAGATTGTACACATACATAACATGCTATAGCAATTTGGAAAAGATCTTGACAACTATTACACAAACCATTGCTTTCATCAAAGTCCAATTCATTCTCTATTACTACGTGGGGACTTGACCATGGAAGAGCCTGCAGAACTGTGACATCTTGTAATTGCTTTACAGTATATTGTGGATACTGCAGAAATTCAGCAGTGTGGCTCTCACTTTTGGTGCTGAAGGGTATATGTACATCAAAGGGAGAAAGAGTAGGAAGTACACTGGTGTGGTGGTTTTAGGCTGTGCCTTTAAAATTTAACTGCAGTTTCAAGCAGAAAAGTAGAAAAACATAAATAAATCACTATTGGGTGTAAAAAGGAAAACAAAATATTATTCTGAACAAATTCACTGGATAAATGTCTGGGATAAGAGGAGCTGTACCATAGCAATTCTTCATATTTCCCTTTTCCCATTCCTTTTCTTTTCTGATCTCAGCTGTTTTGCTTTGCTTGGGAGAGAGAGAATGTGCTTCTGGCTGGCCTTGGATAAGTCTAACCCACTGCTTTCTCTCAACTCCTTTCTTTCTCTGGGACAGGGAGGTTTGGGGGGGGGCAGTGGAATGACTTTCTGGGGTTTTTGACCTTTTTGTGTTGTTTGCTAATTGTAAATATCTGTACAATATTGTAAATACTGTATAGTTTGTCTATATTCATTGCATTCCATTGTAGAGTATAGTTTTTGCTTGTAAATACAACTTCATTTGCTTCTAACTGAGTTGGTCTGGCTAAAAGTTAATGCTGGAGGGAAACTTCAACCCACCACAACTCTTTTTTTGTTGGGGTTTGTTGTTTAGTTGTTCTGTTTTCTTGTGGTTTTGTTTGTTTTTGTTTTCTTGTATGTGTAAGAAAAATGTGTATGACTGGGCAAGATTACTAAACTCATCATAGTGTTCTGTGGGTGTGTAGGCTTTGCATTTGACACTCAGTAACTAGTGTGATTTTAGGTGTTTAGGTGTGTTTACATGGGATGATTCAAAGAGGCAATTGGTGAAATGGCAGTGTGGAGCCTCCTCACTTTTTGCTCAGAAAATAGTGATTCATTCCAGAGGCAAAAATAATAATTACCAAAATAAATTAGTAAGTATTGTTATAATATTCAAGGCTAAGCAAACTGCGGAAATTCTGACTTACTATGTTTTATACTGGAGGGGGTCAGCTCTAAGGGGTACTACTTTCTTTTCCAACAGTGTCTCAACATTGACAGGATGTTTATGGGATCCAAGTAGTATCCTATCCATCATGCTAGCCAGCCCTGTGGATTAGTTTAGAATATCATCTCTTTCTCCAAACATTAGTCTGCATTGTATTAACAGAATCTTTTCCTCCTCCTGTTCAGCCACACCTTGTCCTTCTTCTGGTCAAAGAATGGGGGAAAAAAACAAAACAAAACACCCACACCAAAAAACAAACAACCACACAACCAAATCACCAGGATTTATTGTCCTTCCACTCCCCACGTCCCAGATTTAGCCTTGCACAGCCAAGCTTACAAAAGAGGAAGGCATCTATATTAAATAATGCTATTCTGGATAAGGTTAATTGTGTGTCCTCACTCTTCGGGTACTCCAGGAAAATCAAAATCTAGTCTTTATTATGATCCAAATCATATCTTAAGGCATAAACCTGTACTGAAAGAAAGGAGAAGAGTTCAAAAGGCATTTAACTACTGCACTAGAGAATAGAATAGAATAGAATAACCAAGGTTGGAAGAGACCTTGAAGATCATCGAGTCCAACCTGTAACCATAACCTCACAACTAGACCATGGCACCAAGTGCCACATCCAGTCCCCTCCTGAACGCCTCCAGGGACGGAGACTCAACCACCTCCCGGGCAGCCCATTCCAATGACGAATCACTCTCTCAGTGAAGAACTTTCTCCTCACCTCGAGCCTAAACTTCCCCTGTTGCAGCTTGAGACTGTGTCCCCTTGTTCTGGTGCTGGTTGCTAGGGAGAAGAGGCCAACCCCTTCCTGGCTACAACCACCCTTCAGGTAGTTGTAGAGAGCAATGAGGTCTCCCCTGAGCCTCCTCTTCTCCAGGCTAAACAGCCCCAGCTCCCTCAGCCTCTCCTCATAGGGCTTGTGCTCAAGGCCTCTCACCAGCCTTGTTGCCCTTCTCTGGACACGTTCAAGTGTCTCGATGTCCTTCTTAAACTGAGGGGCCCAGAACTGGACACAGTACTCAAGGTGCGGCCTAACCAAAGCAGAGTACAGGGGCACAATGACCTCCCTGCTCCTGCTGGCCATACTATTCCTAATGCAGGCCAGGATGCGGTTGGCCCTCTTGGCTGCCTGGGCACACTGCTGGCTCATGTTCAGCTTCCCATCAACCAGCACCCCCAGGTCCCTCTCAGCCTGGCCGCTCCCCAGCCACTCTGACCCCAGCCTGTAGCGCTGCCTGGGGTTGTTATGGCCAATGTGCAGAACCCGGCACTTGGATGTGTTAAATCTCATGCCATTGGACTCTGCCCATCTGTCCAGCCTGTCAAGGTCTCTCTGCAAAGCCTCTCTGCCCTCCAGCAGATCAACTCCTGCCCCCAGCTTGGTGTCATCTGCAAATTTACTGATGATGGACTCAATGCCCTCATCCAGATCATCAATAAAGATGTTGAAAAGCATGGGGCCCAGCACTGATCCTTGGGGCACACCACTAGTGACAGGCCGCCAGCTGGATGTGGCACCATTCACTACCACTCTCTGGGCTCGGCCCTCCAGCCAGTTCCTAACCCAACGCAGTGTGCTCCTGTCCAAGCCATGGGCTGCCAGCTTGGCCAGGAGTTTGCTGTGGGGACTGTGTCAAAGGCCTTGCTGAGGTCCAGGTAGACCACATCCACAGGCCTCCCCACGTCCACCAGGCGGGTCACCTGATCATAGAAGGAGATCAGGTTGGTCAGGCAGGACCTGCCCCTCCTAAATCCATGCTGGCTGGGCCTGAGCCCCTGGCCATCCTGTAAGTGCTGTGTGATTGCACTCGAGATGACCCGTTCCATAATCTTGCCTGGCACTGAGGTCAGGCTGACAGGCCTATAATTCCCTGGCTCTTCCAACTGGCCCTTCTTATGGATGGGCACCACGTTGGCCAGCTTCCAGTCTTCTGGGACCTCTCCAGTGAGCCAGGACTGCTGAAAAATGATGGAGAGCGGCCTGGACAGCTCATCCGCCAGCTCCCTCAGCACCCTAGGATGGATCCCATCCGGTCCCATGGACTTGTGGGGGTCCAAGCGGCTGAGAAGATCTCTAACTCTCCCATCCTGGAACAGGGGAAAACTATGCTGCTCCCTGGCTCCTTCTGCCAGCTCTGCAGGCCAGCTGTCTGGAAGCCGTTCTGTCCTGCTAGTAAAAATTGAGGTAAAGAAGGTGTTAAGCACCTCTGCCTTTTCCTCATCCTTTGTTACAATGTTCCCCTCCATGCCCACCAAGGAGTGGAGCTTCTCCTTGCCCTTCCTCTTGCTATTAATATATTTATAGAAGGACTTTTTGTTGTCCTTCACAGCAGAGGCCAGTCTGAGCTCCAAATGTGCTTTTGCCTCCCTAATTTTCTTCCTACAAGACCTAGCAACATCCCTAAACATTCCATGGGTTGCCTCCCCTTTTTTCCAAAGATAATACACCCTCTTTTTTTCCCTTAGTTCCTTTAGAAGTTCATTACCCAACCAGGCTGGCCGTCTGCCCCGGCGGCTCATCTTCCGGCACACCGGCACAGCCTGTTCCTGCGCCTTCAAGAGTTCTTTCTTGAAGTAGGTCCAGCTCTCCTGAACCCCTTTGTTTTTAAGGGCTGTTTCCCAAGGAACCTTCTGAGTTAGTTCCTTGAGTAGCCTGAAGTCCGCCCTCCGGAAGTCCAGAGTGGAGGTCTTCTTGTTCCCCCTCTTGGCTTGGCTGAATACTGAAAACTCAATTATCCTGTGGTCACTGGTGCCTAAACACCCTCCGACCACCACATCACCCACCAGCCCTTCCCTGTTGGTGAAGAGGAGGTCAAGCATAGCCTTACCCCTAGTAGGCTCGCGCAGCACCTGGGATAAGAAGCTGTCCTCCATGCACTCTAAGAACCTCCTAGACTGCCTCCTCTCTGCTATGTTGTGATCCCAGCAGATATCAGGCAGGTTGAAGTCTCCCACGAGAACAAGGTTAGGCGATCTTGAGACAGCCTTAAGCTGCCTATAGAATGCTTCATCAAGATCCTCCTCCTGGTTGGGTGGTCTATAACAGACTCCAACCAGCATGTCTGCCCTGCTGGTCTTCCCTCTAATTCTTACCCACACGCACTCAACCCGATCATCCCTGATCTCTAGCTCAATGGCATCAAGAGCCTCCCTGATGTACAGGGCCACCCCTCCACCCCTTCTTCCCTGCCTGTCTCTCCTGAATAGCCTGTAGCCGTCAATTGCCGCGCTCCAGTCATGCGAGTCATCCCACCATGTCTCCGTGATGGCAACTACATCATATCTTTCGTGCTGCAATAAGGCTTCCAGCTCCTCATGTTTGTTGCCCATACTTCGTGCATTAGTGTACATGCACTTCAGCTGGGCTGCTGGTTTTGCCCCTGACTCCAGCTTACCACCCTCAGACTCCTGTCTGGGGGGACTGGTTTCAGCCCCTTCCCCCTTCGAAGCTAGTTTAAAGCCCTGTCAATGAGACTTGCTAATTCCCTTCCCAGAATCTTATTACCTTTGGGGGACAGGCCATTCTCATGTACTGTGACCTTTCCCCTCCTCTGGGACAGATGTACTCCATCTGTTACCAGCTGACCTGGTGCAGTAGAAAGTTTTTCAAGATCAAAAAAGCCAAAATTCTTCTGACTGCACCAACCTCTAAGCCACTTGCTGACTACCGCTGCTGACCTGTTCCTTCTCATATTCCCTCCTGCAACTAAGGGTATAGACAAAAAAATTATTTGTGCACCTGAGTCCTCCACTAGATCCCCCAGGACCTTGAGGTCATTCTTGATAGCCCTGGGAGTTCTAGTTGCAACATCGTCATTCCCTAACTGCATAATTATTAATGGATAGTAGTCAGAGGGCTGCACCAGACTAGGCAGCCTTCTGGTAACATCAGCAACTTGAGCTCCTGGGAGACAACAAAGTTCCCTGTGAGAAACTTCACTTGCTTTCTCCTTGTGGTCATTGATTAAGTATTAAGTTGTATTTTACATATTTTTCTGCTTTTTTAAATGGTCGAGGGGCATTTTTATACTTTAAAGAACCCTATATGAGTAAGGTGATTTTGATTTTCATTTTTGAAGGCCATTTAAAATTTTTAAATACAGGTTTTGCAGTCTTTAAGTGCTATTCCTCAAGCTTCTTTCACTGTTTGAATCTTGACACGTTTATTGTTACTAAATTTCTTTAGCAATTCTTGATTGTCGTTGTAGTGAGTGTATATGCATCCATATATTTGCAACCATATGAACATTAGTATGTCATGTTTGTTCGAGTTTGATGGGTGGATGAGGTTGGTTTTGTTTTTTACTTTCTTTGAACTGCTTAAAAATTGATGAAGATTAACAGGAGGTCCAGAGAGTGACAGGGGAATACTTAGTATTTTATTTTAGTGATTAAAAAAGCTAATAAGGTTATGGGAAAATTGATATTTTGAGAGGAGTGTAAGAAACACGAGAGTATGAAAAGAGCTTTGCTTAAAGGCAGAGAGAATTTTCTTCACCTTCTGCACAGCTGCCAATGGATATGGCTTTGAATTCTTTTTTGTTACAACACATCTGACTCCTTGCTACATGTACTTAAGCCATCTTTCCCTCACACTTCATCTGTCTCAGTTCATCCGCAAACTGTATTGACCTGTGACAGAGAAGAGCTAGAGAAGAGATTGGGAAAATGGTAAATAACAATGAGCTCAAGTTCCTGAGGCAGAACTTGATTGCTTCAAAAATTATGAGCAACCAAATGTGTTTTCTTGCAGCCAAAAGCAAAATCATGCAAATAAGAAGAAAGGCTTTTATTTAGGTTTGTATGACAGAGGGCTGTGCAGGGCTTCAGTGTCCTGAAAGGCATCTGGAAAAGTGGAGAGTGCTTCGTCTGACTCTGAAGATTTGAGAACTGTGCATTGCAGCAGAAACTGAAGAGCTCTATTTAATTTATCATTAATGAAGTAATGAGACAACTTCATACTGTATTGATACCTAGACAAGGAGAAGATATCTGTAAAGGAATGATTTTACAGAGCTGTGTTTCTGTGATGAACTCAGAGTTCAAAGTGGTAACAATGCATAACACAAATATGTGTCTATGGGTTTCACTGTCAGTGAAAAAAACGGTAAAGGCCACGTGTATTGGTTCAGGACTCTGGAAGAGTATTCTTCACAGTCTTAAAAGTGTCATTGCATTTCTTGTGTTTTAGCACAGAACACATCTGCTTTTCCCAGAAGGGCTGCAGGAACTCCTTGTACTTGAAGCAGCTTTTCTTCTTAAGGACATTCTGATAATAAAAGTAATTTAAACAGATAAAGGCAACTACCACAATATCATGGAATCACAGAATATGCAATAGAATATAGTATTTAGCACTTCCAGTGTGTATGCTTTAAGTTTTCTTTAAATGCAAGGGATATTTTTCCAAAACCTTTGAGGATTTGTTGTATAGTATGGGGGTTTGCTGGTTCTGGTTTAAACTTTGCTGTTAACAAAACCTGTGTAGTCAGAAAATAGCCTTCTGAAGCTGCATTTCTCTAAACATTTTCAAGGTTTTGTGATTATATTGAGCTGTTGTGTGAAATCTGTGACCTGTATAGGAACAAGCCACCTTCATGCTCTTTCAAGGGGATAGATATTCAATCATGCAGCTTCCTCCATGCAATGAGGGAAAAATTAGCTCTGTGCTGACCTAAACTGGAAGAGACTCTAAAACTGTAAGTGTATTTTTTAAAAATTTTTAAAAAATATGTATTGATTTGGTGCATTTCCTGAAAGGATCTCAAAATATCTCATGATTCTCATGAAGGTGGTATTATTACTCTTTTACAGAAGAGTAAAAGCCAAATGCACAGAGCTGGCAAAAAAAAAAAAAAAAAAAAAAAAAAAAAAAAAAGAGACTTGATAAGATACAAAACATAGTGTAGTGGGTTGAGGCAGACCCCCTCCCCACCACAGGCAGAAATAATGACTCTGACAAACGAATTGCAAAAGTGATGGAAAGTTGAAATAGAAAAGAGTGAATGTGCACAAAGAACCAGAAGCAGTGACAAAAGAAACCCCAAAGCAGACCCAGGAACATCCCATCCCCACCTGAGGGTGGGCCCAAGACCCCAGGGCTTGTTCTTCCCCCCCCCGCTAGGATAGTCTCAGCTGGCCAGGCATGAGACTGCCCATCCCCCTGGCCTTGGGCCGAGCAAGGCCCAAGGCCGGGAGATGTCTCCCCAGTTACCGGGTGCCGGCAAGGGAAGAAAGAGGAAGTGCTAGACCCCACGCTGGATTTTATAGCAGTGCAGGGGATTGTGGTAGGAGATACCTGGTTTCCTGTGTCCACCCACTGGGCTGGACTTCTGGACACAGGAAGTACACCATGTAGCAGAGGGCACCCAGCCCAAACCACCACACATAGTGGATCACTTCTTTGCTCTAGTTCCTTATCTTCTACTTTTTTTCAAAACATCTTTTCATCAAGGTTGGGGATAGGGAGAAATACAGATGAGTGGTCTTAAATACTGTGTAACTTCTCTTTTTTTTTTAAAAATTGGGGTGTACAGATGTGTTATTGAGTTTTTACCCTGTTTTCAGCAAAAGTGAGCACTTAATGGTGATATGTCTAATTGCATTTTTCATAGCTATGGAGAATTAATCAGTTTGTTATTCCAGAGGCTTTGGAAACATCGTGTATATTTTTTATATTTCTGTGTTAGTTACCAAAAAAAGGCAGGTGCTAGAGATGGACAGCATAAAAATGAAATTTGCCCCTTTTTTAAGTAGTAACTTTTTTTTTTTTTTTGGGGTAGAAAACTATTAAAAGTAACTGTTCTTAAGGCTGATGTTGGACAGTCTTTTAACACTATCCCCTGAGTTATTTTGTCCTTGTTCCTTTTCATGTTTGAACATTTGTGATGATAATGAAAACAAGACAAAAGGCTTTTTACAAAATGCTTCCTTTTAATTTAAAAAAAAAAATAAAATTAAACAGTTGCATCTATTCTGGGTATAAAGTTCAGTCAAAGTGGACATCTCTAAGAACATTGTGGAAGGATTGTTACATAATGGGTAATACTTCATAAATCAGAGGTTTGACATACACAAACACTACAAAGATGGCTTGCATAGCATAGATTACACAGACTGTCATGCTTTTCCTTGAATTTTAGGTATGCTTTTTATCTCTCTTACTCAGACAAACTTTGCTTGGGTTGTAGTCTGCCTTGTTAACAGAGTTTGAACTGTTCTGGTTACCCTTAACCCTGTATCGTTTTGCTGGAGATGGGTCAGTAGTAGATGAATATTGTCAGTTGTCAGAGGAGGCCGGGGCTAACCAGAGAATGGAGTGAGGTAATGTTTGCCTGTGAATGAGACAGGCATGTGAGATCAGATTATTGTGACTGTGTGCTACAGCACGCTCCTCAGTACACCATTTTGCAGAATGATTTGCTGACATCTGAGTCAGTCTTATCTTGCTGCTGCCAAGTGTGTTCCCTCTCATACAAGACTTTCTGGTCCCTTCTATAAAAGAGATAACCAAGATAACCTGTGTCCTAGATGGTATTAGTAAGCAGAAACAATGCAGATGTACTTTGTCAGATAAAATGAACTTCAGTATTTTAGAGTATGTACTTGGGATGTTTTCTGATGTAAAGCAGTGTAACCTAGAAGGCACCAAGGTGTTGAAAGAATCCTGAAAAATTTGATAGTCTTTATTGTAAAGTCTGTAAACCTTTATTTCCCTGTGAATTTTAGCCTATATATTATCCATATTTTGAGCTGTATGTGAAATATCACTGAAAATACACATGACTTTATTTACTTTTGAAATGTGAAACACAGTGGGGAAAAAAATTAATTTTGCTTGTGTAGTATACAGTTTAGAATGTTTTTAAAAAGAAATAAAACTGGATATATTGGATCTGATGTTTTCCTGTAAAAGAGTAGTAGTTGTACATTACAGGTTATGGTATTCTGCACCTAGGTCTGGAAATGAGTTAGCATAGGTCTGGAAATGAGTTAGCAGGTATTTAAGCTAAAGGAATATTACACTGCAAGTGATTTTCCAAACGATTCAGCTCAGACACACATTAAAATATTTTCTATTTTGAAGTTATGAAACAAAAATACTCCTAAGTGTGAAAGGAAAAGCTCTTCCCCCCCCTTTTTTTTTTCCAGCTTAGACTTCAGAATATCCCTTTTAAAAGTCAATAATTGAACCTTGGTTTCTCATTCTATTTCAGATTTTTCTTCTATAATCATGGCAAAACCTTATGAATTTAACTGGCAGAAGCCAGTTCCCTCTTTTATGCAAGATGGAGCGGTGTTTGACAGATATGAAGAGGTAAAGAGGCCACTTGCTTTTAATTTGCTATTCTCTTTTAAATATGTAGATGTTACAGAATATTTCATGGTTTGCTTTCATTACACACAAATAAACTTTCAAGTAACTCCGGAAATGTGTATGGGGAAGGAATACCAACACATGTTATTGCTATACAAATTTTTGCTTTCAGAAGGGATAGGTTTAAATTTATTAATTCCTGTGATTTGAAATAAGCCCTAAGGAAGACAAAGGGAGATTTGGATCAAAATACCTGTAACTGGCATAAAACACAGTACTGAACAAAGTGAATACTTCCTTTTTTTTCCTTTCCTTTTTTTTTTTTTGTTTGTTTGTTTTGTTTTTGGTGCATCTGTCAAAAATTTGTGTGTGTCTTTTTAATATATAAATTAAGGATTTGCATCTTACAAGGGAAAGTAAAAGAACACAAAACATTTATATTCTCATTGAAACGCATCGTTTGAGATTTGGAGTGGTTAAATATACTTGAGAAAATCAACCTGTGTCTGAATTACGATTACTATGATCCTGCTTCAGCTTTGCTTTAATCCAGATTAAAGAAATGCAAATTAGGACATTTTACACAGCCAAAATAAAGTGCTAAGACATTTACCTTATATTCAGCCTGTGAGAATAATTTTATCAGGGTCTGGTTTTAATCTTGTTTGGACAGGAAACCTCTGAAAGTTGATGCTATCTTGGTAAGTGTCTCCAGGATATTAGTATTTTCCTCTTATCTTTTGAAATGTAAGTGAAAGGTATTTTTTACCACAAGGCCTGCCAAGATAAGGATGGAGGTTTTTTTACTGTCTGTTTTCAGGTTTGGGTACAGATAAGCTACAAACATAGAAGTGGACATAAAAATCCTTAGAAAGGAGGTTCATAAAAGCTTTATTTAGTTTCACAAATATTGCTCCAGAAAAATCAAGCTGTGAGGATCCAGATGAAGAAGTGTACGGGCCATAGCTGTTCTCTTGCACCTTGTATGAGAAATGGGGAATGGGAAGACACAGAAAAGAGTTTAAGTGCTCAGATTTAGGTGAGAGATCAAGAATGTTCAGTGAGGCACCTGAGTCTTCGATGCAGTGAAGGGAGAATGAGACATCTCAAAAAGTAATCCTTTTTCATTGTAGGTTGGTGTGCCCAGAAGACACCTGTGTGGGTCGAAATAATGCTGGGCAGACATAGATAGGATGAGAACATAGCACCAAAAGTCTTGTTCTTTGAAGCTGAATTGACTGCCTTGCAAAACCCTGTAGAAAGAACATTCTACTTGCTACCCGTGGAGCAAAATGTTTGACCATCCAGCTGATGTTCTCTAGCTGCTTTGCTTGCTGCAAGTTTTGTGAACAGTTTACTCCAAGTTTGCTACAGCACAGCTGTAAGCCTGGTTTGTTTTCTTAAAGAGGGCTCTTCTGGAAACACTAGAAGGCTTCAACTTAGATAACTAACTGTATATTTTATCTGCAATTTTACAGGGATCACCAAGGGCCATAAAAATCCTAGTGACTCAGAAGTTAAGATCTGTAGGCTGTAAACAGTGAGCACTTGATGGTGTGGCTGTTTGATACTAAGAAATTTATGATACATGTAAGCTATTATGTAATTGTGTTGTGGTAGTAACTAGATAGCCAGCTTGAGAGAGACCATTGTTTTAGAAAGGCTATGCAAACATAGTAAGATCCAGTTCCTGTACTGCAGGTCTTGCATTTTTCAAGAAAAACGTTTCAAATCTAGACTTAGAATGTCATGAAACAGCTGTGCTTAGTTCCCCACTCTAAAAAAAAGTCACACTGGGGAAAAGAGCATTGATAGCTGAATGAAGGTCAGCGACGAACTGCTGCTCAGGAATCCTAGTACAGGGTCTTGGTGACAGAGCAGCTCCAGTACAGCATGAGATGTCTTTTATGTGCCCAAGATTTTGTGACTGGAAAAAAACTGGGTCATTGTTATGTGGACTGGATGATGGATGGATCCATCCTTTTCTGATAGATGAGTCCATTAATCAGAAGGATTACCAAATTTTGGAAGTACATTTTGAGTCACACATTATCATGTTTGTCTGCTGAAAAGTCTGAGTCTAGAACAAAGTTAGCAGAATATAGGAAATAAAAATCAGACATGATAGGAATCTTGGTGATCGTGTTGCATCCATGTGATCTGATTGTAGGTGCTTTTTTTACCACACAAGAATACAAGTTGCAGAAAAAGCAGTTTAATGAATAAAGGCTGGGGTGGAACATCAGCATGAGTGCAATTTAGATAGACACCTTTGTGAAAATAAAATTTTTAGTACATCTGGAGCTTTTTGGTAGATGAGGACACAATTAGTGACAAAAAATTGCCCACTTTTTGTGTGACTAGCCTGGGAAATACAAGAGACTCTTATATCGATTGGTAGCTAGCTGCGTTTTATACAAACTAAGATTCCAAGGGCAGCAAAACTAGTAAATCTGAGGTGTCTGAGAACAAGGTTTCATAAGGTCTGAGCATTAGAGTGAAGGCAGGAGGACAGGTGTTCTGGTGAAGATAGATGGGCACAGCATTGTGTGCTAGAAACTCATGCATGGTGTTGTTGACTCAGACTGAGCTGCGGCAACTTTGTACTTTCTCAATTCCCTTGCCTGTAAAATTACTGTTGTTTGCTACTTGGATGGCAAACTGCTGCATGTCAGTCCTTAAAACCTGTTCATCTGGGTTGAGGGCCTAAAATGTTGTCCAGAGGTGTTAGACACCATTCAGTAATTAATGTGTCCAGTGAAAAGGAGTAATTATCCATAAAACCACCTGTGGCTGCCTCCTAATACCCTGCATCCTAAATTGGGCTGGAGAGCTCCTTCACAGTAACTCAGTGAGAAAAAAGCATTCTGAAAAGCATGATGCATGGATTGAAGGCATTGGAGTTCTTTTGTGGTTTCGTTATCTAAATTCAAATTGTCCTGTAAACAAGAGTACAAGACTCACATGTTCACATATATGGTATATGCTCAGGAGAGGATGTGGACTTTTGGAAAGGTATCTTGGTCTTTAAAAGATCAAAGCACTGATCTCTGAAAGAGTAAGCAGTACTGCAGCCTGTACACATTGGGTTTCAATAAAGGAAATCAGGAAGTTCTGGATCCTTTTCTTTCTTTCTTTAAAAGATGATTAATTCTGCAGTGTTACCCTGCATTTTAGCTTAATTTGGAATACATTTATTGAGGCTGGAGGTGTGTGGTAGACATTTCTTTTAATTCAGATAATCTGATTTTTTTTGCCTTCCCTAGTCTCCTTGGTATGCAGTTCTTTCTTGATTTCTCTACAAATCAATATCCTTCAGTCTCTGCTTGCCAGATACTCTGGTTACAAAATGCTCAGGACGTGTCTACTGTCATAGTCTTACCAAAAAGTGCTTCCCAAATTCTGGAAGTTAGAATTAAATGTGATCGTTTCATCTCGAAGGTAGCATTTTCAAATTGATATTCTTTTCACCTTTACATAGTTTGAAGCATTTAATTTGCAATATTTTTTAAAAAGTCTATTTAATTAATGGTTTTTAATTAGATAAGGATCACTACTTTCATTAAACAAGTCTTCATAGTTGCAAAGAAGCAACAGAGTGTAGTTGGAAGCCTGTATCTAATCGAGTCCTTCAGGGGTTAGTACTGGGACCAGTGCTGTTCAATATATTCATCAATGACTTAGAAGAAGGAACAGAGTGAACTGTCAGCAAGTTTGCTGATGACACAAAACTGGGTGGCGTGGTTGACACACCGTAAGGTTGTGTTGTCATTCAGCGAGACTTAGACTGGAGTGTTGGGCAGGGAGAAGTGTGATGAAATTCAGCAAGGGCAAGTGCAGAGTCTTGCACCTGGGAAACAGCCTCATGTATCAGTATAGGTTGGGGACTGACCTGCTAGAGAGCAGTGAAGAGGAAAAGGACCTGGGGGTCCTAGTGCATGGAAGGTTGACCATGAGCCAGCAATGTGCCCTTGTGGCCAAGAAGGCCAATGGTACCCTGGCGTGTATTAGAAGGGGTGTGGGTAGTAGGTCAAGAGAGGTTCTCTTTCCCCTCTGCTCTGCCCTAGTGAGGCAGCATCTGGAATATTGTGTCCAGTTCTGGGTCCCTCAGTTCAAGAAGGACAGGGAACTGCTTGAAAAAGTACAGTGCAGAGCCACAAAAATTAAGGAAGTGGAACATATTCCTTATGAGGAGAGACTGAGGGAGCTGGAGCTTTTTATTTTGGAGAGAAGGAGACTGAGGAGTGACCTCATTAATGTTAATAAATATGTAAAGGGTGAGTGCCAAGAGGATGGAGTCAGGTGCTTTTTGGTGATGCCCAATGACAGGACAAGGGACAATGGGTGGAAGTTGAGGCATAGGAAGTTCCATGTAAACATGAGGAAAACTGTTTTCACTGTGAGGGTGACAGAGCACTGGAACACGCTACCCAGAAGGGTTGTGGAGTCTCCCTCTCTGGAGATATTCAAGACCCATCTGGGTGAGTTCCTGTGTGAAATGGTATAGGTGATCCTGCTCTGTCAGGGGGTTAGACTAGATGATATTTTCAAGGTCCCTTCCGGCCACTAATGTTCCATGATTCTGTGAAAATATCGATGAAATGAATCCCAATGTCTCAAGTGGCATCAAAAAGACAAATCGTTACAAACAATTATTTTTAAAAACCTCCCTCCTTCCCTCCTATCTGATTGCTTTAGGAAGAGCAAATTCTTCAGGAAGGTATTTGGGAAGAAATGTCACAGTCTGTGGTTTTGGAACAATAAACAAATGTATGATATTTGTCAAACTGATGGAACTAACGGCCGATATTTTCATTTCTGTAGGAATCTTTTGTCTTTGAAAGTAACTGCCTCTTCCAAGTGGATGAATTTGGCTTTTTCCTGAGCTGGAAAAGTGAAGGAAAGGTATATGACAATTATGTCAAGATTAGATATTATTGTATTTGGCTTACATTTTGGCTATCTTTTAAAAAAATTAAAATAATGTGTTACTTTGTTTACCAGGCTAGCTTTAGTCCTGTTCTTTTAAAATTGACAGAAATGCAGTATTTAAGAGGGAATGAAGTGATATAAAAAGTAAATATACAGTTTAGTGTTACATTACCAGTGTTTGCAAGTAAGAGTGTTTGTTTTTATTGCAACTCCTAACGGAGTCATGTATCAACAGACCTTTGAACTTGTACCCGTTTTTTTCCTGTTTCAGGAAGGACAGGTATTAGAATGCTCCCTGATCAACAGTGTTCGTTTTGGAGCTGTACCAAAGGTACTCTGTAGTTATGCTCTTCATTTAAACAAAGACTGTTTAAACTGAAGATGAAATTCTGGACAAAGTTATTTTCTTTGGGGAAAAAAAAAATCTTCACTATGCAGCTTGTATTTTGCTATCATGGTCTTAAAATGTTAAGTTTTTAAGTCAAGTAGTTCTGTGTAATTGCAGCAGAAAAAGTTCTGTCATCTGGTCTTGCTGATGTAGTAGAGGACTCCACTTTTCGGATGCAGTGAAAGCTGAACAATAGAGATTACAAGCGTGTATTAGGAGCTTTTAATTATTTTATAACATGTTATGGTACTTGTCTTAAGAATCTGGAAAAAATGTCTTGTATTCCAAATTTTGTTCCTATGTTTAGAATTTGTTTTATCTTCTTGCTCCATTGATGTAAAAACTAGAAAGTTTTATTTGCATCCCTCTTTATACAGTTTGATGATCAGACAGGACAGCTGGTCACTGTCATTTTGAAGACTATCAACAGAAGGACTTGCTATTTCTGGAGAAGCCCAAAACTGGAAATATTTTCAGTGGCATTTTTCAGAAGGAACACTTAAGATTTACTGAAGGGAATTGTGGGCCTCTCACCCAGGCCCTTAATTTAGAAGATTTGTTGTGAAGCACAGTATCTGATAACACCTTTGTGTTTCCACTTTCATATGTGAAGTACTTCTTTAACTATCTCTTAGTAGCTCTCTTGGGACTCCATAGTCTAAAATCTTTCCCCCATAGAGAAGGTGCATGAGAAGTGGTGGTGCAGACCCCCCATTCTTCATGTACTGACAACCATACCAATATGCTTCGAACTTCATCTCTGTCTTTACATAGGTAATTTGCTTTTTATGCCTGTTAAATCTACAGTCCTTGATCCTCAGCAGAAACACCAGTTTATATGACATGTTATTAAGTAACAGCCAAAAAGTCACACAGATCGTAACTCTAACTATGGATTTACCTAGATGGGAATAATTTACTTGAGATAACACTGTTCCTCCATTTTACAGTCCTTGGAGTTGTTACTGTTTCTTTTTCCTGAGGAAAACATATGTAATTTCTAATTTAACATTCTAAAATACATTTAAAATGCTTCATTTACTTCTGAGTTCTTGCAATTGTGCTCCTAATTATTAGAATATATTGTTTTCCTTGTTTACACATAATTCAAAGGGAAAGCATTAACTTAAGATGACTGGTAAAGGTTTAAAGGTGTTAATGTACATGGTGATGGAAATGCATCTTTACCATAGTGCATTGCATAACAAAAGTATTGCAAATGTAACAAGTTACTTACTCTGTTTAACAGGATCCCAAAATACTGACTGCACTTGAGGCTGTTGGAAAATCAGAAAATGAATTGGAAGGACGAATAGTGTGTGTTTGCAGTGGCACAGATCTGGTGAACATCAGCTTCACTTTTATGGTAGCAGAAAACCCAGAAATAGCCAAGGTATTTCACAATTAAACAGTGGGGGGTGGGGGGTGGGATTAGAAACAGTAAATGAATAAGAGCAGCAGTAGTCAATTGGTTTTCTGCCTGGCTGACTGAAAGACCTGTTCTAATGTCTGCTGTCACACTTTGCAAAAGGACAGAAAAGATGCTTGCAGTATTCTGTAACATCTGTGTGCCATGGTGAAAGGAAATGGTGAGTCTTAGCAGCCTTTGCATGCATGGTGATGTATCAGAAGTGGACACTGACACCATCAAATATAGCACACAGCATTCCCTCACTTGATAGTGTCTGTGTGGGGCTTGTACAGCAGACTGACAATTAATACAGTGTGTCTGTAACATACAGGGGTGCTAAAGGGAAGTGCAGTTACTTTCATTTTCCTGGTGGGTGGAGCTCAACCCTCCAAAATATCATTCAGTGATAACCTAATTGTATTGTGTGGTTCATATTATATAAAAAGACAAAAGCAGGAAAGAAAATTCTCTACAGTTAAGGGGATTAGGGGATTCCAGCGTACCCAGTTTCTTTCCTGCTTCCCGTTGACATGGAACAATCTTAAGGAAACAATGGTGGTGTTTTACACGTCATTTTTCCTGACACCTTATGATTGCAGTTCACAATGTGACTTTTGTGGCTCCACCAAGGTCTGGTACTTGACCTGTCTGCTGAGTACTCGGAGAAACTTGATTCTAAGTACTGATAGTATGCTGCTAGCTTAGATACAGAGATTTAAGGGATTTTGAAATGTTGGGGTTTTTTCCCTTTTCTGACTGCATATACTTATGGTGTATTAGTTGGTTTGATTATTTCTTAGCTGCCTTAGATCTCAAACTCTATTAGACTAATTAGTTTGTGAGGAGTGTGTTGGCCAGTTACATACACTGTGGCAAAAGGTGAGCTAATTACACTGTCTAAAAGATCTGCTGCTTCAGTGGTGTGTCATGCTGCAGTCAGCTTGTGGATAGGCTCTGAGAGGCCCATAAATGTCAGAGTCCTGAATATTGGAGTCTTTAACCAAAATATATATCCAGAACTTGTGGTGATCCACCTGATCTGTTGTGGCACAAGGGAGCAGATAGAGGATCAAGCCAAAACCATGTAGAGCTAAGTTGCCTTTGCCAGGGATATGGGCATATGGGAAGTATTTTGTCTTGTACTGGATTGGAGTTTTGTATATGGTAAGCACATAAATTTTTTTCTATAATTCTGTGCTAAAATAAAATTTTCTAGCAGATACCTGCACGTAGAGCTGTTCTTCCTTAATTCTTCCCATTTTGTTAATGAGGTGGCACCTTTCTTACAGTAAATCTACTCTAGAAGAAGTGAGTCTTTACATAGCATTAGCCATGCAGCTACTAGCTGCAGTCTAAAATAGGCCTTTATTTAATCCATGTTCAAAAGTAAATGTCACTTGTGAAATGACAGAGACAAGTTACAGGGAAAAAAGGGGTAGGGATTTAGTTTATGCAGCCCAGATATTTGTAAGGGGAGCATCTGTAGTGGTTTCTGTTGTTTTCCCTCCTGCTGCTGTGAGGAAGGAAGGAATTAGGTACTGTAGATCTATTGTCATTTCTTCAGATAAACCAAGGTTAGGAATGGTTGGCATGTTATTGAGCTACTTTAAAATAAGGGGAAAGTTAGTGATGGATCCAAACAGAGAAGCTCAGAAGATTCTGACCAGATAAAGAGAATAAAAGGAATTCTGCTTCTGTAGATAATAAGTTCCAATTGGAAAGGAAGTAATTATTACTTACTGACAGCTGAGTTATAATGGACTGAGAAACCATTACAAAAAGATAATTAATGCACGCTCCTGGCTTCTTCAGGCTACCCATGTAAGGAGTGGTATCAGTGGGAAGCAGATTCTGCCTGGTCCAATAGGACACGATGGCAGAATGTGGGGGCAGTCCCATAGGACT
Source organism: Picus viridis (assembly GCA_033816785.1). Classification (NCBI taxonomy): domain Eukaryota; kingdom Metazoa; phylum Chordata; class Aves; order Piciformes; family Picidae; genus Picus; species Picus viridis. The sequence goes on from CM066576.1 coordinate 33,042,484, forward strand.
GGCTTAGCTGTGGCAGGTGGGCATGCACAGAGTGACTATGAACAGTAGTGAACCCTCCCCTCCAAGCAGGGTTCATTGCAGGCTGCCCATTGTGATTTGTCATCATCTCTGCACTGGGGCAAGCCCCATGCTCCTTTGCTTCTCGTGGCAGTGTGCTCAGAAGTTCTGCCCAAGTCATTACTGAGCTCCAAGTATAGCTATTCCAACAACAAGAGTGTGTTTATTATCCCTCCAAGCTCCAACTCTTGATATTTACATTCTATCTGCTTAAATTTTATTGGTGTTTGCAGCTGGGAAATTGGTTTTCACTTCCACTCTTAAAGCAGCCACTGAATAGGGTGTACTCTGTCTCTGATTGCAAGCAGCAGTTGTGGTCCACTCCTAAAGCAACTCTATTGTTGTAGTACAGAGTGACTGTAGAAGGTGGAATTTAAAATCTAATGTTTGGAATCCTGGTTAAATCAGGTTATATAAATTACTGTGAGCTAAAACTAAAGCCAGACCTTGTTCTTACGGGCGATTTTAACCTGCCTGATATATGATGGGAATTTAACACAGCAGAGAGGAAGCAGTCTAGAAGGTTCTTAGAGTGCATGGAGGATAGCTTCTTGTCCCAGCTGCTGTGTGAGCCTACCAGGGCTAATGCTTTACTTGACCTTCTTTTTACAAACAGAGAAGGGCTGGTGGGAGATGTGGTGGTTGGAGGCTGTCTGGGGTCTAGCAACCATGAGATAATTGAGTTTTCCATATGCTGTCAAGCTAAGAGGGGCAACAACAAAACCTCCACTCTGAACTTCCAGAGAGTTGAACTTCCACAGTCTCAAGCTGTGCCAGGGGAGGTTTAGGCTGGATGCTAGGAAGAAAGTCTACACAGAGTGATTGCCCATTGGAATGGGCTGCCCAGGGAGGTGGTGGAGTCTCCATCATTGGAGGTGTTTAAGAAGAGACTAGATGGGGCACTTGGTGCCATGGTTTAGTTGATTGGATAGTGTTGGGTCATAGGCTGGACTCAGTGATCTCGGAGGTCTTTTCCAACCTGGTTAATTCTATTCTAAAGCATACACACATTAGAAGTGCTGATGTGAGGTCTTAGTACATTGTTTGTAGGCTGCCTGTCTAAAGTTGGTCCAGTAAAACTGCTGTGGTTCAGAAACCTAAATCTGGGCTTCTTGTCTTACCTTATCCACTTTGCAATGTGTTAAGGACTTTAACCTGAGTCAAGTGAGTTCTCTTTACATTTTTATCACTACTGCGTATCAGGAGTTAATGTGTCCTGATGGTTGTTCTTTCCCAGTTCCACTTGTGCTGCTTGGAAGTACCATCTTTCCAGCTTCTACAAAAATGTTCCTCTTGCCCTGATGGTAGAGGACTTTATGTGAACCCTTCTAATTCACTTGAAGAAAGAGCGATAGCATTAAACTCATGTTGCCTTTTTAGGGGTGAACCTCATATCAGTGTTTAAGATAACATGGTTCTGGAATCACAGAGTCAGCCAGGTTGGCAAAGACATCAGAGATCATCAAGTCCAACCTATTACCCAACACCATCTGACAGCTAAATCATGGCTCCAAGTGCCACATCCAGTCTTTTTTGAACATCTCCAGGGATGGTGACTGGAAAGTGCTGATGCCCACCATTCTTCTGGTTTTAGATAGAGATGGGAGCAGCCACAGGAGAGACAGAGTGGAAAGGAGGGTTGTGTAACCTTTAAGATGGGCATAGCTGCATTTTATAGAAAATAGATGTTTTCTACAGGTGTGCTACTCGCTGAGACAGTGAAGCACTCATTGATAGCTAACCTGGGAGGCACCAAGCTTGTATAGCATGTGCTGAAATGCTTTATTACGCATAAGCTGACAAACAATGTAAAGGTGAAATGAAGGCTTTAATGTACAGCTAATAATACCATGTTGTTGAAGATGACTGCAGTTAAAAGTATTTCATTTTGACAATCTTAAATATCTCAGCTTTTCAACTCAAAGAGTATTATTAAATTTTTTTAATGGTTTCAGTAAGGTGACGCACTTCAGGGTCATAATTTTGCTACTGTTTCTACTATATGGCTCTTTCTTACCCCCTCCCCCCACCCCCCCAAAAAATCTGTTTCAGTTAACTTTTTTTTTCTGAAACAAACTTAAATATTTGTCCAAAGCATATTGCTAGGAGGGCAATTAGAAAGTAACAGAAGTTTCCCATGGGAGTATCCCAGAGGCACATTACAGAAAAGTTGTGTTTTCCCATAGCTTTGGTTTGCTTTGATACTTCAAAGCAAAACTTTCGAAGAAACCTGCAGAACATACTTGGACAAAACTCCTGGAGTCTACTGCTGTTCTGTGTCCCATTGTGTTAGTATATGCCTTGTGTCTCATATCTTACATCAAGAATCTTTCTAAGCTGTGACTGTCTTTAAAGATAGGGCCACTGCTTAAGTGAGTGTGCCAAGTATCCAATACCATGTTCTCTAGAGAAATGTGCATATCCTAGCCAGCCTGCAGATAAGTGTCTGTAATTTTGCCTTCTTGAGTTCTTTCATGGCTATGCCACTGTGGAATTACCAGTGAATTGAAAACTTCAGCCCTTGTTCTGTGTAGCCAGGAGGTTGATTTCAATGTATAAAGCTTTTATGTTTTTATCAGTTTGTATACAAAAGCAGCCAATGTGAGTTTTCCAGGCACTTTCAGAGCAGACCCCTCCATTCTGGAGCAGAAAGCTTTGTGGAGAGGTGCAGCAGTCTGGACACATCAGGCAACTCCTAATCCAGGATGCGGGTGAGAGCCTCAGCTTTAAAGTCAGAAGTCCCTTTTAGTGTTGTAACAGAATTTCACAGCAATACCTCCAAGTCTGTACTTCAGTTGTTCAGGTAGGGGATAGTTTCTACACTGTCCTGTGCTAGAGGTATTGAAATTTTCACAGAATGGAAATTACTTCTGAGACATCTGCATTGAGAGAAGAGGGACATCTACTGGTTACTGCACTGTTGAATGAGGGCAAGGTGCCAGGGAGTCCAGTCAGGCCAGGTCTGCCTTGGTAAAAGCTGGGAAACGTGCTATTCTCTGTGGGTATCCTAAACTTCCAGGCTGTCAAGGCCTTGACTCTGACAGTCAGTCACAGGCACTGAATACCATAATCAGAAGGCCACGTCTCCTTGCCCTCTCGGTTTTCCAAGTGCACTCTACTTAATTGAAGCAACTGTGGAGGGACTGCACTGAAAATGTGAAGGTAAAGTTGCAAAAGATCTGGAGAATACTGACCTGGATGTCCTAGACATGGATGACTTTGTCTAGGATTTCATGAGCTGTAGGTTGTGATAATTTTTAGGCTTTCATAATTTTTGCCCTTTTTAACCCTCATAAATGAAAGGTTGATGGCTAAAAGAGACACCTGAGAGGTCAAACTTGTGTGCCCTGCTGCTACTGCCTGTGTTTCTTCAATGAACCGCAACTAACACAAGGTCACTAAGTGCCGCAGAAGCATTTGAGAGCCTCTTTGATCAATTCTTCTTGCACTTTCTTCTTGTAGAGATATTTGATAATGTTGGATCTTGTTAGAGAAAAACACCACTGTCTGCTTATTCCAGCTGGCAGTGTACATAGATTTTAGTCTGTGTGTAGGGCGTATTTTGGCATTGGTTGGTGGTGTTTTTTTTGTTTGTTTGTTTGTTTGTTTTTTTTCTTTCCATGGTAATGTTTCTCTAGGATTAGATAGCAGGCCCCAGATTCCACTTCTGTGTGAATGTGCAATAATTCCCAGTATGAAGAGAACCATTTAGAGTTAACATTCACAGGTCAAAAGTACTGAGTCACATTCTGAAATCTGGAAAACATTTAGCTCTAGCATCAGTGAGAATCAAAAATATCCTGTATTTCTATTAAAAACATTATGTAACTACTTTCCATAAGACCCAAATGAAGTGTTTCCTATCTCTCTTATCGCAGAATTTCATCTTGTTATAGGATTTCCCTTTTTTGGAGAGGTAGTGATTTGGAAATGCTGAGCATGAAAGAAGAGAATTGAGGATCTTTATCACTATTTACTTAGAGGTTTACAGGTCTTCCAGCTATATCTGTAGAATAAGGAGTGCTCATGTCATAGTGTACAAGCAAGGCTGTGGTTATATTCTTGATAGCATGTTAACTGAGAAAAATCTGAGTTGTTCTTTCATCCCTCTCACGTGGTCAGCAGACAAAAGTACGTTAAATCTAGGAATGGTTTGTTACCAGCTTGACATTTGTCAGGCTTTGGATATTTTGTTGATATCTGTGCACTGTATCATGGTGTCTTAAAAGGCTTTGTGGGTCAGAAGGACCCCTGGCAGAGGGCGAAAGCCAGCAGGGCTGACTTCTCTCGTGCTTGTTTGGGATCGTGACGTCAGCCGCGGGATTTTTAAAACCCGTCAGGGCTGAGCGCGTGACGCCATTCTGGCTGCAGAGACTCCTTGCCCAACTGCACGTGCCGGGGCAGTGACAGATTACAGAAGCCTCTCTGGTAGCTCAGATAAATGATACTATTTAGGTGAAATATAAATTATAGTATTTATAAATATAGTATATAAATAAAATATAGTGTCTAGGTGGAAATTTTTTTTTCTAACAACTAACAATGAAACCCCTGAACCATGGTAATAACTCGGCCAAAGACTATTAGAAAATCAGTAGGTACCCAGACAGATTTGGCACATAAGCATGTAGGTGTCCAGTCTGCTAGCTACAGAGAGTGCTGGAGCCTGGCACTTGGAATGGAGGGGAAGGAGACAACACCTGTGTCAGGTGTGACCAGGTGAATTGTCTCCTCAACCTGGTGGCTGAGCTTAAGGATGAAGTTGCTGAGCTAAAGGATTAAGTGGCAAGGCTCAGGACTATATGGGAATGTGAAAGAGAGTTAGATATGTGGGAGCAGGCTTTGCAAACCTCCCCTGTTGAAGGAGGCATCCCTGGAAACAGGGAGGGATGGATACAGGTCCCTGTTAGGGGCCCTCTCCCCCTCCCGACTGCCCTTGCATAATCAGTATGAGGCCCTGCAGACTGAGGGCAATGTGGATGAGAGGGCGGAAGAGGAACCATCTAGGGAGATGCCTAAAGCAAAGCAGTCCCCACCAACTATAAGTACCAGCATCGTAAAGAAAACGAGAAGGGTTATAGTTGTTGGTGACTCTCTCCTGAGGGGAACAGAGGGACCCATATGTCGTCCCGACCCATCCCACAGGGAAGTGTGCTGTCTGCCTGGGGTCCGGATAAGGGACATCACAAGGAGACTCCCTAAGATAATCCAGCCCACTGACTATTACCCATTGCTGGTAATCCAAGCAATGAGATTGATAAGAAGGGCACCAGGACGATTAAAAAGGAATTCAAGGCCCTTGGACATTGATTGATGGGGCAGGAGTGCAAGTGGTGTTCTGCTCAGTTCCTTTAGTGGTAGGGGTATACACTGAGAGGAACAGGAGAAACCATGCCATCAACAATTGGCTCAAGGGATGGTGCCAGCTGTTTGTTGTTTCTGGGTTTTTGTACGTATTGTTTAAATTGCTACTTGTTCCTGCTGGTGAGGTATCCGTTCCACGACCGAACATCTCAAACCTGTAAATAGGTTTTATTTAATATTTTTTGCCGGATTTTTATGCTTAATAAAGTTATTAATATTGTTATTAATCACTCCACTTATTGAATATTAAAATAGCCTTTTACCAGTCATAACACTCCACCACCTCCCTGGGCATCCCATTCCAGTTGGCTAACAACTCTTTCAGTGAAGAACTTTCTCCTCACCTCAAGCCTAAACCTCCCCGGGCGCAGCTTGAGACTGTGTCCTCTTGTTCTGGTGCTGGTTGCCTGGGAGAAGAGACCAACCCCTTCCTGGGTGCAACCACCCTTCAGGTAGTTCTAGACAGCACTAAGGTGTCCTCTGAGCCTCCACTTATCTAGGTTAACCAATCCCAGCGCCCTCAGCCTCTCCTCGTAGGGCTTGTGTAGTTCATGCAGTTGGGAAAAGACAAATGTGAAAGCAAACTGTTGGGTTCTTTTCAAGCCCAAAAACACATCTAAGAAAAACCCAAATGCTAGCTTTTCTTATATGCAGACTTCTATTTTCAAATGACTCCTAGATACACAATCTATTGGTACACATTTTATGCAATAATCCTTTAAAAAGTAATTTGAAAATAAACGTTTAAATATTAATAAATGCCTTAATAGATTACTACTTTTTCTAAAGCAATATAGATTTGTAAGGTCCCATTTTCAAGGGGCTCTGATTAACAATTACTTGTTCAAAAAGAAGTCTGTAATGTGCTTGTTATGTCATGAGTACAGCTATGATTCTATGATTTGCTTAAGTGTGTTCATCTGCTGTATTGGCACCTTAGTCCTTGATCTCTGGAGGTCCCTTCCACCCCCTAATATTCTGTTATTTTGTGTGATGTGAGTTCATAGGGATTTACTGCTTGCAGTTTACAGTAGGCCATTTTCCAAAGATACTGGTATTCCTCCTATATAAATAATAATATTATGGGTTTTTTCATCAGTTTTATAGATGTACAGTGCTCATTCATTAAAAGAAAAATACACTCATCTGCACCTATTTATAAGTGTCAAATAAATTCTAGATCTTGTCCAAGTCAGTTTAGGCAGCATGCATAGAATTTGGCTGGAAGCAAGAAGCTTCTTTATTCATAACGTTAACGTTAAGCAGTGGACCGAATCCTGTCTCAGTTCTACCAGTGTAAATTATCTGTTAAGTAATCCTAGCATTACAATGGCATAATTGAGATCATACTTGGCTTGTAGGGCTGTAATTTTTTTCCCCTCTTTCTACAGCTTTATCCTTCCAGGATTCTTAGTGAAATCAATGAGTGTTCATGTTAGGACATAATCCTTAAGCTTCTTCAATATGGTACTGCAAAGCCTAGGTGCAAGCTGTAGTAGAAAAATTAATCCATAAAAAAAAAATAGATAAATAAGTGCTGTAATGCCGCTGCTGGCTGAAGGTCATCCCAATGATGACTAGAATGTTGGGGTTTTTTGGATATGCCACAGGGTGCTAGATCAGGTCAATGTCACAGAACCATTATTATGCCTCTCTGTGGTTTTCTCTAGCTTATTAATATTTTGTTTCATTCCTCTTCAAAAACTGGACCGGTTAAATATGTCATCACATAATGTTGCTTAGTAATAGCTGATATGGCCAGCCACAACGGAAAAGGTGACATGTTTATACAGCCTATATATAGAAGGCTTAATAAATCAATCGATGGACTGCTTGCCTTTGCTGGCAATAATCTGTTTTAAAGTGCTGTTGATGATATGTTGTGGTAGCTTGGCCCACCAGCATTAACAAAAAAGCTCAGCTCACTCATTTGGGAAAGCAAATGGAAGCTATATTTACAAGTAATAACTACACTCTACAATGGACTGCAATGAATATGTACAAATACACAGTATTTACAATACTATAAAGGTATTTACAATCAGAAAACAGCATGGAAACCCCCCCCAAACCTTTGGGGACCCCAAAAGGAGCGGGGGTAACTTCTCTGCTTCTCCCCCAATCTCCCCCTCTTTTTGTCTAATTAGAAGAAAAGAGAAAGCGATGTTAGAGAGTTCTGTTAGCTTGAAAAGCATCATTAGTGCTCTTATCTCAGGGTTAGGCTGATAGGGTCCTTCTCCAGCAAAGCAGAGCAGAAGCAGCCAGAGAAAAAGTCATGAAGTGGGATGTGAGATATTGCTAGAGGTACATGTCACATCTGGCCAATGAAATTTGTTTAGAATAATCTTTTGTTCTCCTCTTTACACCCAATTGTGGATTTATTTATATTTCTCCACTCTTCTACTCAAAAATCTGCAGTTAACTTTTAAAGGCATAGCCTGAAACTGCTGCATATGTATAGTACTTGGAAGAACAGAAAGCACTGTTGCTTTGTTTAGTGAAGGATAAAATAGTAATAGTAATGGGAAAAACGTGCTGGTCTTTTCCATGGTGTTATAGGCTGTGAATTGGGTAGGTTTTTTCCTCAGGTTAGGTTATTAACATTATCCATAGCTGCAAGGAAGACTAGTCTTCCCCAAAGACAATTTCCTACTTCTTCCCATCTTCAGTTTTCCTAATTTGGTGGGGTTTTTTTGTTTGTTTGTTTTTTTTCCCCTCCAGCAATGGGTAGAAGGGCTTGGATCCATCATACATAACTTCAGAGCTAACAATGTCAGTCCAATGACATGTCTTAAGAAACAGTAAGTTACTTTCATTCCTACTCTTTCTCCTTTATTCTCCTATCCTTGTATCAACTTCCTTTTTGGAATTAAAAGTTAGTAAAAGCAAAGCTTTTCGTAGTTCAGCATTTGCAAGCACAAAAAAGTTTTAATAAAGAAAATATTTACATTAGTTTTATTGTGATAAGAAGTCTTGAGTCTATATCCGGCACCTGGCCAGGAAAAATTACTGAAGATTTATAACTGTTCATTTGATTTATTTATACTGTATGTTTTAATTATTTTCTGGTTTGCTATTTAATTGATGCATAGGCAAACAAAACCCCATGAGTCTTGTCTTCACAGCTGTGTTAATTGATGTACTGATTCTTCTGGGATGCTTTTGCCAGTTAAAGAACTGTTGTGCCTCAAGACCTAAAACGTTGTAGAAAAATGATTTTATTACAGAACATTTATTTCTTTCTTCTCATTTCACAGACATGGCAATGGTCTTAAGACAAATGTGTTTAGATGCCAATTTTAATAAGTGACATTTGAAAAAATCTTTCTTTTTTTCCTTCAGCTGGATGAAACTGGCCTTTCTAACAAACACAAATGGGAAAATTCCAGTTCGGAGGTAAGCATAATGGGAAGCGTCAGTTTTTATAAGGTACTTGTTGTATAATATTAATAAAATCATGTGGTTTAATAATGAAGTATAATATCAGTTTTATTACTAATATATATGTAAAAATAAGTATATAACTAGTCATACTTCGCTGAATTCCATACCTCATTAAACTAGGCAAAACTTCTTATCAACCTGTTAATGAAGATATGAGTGCTTGTAATTGTTTTCAAAGTCACTTACATCTAAGAGTATCTATCGCCTCAATTTAAAACTCCTTAAACTCTGAGGTGGGTTTTTCAGTTGTAAACTTTGATTCAATACTTACCAAAGGAACTGTAGAATCTTGCAGGTCAGTTAAGTAGAGGACAAAAATGTGCATACTGAAGTGTAGCTCCTTGTAAAAGAGACAGATACAGCTGTGCCAAAAATACTTTTGCTTTCATAAGAACCCCCAGAGTAATACTTTTTCTCCACATGGTAAACAAATTATTGCACTCATTGTCAATAACAGAAAAGTTAGAACAGGTTATTCATTTTGTGCACTCATTAACTATTGCAAGTTACTGATTTTCACTCCTCTGGCTAGGTAGGAATTCTCCCTCCTCCTGCTGATACATTGAGCTTCTTTCCTTTTCATGCAGTATGTGAAAACCACTTTTGTGGCATGCTGTTTTTTCATAAATAGAAAAATCACAGAAGGGAGCTGGAAGGAGGACTTTGTAAGATATGCCTTACAGCACTTTTTTTTTCAAGGGACTAATAGAGAATTTTGCATCTATAGAATAATCTGCAAAAACACAAAGGGCCTTCTATGCTGCCTTTCAGTTTTCTGTTGTTTCATAACTCAAACACCTTTATGATGTAAGACCTGCTTCAGTGTATTAATCTTTCAGCTTTCACATTGCCAAGCCCCTGCTAATTTCTCAAACTTGAATTAAACTGCCCTGAGGCCCCTTCTGTGCAGAAGTCATAGTATCATAGTATCAGTCAGGGTTGGAAGGGACCACAAGGATCATCTAGTTCCAACCCCCTGCCATGGGCAGGGACACCCCACACTAGATCAGGCTGGCCAGAGCCTCATCCGGCCTGGTCTTAAACAATTCCAGGGACGGGGCCTCAACCACCTCCCTGGACAACCCATTCCAGGGCTTCACCACTCTCAAGTCCCACAAGAAATATCAACTGATAAGTAATACTGAGGGAATAATACTACAGGGGCAAATGTATTTTCAGAATTTCAGAGCTTTATGTCTGTTTGAATATAGAGCTTTGTTCCTCAGTATGGATTTATTGTGCTCTCACTTATCTGAAACTGTTTCTGTCAGGAAATATTTTACCTTGCATTTAGCAAGGCATAAATTCTCTCTGCTGTGCTGCAGCAGGCTCATTTGTGTATGCAGACCAGCCTGCGTATTGCTGTAAAGTGTCCAGTCCCTTGGTTCCAATGTATTAAATCTTCACATTCAAATTTGCATTGTTTTCAGGTTGCTTAATTTATTGCAAAAGTAGTTTGCTTATAGGTTTGTAAGGCATCTGCTATTCCATACTGTACAGAGGGAAGCTGACCTTCACATCTGGGTGCTCAGAGGAATGCATTATGTTATGTGGGTGAAATGCAGCAGCTGCTTGGGGCACTGTATCACCCATTGAAATGGCATGGGGAGATGCCAGTGAGAGGCTCGAGGAAAGTAATGGAAGAGGGATGTGAATGAAGGGAAAAAGCCCAATCGGTATGCTCTGTAGATGGTAGACATTGTAGACATTGGAAAGTGGTGAATTGGAGCTCTGACAGAGGATGACAAGATCATGAGATGAGCAAGAGCTGCTTATCATGAAGTGGGATGCAGGCACTTGGGAGTCTCAGCACTGGGCAGCCTAGGATGTGGGGACTTCATTGCTTCTCTCCTTCTCCCACAAACAGTGTAGAGAGAGATCATGGATTGATCAATGACAACAGGAGGTAGATGCATCAGGAGGATAATGATTATGAGGAAGGCAAGCCAAGAAGCACTGAGAAATGAGAGCAGAATGGCTTGGCTATAAAAAGTGCACCAAGTTTCACATTGTTTACCAAAGCATCTCTGCAGTAAATTTTCCACATGGTTTAAACCACTGATGATTTCCTTTCAGATGACCTCAATATTGCTGTGGTCAGCCCTTCTCATATACCTGATCTTAAATACAGTGTTATCTAGTCAGCTCTGCTTCATCAAACCTTCACCTCTTCCCGCTGCTCAGGGATTTCTGTAACAATTGCCATAGTTCTGGCAGTGCAGATAGCAAGGTAAATCTCTCAGAAACAAAATACCCAACAGACCTCATAAGGTACAGGAATGTGTATCACAAAATGACCTATATTTCACTTTCACACAGAACTGCAGTAAAACACTAAAGAAAAAATAATCTCACCTGGGAAATCCTTGCATTTGTTTTCAGGTTTAAGACTGATTTTTGCAGCTAGAATGTAACCATTGGGAATGAACAGCCCTAAGTAGGTGAAACTCCTCCTTAGATTGGTGTTAGTGGTAAATTGCATAAATATTCCTGACCCCTTGTTAGTACAGTTGGGAATTGCCAAGAGCAAGATTTTCTTATCAGGCAACTATGGAGTCTTTCTAAATGTGAAACTTTTGTTAGCATTAGTAATATATATTTAGTACAGACTTCAGATTATTTTTATCTAGACTGAGACACCAAAATCCAGTAGTGGGACACATTATTTTAGCTTAACTCATAAACAGAAGGAAAGGGAAGCTGTCAAGTTTGGATCTAGTTTTCCAGAGACAGAGGTTATTTAATTTAATCTCAAATGGAAATAAAAATAGACTAAATGCTTTCACATTAATCATACCAAATAGTCATGCTTTAATATAATTTATGTCATTTCAAACAAAACAAATTTTTCATTTACATGCATAGTAAAATCATCCTGTTTCATGGAAGGAAGAGGATATTAATCAGTTGGGTGGAAATATTTCAGTGATAGCCGAGACTATTCTAAAGAAGTTGTGTATAGTATGTGTAAAACAGGGAGATCTGTAATGGCTGTAAGGTGAGGAAGCATTTGAAAGGAGGAGTGAGCAGTACAGCTGATAGGGTTGGGTAATGAGATTTGCCATGCAGCTGAAAGTCTCTCACTAGCAGCAACTGCTTGAAAAGGAAAGAGGGATGAAGCTGCCATGGGGAATGGTGTGTGCCTACTTTATGAGTGACCTGGGAAGCATAAGTTAATGCTTAGAATGAAAGGGAAATCATCACAAACAGGAGACACATCTCCTCACTTGTGTAATCTGCTACTTCTAAAACAATCATTTGTCTGCATGTAGAGTTTTAAAGAGCAAACAAAATAATGCCCTGCATGGCTCTGTGTAATAATACATAGGAAAAAAAATCCCTCTTGAGTGGAGAGGAGGCAGTCTAGGAGGTTCTTATAGTGCATGGAGGACAGCTTCTTATCCCAGGTGCTGTGCGAAGCTAGCAGGGGTAAGGCTCTGCTTGACCTCCTCTTCACCAACAGGGAAGGGCTGGTGGGTGATGTGGTGGTCGGAGGGTGTTTAGGCACCAGTGACCACGAGATAATTGAGTTTTCAGTATTCAGCCAAGCCAAGAGGGGGAGCAAGAAGACCTCCACTCTGGACTTCCGGAGGGCGGACTTCAGGCTACTCAAGGAGCTAACTCAGAAGGTTCCTTGGGAAACAGCCCTTAAAAACAAAGGGGTCCATGAGAGCTGGACCTACTTCAAGGAAGAACTCTTGAAGGTGCAGGAACAGGCTGTGCCAGTGTGCCGGAAGATGAGCCGCCGGGGCAGACGGCCAGCCTGGATGGGTAATGAACTTTTAATAGAACTAAGGGGAAAAAAAGAGGGTGTATCATCTTTGGAAGAAAGGGGAGGCAACCTATGGAGTGTTTAGGGTTGTTGCTAGGACATGCAGGAAGAAAATTAGGGAGGCAAAAGCCCTTTTAGAACTTAGACTGGCCTCTGCTGTGAAGGACAAAAAAAGTCTTTCTATAAATACATCAATAGCAAGAAGAAGGGCAAGGACAAACTCCACCCCTTGGTTGACACGAAGGGGAACGTTGTAACAAAGGATAAGGAAAAGGCAGAGGTACTTAACACCTTCTTTGCCTCAATTTTCACTAGCAGGGCAGAACGTCTTCCAGACAGCTGGCCTGCAGAGCTGGCAGAAGGAGCCAGAGAGCTGCATAGTTTCCCGCTGCTCCAGGAGGCAGTTAGAGATCTGAGCCTCTTGGACGCCCACAAGGCCATGGGACCGGATGGGATCCATCCTAGGGTGCTGAGAGCTGGCAGATGAGCTGTCCAAGCCACTTTCCATCATTTTTCAGCAGTCCTGGCTCACTGGAGAGGTCCCAGAAGACTGGAAGCTGGCCAATGTGGTGCCCATCCACAAGAAGGGCTGGTTGGATGAGCCAGGGAATTATAGGCCTGTCAGCCTGACCTCAGTGCCAGGCAAGATTATGGAAGAGGTCATCTTGAGTGCGATCACACAGCACTTACGGGATGGCCAAGGGATCAGGCCTAGCCAGCATGGATTTAGGAAGGGCAGGTCCTGCCTGACCAACCTGATCTCCTTCTATGATCAGGTCACCCGCCTGGTGGACGTGGGGAGGCCTGTGGATGTGGTCTACCTGGACCTCAGCAAGGCCTTTGACACCGTCCCCCACAGCAAACTCCTGGCCAAGCTATCAGCCCGTGGCTTGGACAGGATCACACTGTGTTGGGTTAGGAACTGGCTGGAGGGCCGAGCCCAGAGAGTGGTGGTGAATGGTGCCACATCCAGCTGGCAGCCAGTCACTAGTGGTGTGCCCCAAGGATCAGTACTGGGCCCCATGCTCTTCAACATCTTTATTGATGATGAGGGCATTGAGTCCATCATCAGTAAATTTGCGGACGACACCAAGCTGGGGGCAGGAGTTGATCTGCTGGAGGGAAGAGAGGCTTTGCAGAGGGACCTCGACAGGCTGGACAGATGGGCAGAGTCCAATGGCATGAGATTTAACACATCCAAGTGCCAGGTTCTGCACACTGGCCACAACAACCCCAGGCAGTGCTACAGGCTGGGGTCAGAGTGGCTGGAGAGTGGCCAGGCAGAGAGGGACCTGGGGGTGCTGGTTGATTGTAGGCTGAACATGAGCCTGCAGTGTGCCCAGGCAGCCAAGAGTGCCAATGGCTTCCTGGCCTGCATTAGGAATAGTATGGCCAGCAGGAGCAGGGAGGTCATTCTGCCCCTGTACACTGCACTGGTTAGGCCACACCTTGAGTCCTGTGTCCAGTTCTGGGCCCCTCAGTTTAGGAAGGATGTTGTCTTGCTGGAGCGTGTCCAGAGGAGGGCAACAAAGCTGGTGAGGGGTTTGGAACACAAGCCCTACGAGGAAAGGCTGAGGGAGCTGGGGTTGCTTAGCCTGGAGAAGAGGAGGCTCAGAGGTGACCGTATTGCTCTCTACAACTACCTGAAGGGAGGCTGTAGACAGGTGGGGGTTGGTCTCATCTCCCAGGCAACCAGCAGCAGAACAAGAGGACACAGTCTCAGGCTGAGCCAGGGCAGGTTTAGGCTGGATGTTAGGAAGAAGTTCTACATGGAGAGAGTGATTGCCCATTGGAATGGGCTGCCTGTGGAGGTGGTGGAGTCACCTTCATTGAGGGTGTTCAGGAGAAGACTTGATGGGATGCTTGGCTGCATTGTTTAGTTGTTGGGTGGGTTGGATTGGTCGATGGGTTGGACGCGATGATCTTGAAGGTCTCTTCCAACCTGGTGTATTGTATTGTATTGTTTCCTTTTTGCAGTTCATTATTTTGATGTATTTTCTAATGGATAGCTTGCAGGCAGAGTAGTGCTGCTCTGTGAAGCTTAAAGCACTTTTTTGACTACACTGTTACTAGGAAGATACTTATATTCATAAGTTGAATCCAGAGGAAAATGTTGGCAGTAACAGCAAGAGTGAGAGATGTGATTATTTAAAAATGACTAATATTTCTCCCTTTTTTTTTTTTTTCCCCTCCACTCTTTTCTTTTTTTGCTTTTTTGTTTTAGCATTACCCGAACCTTTGCATCAGGTAAAACAGAAAAAGTCATCTTCCAAGCACTTAAGGAATTAGGTCTTCCCAGTGGAAAGGTATTTTAAGTGGTCTTGATTTTTTTTTTTTTTTTTTAAATATATATATATACACAAACTAATAAATTAATGAATCATTCACATTTGTAACTGTGATCTAAGTCATTTGCATCAAAAACATGCCTGTTGTTCATCAGTAACTACTTAATCACTGTAGGTTGTTTATGAAACCCAAAATGTAATTACATCTGTGTGACACAGTGGTCCGCAAATGTCTTGAATGAGGCTTCTTTTCTGTAATGGATTGTTTCATTCCTTCATGCAAACTACATGAGTACAGAATACTTTATTCTCTGCTTAGTCTCATTTCGTTTTGGCAGCTAGCCCTTTTTGGCTTGGCTGCAGCACGCATCTGGTAAGTGGTAACCCTGAAGGTCAGCTCGCTGTCTCCAACCAGGAAGAGGGGCTATAGGAAAACTTGAATTCTGAGTCCTACTGCCTGGCATGCAAGATGAAATTGTTCCTCACTGTTGCAGTTCTCATCTTGTTCAGAGAACACAATTGAATGAGTTAGCCATAGTTACCTCCTTCATGGAAGTTTTACATGCCACTGTATAAGAGCTGCTTTGCTTTTTAGAACTGTTGCACCAAACCTGGGACTCTTTCTCAGTGTTCCTTGGCCTCGAAATATCTGAGGTTTGCCCTATTTTGAACTCGAGACTCTTCCAGTTCTGTGTTTGTGTAGAATTAATATTACTGCAGGGTCAGAATATAAGAACATCAAACAGATCTATGGTAAAGATGAATTAAGAACTGTCTTCAGAGAATATAAAAGAAACAAGGTAAATGTATGCTAGGTAAAGCATTAAAGCAGTTCTTGGTTGTTTTTGCTGATGAAAGAAATGCTCTTGGAAAAGTAACATCGCTCTTTTTCGCTGGATAAATGTACCTTTGCATTTTGTTGCAGAATGATGAAATTGAGCCTGCAGCATTTACATATGAGAAATTTTATGAGCTCACCCAAAAGATATGTCCCCGAACTGACATAGAGGATCTCTTTAAGAAGATGTAAGTTCAGATTTAATCTTGCTTTAAACTCATTTTGTTGTATTTTTAATCCGTATCTAATAGTGACAGAACACTGTAAAGATTACCTTACCTTGAATCCTAGTAGCATCAGTAGTATTTTGAGACAAGCTCAGCTCTGGTTTTCCTCTTCCTTCCCTCTCAGGTTGTCAATGTAAAAGTTCACTCTGCGTTTTAGAGCAACTTTTACATGAGTTGGAGGAAGCATCTAGAACATTTTTTGGTTGGCTTTACTAACTACTGTAATTTTAACTTGCTCCTTTAGATGATTAACATAGTATGTGAACTAATTAAATAAAACAAGACATTTGAAGTTTAAAAAGCTTCTTCACTCAATTTATTCTCAGCTGGAGGACTTACATGTTGTTTTATGAAGTAACGGTTACCAAATTATAGGAAGTATGGGAGATATACCGTGCCAAGCATAGACAGTCTGTTTTCTGTTCATTTTGATATTATAGAGCTACTTCAGGTAGAAAAGTAGATGGTTTGAAAAGTATCAACAATGTCAACATGTAAATCATACCTACTGTAGCATCATATATGAAAACTTACATTCTCTAATAAATTTCTTTTCAGCAATGGAGACAAAACTGATTATTTAACGGTAGACCAATTAGTGAGCTTTCTAAATGAAGTAAGCTTTTTCATACATTAACTACCATTCAAGTCTGTCTGCAGTGGCTTGCTTCTTCCAATCTTTCCATTGCATGAGTCATGCCATTATTTGCTGTGCTTTTGGTCTGCTGATCTTTACATTATGGTAACATCCAGGTGCAAAAATCAGCTTAAACATCGTATGCTGTTGTGCTTTGTACATGTTGGCTTTGCAGATCACACCTGTTGATTACTTGGCTGTTGTGTTATGTTGTGTGTTATGTCTGTTTTATACATTTGACATATATTCAAAGCATTTTCAACTAAAATACACCCAGTATTTTATTAAGAGCAATTACTTTACCTCTAGGCCGCAACTAAATATATCTGCTAACCCTTCTTTGAACAATAGAAGAAATGAGGTAGGCTTTTATAAACAGGGCTTTGATTATTTTTTTTTTTCTTGACAGTATTATTTCAGCTTTTTACAAATTAAAGAGCTGAGAGGATATTTTAAGATTTTTTGTTTGTTTGTTTTAATGCCACATGTGCAGAATAAGAGGAAATATTTTTATTGCTGTCTTTCCAGAATACTGCTGCTGGCAAGAGTATTTAGTATTCCTTAAAAACATCATGAGCGTCTGAAGTAGTTCAATAAACACTGCAGGGCTGAGGGTTTTTTTTTAATCTACTACTAAAGTACAGTAAGTCTAAGAAGACTTACTCAGAACTGCAACAGTAAGTTCACTGTGTAAATGTGACAGGAACACACACGTGGAAAACAGGCACATTCTATTTGGTTCTGTACCGGTAGATTCTTGTCATCCAGAGCATGGCTTTCTGCTTTACCTCCCTGTGTGATCTTTAGGGACTGCATTCATTACCAAAAATTTCTCCATCTGAAATTATTTTACTAGTTATAAATCTATTTTATATATTTATTTATGTATCTGATACAGCTATATGAAGTTTCAGGCAATTAAGATCCTCATATATCAAATTTAGAATATAATTTTCCATTTCAGTAGGGAACACATTCTTAATCTTCACCAAACCTGAATGACATGTAGAAAGAGTATTCCAATAGAAAAGATAGTGAAAAGGTTAACAGCTTCAGTATTAATTGTTACATACCAGGGACCTTAATTTGTATCCCCATAGTCCTTTCCATTAGGCAATTAGGTCACATGCTTAATGTTACCACTGCGAGATGTTCCTCTTTTTTTGCTTCTGCATTGAAGAGAGAAAAGATAACATTGTGATTTAAATTATGAATTATCCTCATCCCCCTCACTTCTAGTGATAGATACACTTAACTGCTTGAAGCATGCAGCCCTGTCCCTGTCTTGGACCATATCTGTTGTGTATGGTTTTTTTGTGTGGTGTGTGGTTTTTTGGTTTTTTGTTGTTGTTGTTTGTTTTTGTTTTTTCCAAGTGTTAATTGTGATTTTTCAGTAAATTAGTATCTTATCATTATTTTAAAATTGCAGTCATTGTTTCAGTTTAAAGTGTGTTTCCTTGAAGCCCAAGCTTCTAAAGAAGAGCTGCTACCAATTGTAAGAACTTCCTGGCTGTCTCAGTAACTGACTAAAGTTGAATTGTGCTCTCAGTTTTATATTGTTTAAGCAGCTCTTTTTACAGAATTAGAAGCCTTATTTTGTAAGCATTATTGTAGAAAGATACACCTTTTTGGCTATGTACTTAGCAATACACATTTTGTAATGGGAAAACTTGCAGTTGGCCATTTAGTTGATGATCAAAGCTGGGAAAAATTAGTCAAGTAGTTTCATAGAGTAAGACATTCATTCCAATGAGTGAAACTAATGCCTTTGTCTCTGTGCTGGAGGTTGTTTGGTTTCCACGTAGAATTTAAAGCTTTGGTCATGATTTGAAAGACACTAGATGACCCAGAAGTGATAATTTCTGTCCTCTTGACAGCTGGCCAGCACTGCAATTAGCAGTGCTGTTTAGTGCTGGAAAATAATGTTATCATTACATAGGAGAGGACAATATGGACAGAGCTTCAAAAGAGTCTTTAAGCTAAGTTACTTTGAATTCAGTAACCTCCAAGGCATGCTGCAGAAGCTCTAAGTGATTTGGGGTTTTTGAGAGCATGAGGAAGTTACTGCATATGAGTGGAAAGTGAGCTGCTTTCCTGAATGTTTTCCAGACTGCTGTCTCTGTTTGATTTAGTTCTGCTGGCTGACAGCTGTGCATCAATGTTAAAGCTTCTGGGAAGTTTTTAGCAATTCAGTTATTGTTGGACACTGAGTATTTTGTTTAGGTCATAATCTTTTAAAGTCAAATTTTGAAAAAAAGAAAATGTAGTAGAAGAAAGATTGATAATGCTGCTATTGAGATTTGTTCCTGCCCTTCATTTGCAGCAATAAATTAGTAAGCCAAGTAACTGACAAAATGGCAATTCAGTAATCTCAGCAGTTCTCATCCTTTCTGGGAAGGAGGTATGAGGAGATGCTTTTCTATCCCATTCTTTCACACTACTCCTCTTTTTCCCTCTTGCTTGCCCTCCCTCCCTCTTCCATGCTCGTTTTATGTCCCTCTGTTTTTTATATCCATGAAAGAATTCCTTCTCAGCACTGCACAGGACAATTCAAGAGGCAAAATTGTTTTTGACACATTAACTGCTGTGCATCTCAGTTCCTATCAGAGACTGGAGGCCAGCTTGGGGAGGCTAGGTGGCCTTTCTCTCTGTTGCAGAACCATACAGGTGTTCTATTAGATGATTCACCCTCATAGTGATGGAAATAACCTGTCCAATAAGGTAACTAGAACAATCAAATGCAATTAGACCTCTGGCTCGTTTTTCTAGATGAAACTTCAGACTTTTAGTCTTGGTCAGTTTTGGTGTTACAACTTTCCTGTGGCCACAAGCTTGGTAGTGCAGAACTATTTTCTGCGAATTTCCCCAAAAGACACTAGCAAGCATTCTTAATTTTCTTAAATTGTCAATTTTCTTAAAGTGTTGTCAGTTTTGCTTCAATTTTTAAGTAAGCGTGAAGACTAGCTTTTATTCAAATAGAAGATAGATAATGAGTTATGAACATTACTACAAAAAGAATAATTTAGCTCCTTCCAGTAACTCATAACTCTGGGACTCTCTCAAGAGGAGATTTACTTTATCTTGTTTATTTTCTTTTGTTTGTTTATGACTAACTGTAGAAGGAAGAGAGTTGGGGAAGAACACTTTTCTTAAGAACCATCCCTAGTATTTCTTACCATTTTTCAAAGTGGTGTATTGTCACTAATGATATAAAGCTTGGTGTTTGTCCCATTAGGGTGTACTGTTGCATGCCA
The DNA here is from genome assembly GCA_033816785.1 of Picus viridis. Lineage (NCBI taxonomy): Eukaryota > Metazoa > Chordata > Aves > Piciformes > Picidae > Picus > Picus viridis. Next base: position 33,062,365 of record CM066576.1, read on the forward strand.
CTGTCACGTTGCTGTGTGTACTGCTTAGCAAGTTATGTCCTGCATCCATCTGCTGTCATATCATATTTCATCCAAGTTTTATTAGATATCCGAACAGCTGATGTGTAGTGAATGAAACTGCTCTCTTTTAGATGCTGCAGACTGTCAATGGCATTACTCGAAAGACCTCTCCTTAATTGCATGGTTAAATTGGCATTGGTTGTAATTTCTTGAATTGACACACGCCAGTGTATTGATTGTAAGAAAAGAGCTCAAATGCTTATTTTTTATTGGATATTATTGTTTTTTTCCTGTGAGAAAATGTCATAAAGTTCATGCATAAGGAATTACAGCAAATGCTAGTAGTGCTGTGTCAAGCCATATAAACACCATCATGTCCACTCCAAATTACTGATCACCAATATGAGGGTGGCTTGTTACATATCTGAATTCTGCTTAAACTAAAGCTTGAAACTGTGCACCTACTGGGTTAAGAGTGTTTTCTCAGTCATATTTATTTATTTGTTTTACTGCATCTGCTTACATGCCACTATGTTCAATTCTGATTTTGATTTTACCTTTAATGGAGAATCAGGCACACAGTGTGCAGCTCTAATCCAACATGACAAAAAACTAAGTTATGTAGTGCACTATTGAGTGAAAACACAAAAACTCTAGGAGTTTTAGTAGTGTATTAGAAATCACTGCAAAACTGTATCTAAATATTACATAAATTATAGAATCCTACTATTGTAAATTACTATGAATTGAAGAGATGATACTGTGAAGCTCTTAAATTGTACATATTTCTTCTGAGAACCTACACTGTTTTTTGAATAGTGTATATTACACATAATAACACAATGTTGCCACAATTCACAAATAATCATCAGTAATTGCATTTTTCTAAATTTGGGTTTCAAATTCAGTATTTGTGGTATGATTTTATTTTACTTTTAATTTTAATTTACTTTAGCTGTAAGCAATGCTAAAGACATGTATTTTTGCAAAGGTGATTAGAGTGCCGTCAAATCTGTCAGATGAGGAAGAAAAAATTTACAGAGAAAAGAGATTTAGCTATTCATTTTCAACATTTCACTTACACATATACCACGTGCAGTCGTTATTTTCACTAACAAGGCATAGTAAGACAAGTTATGCGATTGCACCGGATCAGGTTCTTTCGAATCTTTCTATAATCGATCTGCCTAGGATTTTTATGAAAGATAAGGTTCATTTTTTTTGTCTAGAGATGAAGTTACTGTTGAATAGTCCGTAAGTTTTAGGGCTGCCTTTTTTTTTTTTTTTTTTTCTTAAATGTCCACTTCTTTCTTTCTCATCTGCTGTAATGAAATGCTCTTGGTTAATAGCCATGATCTGTATTGTTTTGCTGAATTCCATTGTTTTCTAACCTTAGCATCAACGAGATCCTCGGCTCAATGAAATTTTGTTTCCCTTTTATGACACAAAAAGAGCAATGCAGATAATTGAGACATATGAGCCAGATGAAGACCTGAAGAGTAAAGGTAAATCTGGGAAGGAATTCAGTATTCACTGGGTGCAGGCATTTGGGAGGTATTTGTTCCAAAGCATCCAAACCTTTCAAAGGGAGCTTTACAGTTCATGTGGTCAGGGGGCAAGAGCTTATGTGGCAACCTAGTGAACTAGATCAGGAGACTGTTCTGATTAAAAATATCTCCCTTTCAAAATCAGTGATTTTTTTATTATTTTGTTTTAGTCCCCCAGAAGAATTATTTCTCTTGTGGAGGTTATAGCGTGGCTACAGAGACAGCCATCTTGATACAAACTGGGAGAGACTAGGACTGAGTAAATAGGGACCAACGTGGAGACTCCTAGCAACAAGGCAATATGCATGTGGTGATGGCCAAGGTCGCAAACTGCAAAGCTGTGCAGATACTGCATAAAAATAAAAAACTGAAAACATTACCATGTGCACCACTGGATATGCATCTGTCTTCTTACTGTATAATCTGTATAGTGCTTGTGGGCAGCAGCCTAGCTTAGAACAAGATGTTTTACGTGGGTGCATTGAAAAATGCTCTATGAGCAAGAAGATTGTAGGAAGTGTCTCCAAGCCATTCTTGGACTGCCTGTGTCCTAAACGGATACAAATGTTAGAGAAGGCAGTTGTTGAACTTAGCTCTCAGTTCTCAACCATTCTGCTGAAATAACTGTGTTGGGATCAACCACAGAAAGAAAAAATATTGCTATCCTTATCTGTTCTCTAAGCCCTTTTGCTGGAAGTCACTGGTATTGTAGCATGCAGAGGAGAGTGCAGGTTTGCAAAGCCCATGGACCTTCAAGCATCCTAACAGGAATTCATTTTCACCAGACATTCAGGCTAAAATATCAGGCTGGCAATGAAGAAGCCAGGGAGCTTCATACACCCAGTAGTGCTGGCCCTGCTGGTGGAGAATGTGAAAAGCAGGCAACAGAAGTCAGTACCTTCAATTTCATCAGCAGGCAACTCTCACTTAATGCTGTTGTCTTGTTAGATTCCCTATGTGCCTTTTACAGAATCATAGAATCATTTAGGTTGGAGAAGACCTTTAAGATCGTTGAGTCCTATTATGTTTGTTTATGATCATAGGTGTTGAGACTAGCAAAGCCTTCTATGGCAATACCTGCTTCTTTGGCTTTCTCTGGCACAGTGGTTGGGAAGAGTTGACACTTTTCTTCCTCGGTCTATAAACTTAAGCCTTTTGTATCTGGATGCATAGCTCTCATCATTCCCTTATAGTACTACCGACCTTTTAACCAAACTGCTAGAGGAGGATCTTGTATTGTGTATGTTACTCCAGAAATTATGTTGTATGCTGTGTTACTTTTTTTGCCAAAACAAGGTTTTTGGTTTAAGAAATAAGACTGATGTACAGCAAGACAGTAGCAATAAGCAACTGACCCTCCCTCAGTTATATTACAGTAACAGAAAGAGCAAACAAGGCTGAACAAGTTAATGCTGTAGAGTTTATTAACCATATTCTGCTCAAGAACACTACAAAGGCAAATCCTTCCACCTGTTCAGTGCATGTCAAAAATACACAGGCTGGTCTGTTGAGCACATAGAGCTCTGCTAAATTGATGGAGCTGCAACCATTGTTTGTCTAGAGCTCCTGCCCAGCTGTCACTTTATTCCACTAGATGATGCATTAGAAATACCATCTGAAATATTTTGTGCTGCTGCTTTTGAGTTGTCAGTGATCAACAAAACAAAATCATTCTTACAGTTGATAATTCTATGTGCTGGTTTGAGCTTTGCCAGGAGTGCTGAAACCCAAATGGTAACAGATAGAGATTTCCTCCGTCCCCAGGTGTGGTTTTTTTGGGTTTTTTTTTTTTTTTTCCTGGTAAGGTAAAACAAAAAAAGGATAGGGAAGGGAGAGGTAAATTCACAGAAGAAATAGTCTGGAATTGGTTTGGAAGTAGAAGAGGTAATTTTTTTAACAAAATATATATATATATACAGCAATAACAGGAGGTTCACAAAGGTAAGGGATAAGGATAAATGGGAAAATATACAAAATCAAGCCTGGATGGCCTTGTATTTCCCTGGATGTATGTGGATTCAGTTCTTCAGAAAGCATGGCTGCAGCTTGGAAAAGTAGGCTCCGACCACAAGGTCAGTGCAGTAAGTAGCAGCAGATGATCTCTCTTGAGCAGGCAAGGCTAGGAAAGAGAGAGCAGGAAGGGGTAGTGGAATAGACCACCTTTGACTCAGGGGTCCTCTCCTCCTGGGCAGGGGGAAGCCAAGTCTCTCTCTGCCCACCTGGGTCAAGTTTCCTTTGTCCACCTCAGGGCTGGGTTCTTTCAGCCCCCATCAAGGATGGGTGTAACCCAGCACATTGCATTTCACTCCCTTTTCCCCCCTTCTTCCAAAACTCAAAATAATCTGAGAGGATTTAAATATGATGTGCCAAAACAGTTCACCTCTGGCTGACACCAAGCATGGAAAAATGTAAGCTCCAGTAGAGGATTTTTTCAGAAAGTGAGGAGCAGAACTGGAGTTGCCTCTGTAAGAGTATGTAGGAGAAGGGTTGGGTTTGGCTAGCTTTAGAACAGCTATGTTTGGTCTCTGACTTAGAAAAGAATGTAAACATCTTGTAACTGAAGGAAGAAACTTGGCAGAATTAGGTTGGACGCATTAGAATATTGTTTTGTTATTTTAACCTATTGTATGCCTTAATTGCACACATGCCAGTAGAAAACAACCAATTAAAATGTGACACACATGCTTTCTAGAAGAGTATATAATCTTGCTGTATAACATAATAAACGTCTTCGCCTGATATAACATCTTGGCCTGGAAGGTGTGTTTGTAGTGCCTTCAGGATGATTGAACACCTACACGCATAGTACAGCAACTGGTGACCGTGACGTGCACCCTGAGCAACTACAGATAATGACTCTGACTTGCATCCTGAGTGAGTACAAAGCATAAACAACTACTTGGCTTCACCTGGCTTGTGGAGACAGTGCTCGCCGCCATCATTAAATGGTCACCTTGAAGTCATTGGTCTCTGTGAGACTTGCTAGAGGCTGTTTTCCACTGGAAGGAGAGCCCAGTGGCCAGTGACGGTCCCCAACTTAGCTTAAGCATAGGCTCGGAAAGTGTGGACGTCTGGATGTAAAAAATAAAGAAAGGAAAAATTAAAGGCACCTCTGGGAAAAAAAGAAGGAACTGAAGACGAAGAACAGCCATGGGCTGCACGGAAGAGGTGGGCAGTTGGGGTAATTATAGGGGGGTTGTAGCCTCTTTTTTGGTGAGCACATAATGGGGAATCAGATATCAAAAGAAGAGAGAGCAATAATTCGAGTCTTTACATAGGTCTTGAAAAAAGAGCTATAACTGTCCTCAACATGTTTTAGTTGTGGACAAATGGGACATTTTAAGGGAAAAGTATGACTTGGGAGGAGATACCTGTCCTAGAAGCCTTTCAGAAACTCTAAGCAACATGGGAAGTCTATCAGTACCTCTACTTTTCAGCACATGCTCTTTTCAGCTGCTGAGCACCTCTCCTCTTTCACTATAAGAACAGTGTATGATCCAGGGATCTGGCATAAGATCAGAATTGAGTTTTGGGACTATGCTAAAGAGAGTAAGATCAGAGAAATTAAAGCAATGCTTGATGCTGAACCTACCTTGGAGAAACAAGTGAAAAACACAGATTGCCAGAAACTTTTGTGTGCCTTAAGAAATCCTGCTGTAAGTGATGTGCTAACAGCTTACACACATCAACATCCAGAAACTTTGGCAGCAGAGGCTATCACATCTTCTCCCCCAGCCTTTGATGTTTCAAACAGTGTGGGCAGAGGTATGGAGCGAGGAGGAAGCAATGGCTTCTGCTCTAGCCATCTCGAGGTTCAGAGCGGTGGTGCCATCCATAGCAGGACGACAAGCAGGAGGCTCAAAAACATCAATTGAGCTCAGAATCACTGCTATCACCTCCCCCTGGGACTTGCTTGTTATCTTGGGTGAACATTTTACAACTTCTAGAAAACTTAGGAGATTTTCCATGCCTCTGATGGATGCTGCAGCCTGACCCCATGGTTCTGTGGGCCCCTCTGTACCACTGGTCTCTTCTCTCTAGCAACCAGCACCAGAACAAGGGGACACAGTCTCAAGCTGCGCCAGGGGAAGTTTAGGCTCGAGGTGAGGAGGAAGTTCTTCACAGTCATTCGTCATTGGAATGGGCTGCCCAGGGAGGTGGTGGAGTCGCTGTCCCTGGAGGTGTTCAAGAGGGGATTGGACGTGGCACTTGGTGCCATGATCTAGTCATGAGGTCTGTGGTGACGGGTTGGACTTGATGATCTTTGAGGTCTCTTCCAAGCTTGGTGATACTGTGATACTGAGGGATCCTTCAGTTCAACACCAAGAGCTAAGTGGAAAGGGAGCTGCTGTGAATTCAGCAATATTGTCCCCCTGCCTTCCTTCCCCCTCGCCCCCACTCTGTGGCTACAGTGGTTTTGCTGAGCCTGTCAGTTCTCCCCTTTTCCCCCACCCCTGGCCTTCTCTCTCTGTTATCTCTCCCTTGTCTGCAAAAGTTGTGTTCCTCTTTAAAGTAATAGTGCTAAGTTTTGTTAAAAAAAAATTCAACATTTTATATGTGCAAACCTGATATGGATAATGATTTTAGCATTATTTCTGATTGTAAGGAATTTTGGAGATTTGTTATTTTGATGTTTTTAGTAGTTTAGTTTTAATAGTAAGCATAATGAATAACAGGTACTCAGGTATTTAGTGATTATAATAAGGTATGTCAAATAATAAGTAATAATCATAAGTTATATGTGATAATGGATAAGTTTAAGTAGAATAAATTATTCTAGGAGTTCATAGGTTAAGGATTTTTTTTCCTTTGGTTTAAACCTTCTTTTTCTGTACAAGTATGGTGAAGCTTGGCAGATTGACTATATCACTCTACCACGTTCTCACTCTGGTAAACAATATGTGCTGACTATGGTAGAGGCAAACTTTGGATGGTTGGAAACTTACCCAGTTCCACATGTGACAGCATGCAACACCATTCTTTGTCTGGAGAGACAAATCCTGTGGAGACACGGAACTCCAGAGAGGATTGAGTCAGACAATGGAACTCCCTCCAAAAACAATCTTGTAAAGAACTGGGCCAAAGAGCACAGCATTGAGTGGATATTCCATATTCCCTACTATGCATCAGCTGCAGGGAAGATTGAACACTACAATGGTTGCTGAAGACCACTCTTCAAGCCATGGGGGGTGGATCTTTGAAAAACTAGGAGAAACATCTAGCACGAGGAACCTGGCTGGTAAATAGTAGAGGATCAGTGAATCAAGCTGGACCTGTACACTCAGATTTGCTACAGAAAGTAGAAAGTGATAGAGTTCCTGTTGTTAGAGAAAAGAATCTGTTAGGTAAAACTGGGTGTTTTCTCCCTCAGGCTAAACCTGTCTGAGGGGTGGTTTCTGCTGAAGGTCCTGGTCACACCTATTGGGTAATGCAAGAGACTGGTGAAATTCATTGTATTCCACAAAGAAATCTAACTTTTGCTTCTACACAGAGAGGGTGATTGCCCATTGGAATGGGCTACCCGAGGGGGTGGTGGAATCACCATCACTGGAGGTGTTCAGGAGGAGACTTGATAGGGTGCTTGGTTGCATGGTTTAGTTGATTAGATGGTGTTGGATGATAGGTTGGACATGATGATCTTGAAGGTCTCTTCCAACCTGGTCTGGTCTGTTCTATTCTAAATCTGCATCTACATTTTAAAGGCATAGCCTAAAACTACCACAATCCAGCCCTTCTAAACAATTTCATTGGCTGCTAATACCATCCATCCAATCTAAAACAACATCTACAGTAATGAGTAAATAAAGTTCATAGTCTATTCTGGCTGTACTCAGATAAAGATGATTCAGAAGTCCAAAAAACAGGAAACAAGAAGACAGAAAACAGTTTGTTTCTCGGCAGACAAGGCAAAGAAAAGGAACAGGGACTCTCAGGTGACTCAGGGTTCTTAGGGTTCATGCACTGTAGATTCCTCATGGATTCTTTCTGAAGTTAAACTCTCTCAGCTAAAGTTAGATTTCTTTGTGGAACACACTGAATTTCACCATTCTCTTGCATTACCCAGCAGGTGTGACCAGGACCTTCAGCAGAAGCCAACCCTTGGACAGATTTGGCCTCTCCTGAAGGAGAAAATACCCAAACAGATTTTTTCCAACAGATTCTTTTCTCTAACAACAGGAACTCTTACCACCTTCTACCTTTTGTAGCAGATCTGAGTGTACAGGTCCAGCTCGATTTACTGAACCTCTACTATTTACCAGCCAGGTTCCTTGTGCTAGGTGTTTCTCCCAGTTTTTCAAAGATCCAGCCCCCATGGCTTTAAGAGTGGTCTTCAGCAAACCATTGTAGCTTTCAATCTTCCCTGCAGCTGGTGCATAGTAGAGGATGTGGAATATCCACTCGATGCCTGCTCTGTTTACGTTACAGAATAGGGCTGTTGTAGATTTCTTGTTACTTGTCCATAGACATGGATATGAAGACTTTGATGGCGTGTGTTGTTACCAGGGTGGATACAATCTCTTATCAAAATTGGATTGTTGATTTTATTGATTGCTTTTGCTGTGTAGTTAATTTTACCTTGCTTGCTTTTATGTATGCAAAGAATGTTAGAAAGGTTGATAAATAATGTAGTTTTATTAGAAAAAGAAAAAGGGGGAGATGTAGGAGGAGGGTTGGTTTTGGACAGCTTTAGAACAACTGCATTTGGTCTTTGACTTAGAAAATAATGCAAACATCTTGTAACTGAAGGGAGAAACTTGGCAGAATTAGGTTGTATGTGTTACAATACTGGTTTTTTTATTTTAACCTATTGTATACCTTAATTACACGCACACTAGTAGAAAATAACCAATTAAGATGCAACATGTATGCTTTCTAAAAGAGTATATAACCATGCTGTGTAACATAATAAATGTCTTCGCCTGCTAAGGTCTTGGCCTGGAAGCTGTGTTTATAGTGCCTTCAGGATGATCAAACACCTACACCCATGCTACAACAAGAGTAAACTTATCTTAAACGGAATAAAAATAGGACTGCTGCTATGTGTGTTATTAAGAATAGCTGAGTGTTCGTGCATGACTTCAGGGAAAGCAATTTCCAAATTAGTGCCAGATAACTACTCTCTGCAGTGCTTGTGAGCAGACCCTTTTACCTTACCCCAGATCATTTATCAGTCTGTTGGCCACTTTAAAAACTGATAATTGCAGTAATTCTTCTGAATTTTCATTAAAATTTATCCCTTGATTTATAGTTTTTATACTTTATGAAGCACATAAGAGCAGAGAAATAAAAGGTATTAGGAATTCTGTCCTCCGAATTACTATGTCCTTTTTGTTATAGAGGAATAAACCTGTGGTTCAAACAGTAAACCTGAAGGTATCTTATAATTTCCTAATGCTTTTGCAGATGAACACATGCAGATGTTTTCAGGTACACCTCTGCTTGTTTTTGTCAGCGTAGAGCAGTCTCTGCTGCAAGCTGATTAACAGTAATGTAGCACAGTCAGGGCGCAGGACTAAGTATGGAAGAGGGGAGAATAGTACTGTAGAAGGCTGGTACATGCAAACTCAGAATTTCTGATTCACAAAGATCCAGAGCCCATAATTATTCAGTGTTCTGAGATGTCACTGCTTAAGTGTTACCTTTACATTCTCTTGGTGCCTTAGATCTACTAGTGCTGAATATAGGATATTGTGCTAGGTGGGCACTTGACTTTTTCCTTTTGTTGTCTGGGAACACAGTGGCAAGTTTTGCACCGGGGAGACAGTTGCTGGTCAGCTTGGAGCACTGGAAGGGGCATGCTTCTGTTTGCTTGTAGAAGTCTGTGTAAGCATAGCTGTTGTTAGGGTTCCTGTTCACAAGACTGCTTGATTCATGCCCACTACAAATTTCTTCATGGTAATTAACCATGTTTTTTTCTTTCTTCTAGGTGTCATATCAAGTGATGGATTTTGCAGATACTTGATGTCAGATGAAAATGCACCAGTTTTCCTGGACCGTTTGGAATTATATCAAGAAATGGACCACCCTTTAGCACATTATTTCATCAGTTCCTCTCATAATACATATTTGACAGGCAGGCAGTTTGGTGGCAAGTCTTCGGTGGAGATGTACAGACAAGTGCTTTTGGCTGGATGCAGGTTGGAAGCAGATAACAGCTTTTAATATCTGTGAATCCGATAATTGAAAGCTACATAGTATACCTTGGTAGTGATATATTGCATAATTGGAAGTATAAATATGTGGGTTTATGTATATAATTTATATGTAAAAATGAAAATACACTTATTTAAAATTGCTTTTCTCACAAAAGCATTGAAAGGCAGTGAAATGTAGAAATTGGTATCAGCAGAGAGTTTGTGAGAAACATAATAGAATTTTGATCTCAGACTGACAACTGAATTTCAGAGGCCTTGCTGCTTTGTGATCAAGAAGTTTATAGGAAAATGAAAATCAATTTATGATTTCCTGCTTAATTTCTTGACATACTGGAACATGTCACAGTTAGCTGAGTAAGAATAAATTAAAGTGCTACAGTGCTAAAAACATTGACCTACATATACTATATTTTAAGTAGTATATCTGAAGTTATAAAAGCAGTCTGAAATTACACATGCATCTAAAAAGGGGTTGTGTAATGTCTAAAACTGCTTTGTAATTTACTTCTCTGAACATCACTGCTCAGAACATGCCTAAAGTAGCTTTCCCATGAGGAAACACTAAGAAAGCTGACATCTTTTTTCTTGGGTGTTTAGGTGTGTTGAGCTGGACTGTTGGGATGGCAAAGGTGAAGACCAAGAACCAATAATAACTCATGGAAAAGCAATGTGTACAGATATTCTTTTCAAGGTAAATCCCTGACTTCTGCCACCTGAGAAAAAGTCTCAGTAGAACCCTTGAACAAGAATCCATACACTTGCCTCCTCAGTAGCCAGGTGCTATTGTCTTGTGGCAGAGTGATGCATTACATTGACACAATTTCTTATCTGAGGGCTTATTTCTGACTTGTGTCATACAACCCTTGTGTTACATTTGCCTTTACACAGTAACTGCAGGAAGCAGGCTTGTTTCTTTTGCCCTGTATTTACACCTGCTGTGGCTCTTTGCACAACAGAATAAGTATCTTCTCTGTTGTCTGACAAGTTCCTTACCTGGGGAAAAACCTGATGATGGAGGAGTTACTCGGAGTAGTTCTCTGTGTCAAGAGAAGATGGCAGCAGATCCTGCAGTGATGGGTTCTAGGTGAATGTGGCCATCCCTATTGCAGGTGTAGTGAGGCATTTTTTGGATGCTGAGTCTAGGTTGTTGTGGAGCAACAAAGAAGTGTGAGCATACAATTTGTTCTATTTCTTTACGTGACATGTGAGACTCCGCTGTGTGTTTCTCAGGGTGGGGTGGAGAACAAAGAAATCTTTCATTACTGTTGTAATTTGATCTGTTCTAATTGGAATCTTATTATTGCATTTTTTAGGATGTAATTCAAGCCATTAAGGAAACGGCATTTGTTACATCAGAATATCCTGTCATTCTTTCATTTGAAAATCACTGCAGGTATATAGTGCCTGTTTTGGTTTGTAAATGCAGTGTATGAAAGAGATGGTGCAGCTCAAAATTGCAATTTCAATGTACTTGATACTTTGTAAGGGTATGCAGGTATATTGAATGCCACATAGAAGAGACTGTAATATACTAACAATCTTTATTTAGCTTAATAACAGCGATATTTTTGTTTGTGGTAAAACTGTGAAATATATTTGGACTAACTGCCCTCCTTAGCTGTATGGGATTCAGTTAGTCTACTTTTTTGGTCTTATTAAACTCGTCTATGTCAGGGCATAGGCTTTTATTGACGGTATAATTACAGTAAAGAAATTCTCAACTGAGAGAAAGTGGGCAGTATATGATTTGGGATGTCTAAATTACTTAGTATTACTCTGTTTTGCTGAGTAATAGTGATTTCTTTGTTATATTTCAAAATCAACCAACATCCTCTTTTCCAGCAAATATCAACAGTACAAGATGTCAAAATACTGTGAAGATCTTTTTGGAGATCTGTTGCTGAAGCAGCCTCTTGAAACACATCCAGTATGTTATGTTCTGCTAGTCTTATAAATTTATTTTTTATATCTATAAGTTGTATTTAAAATAGATGATAGACTGGGATCATGTCACCCATAATACTGTTCACTGCCAGTCCTGTGCTTTCAAAAATGACTAGTGATTTTGGGTGTCTATAGCTTTTTGGTACAAACTTGTCTTTATCTGATTTGTTTAATCTCTTCTGTACAGGGCTCTGGCAAGCAGCCTGGGGAAATCCATCCCCTTGATGCGTGGCGTAATATCAGCACCTACATAAAATATACCACTTATATTATATTTTCAGGTCATACATAACTCTCAAATTACCAGTCACTGTTTCAAAATAGTTAATTATAAATTGCATGGTCTAAGCTGAGAAATTTCCATCTTGCAGCTGCACTTTGCATGCTTCATGTTCCAGATCAGATCCTACAGTATGGATGTCCCCCACTATTGCATTAAGAATTTAATTCAACACCAAGAGTTCCCTGCAGCCTTGTTTGGACAATCAAGTGCACTGTGATCTGCATGCACTTCACTCTCCTTCATGGCAGGAGATAGTAACAGACAATCCTTCACAAACACAGTATTTGAGACTTTAATAGCTTGTTAAGCAGTGCTTGAAAGCTACTCCTCCAGGCCTTCCTTACTGTCCTGAGCAGTGTGCTCATTTTCTGCCAGCAGCCACTCAAAACCTGCAGATACTCTTTAATGTTGTGGGGGATGATGGCAAAGATGACTCTGCTTTACCTTTCAGCTTCTGTCTATGGGACTCTTGGCATTATCATCTCTAGAGCTGTTCTTTTCTTGTCTTTGCTTGCATGTTGCAGGGATAGCAAAGCACAGGGCTTGGTGAATATCAGGCTGTTGCCCTGAGAAGTGCACCCCAGAGAACTAAATGTGTATGTTTCCCTGTAATGTATGTAGCACACAGCCCCATTCCTCACAAATGACAGCTTCCAGCAGCTTTCAGGGAATCCTAAAACAGCTGGTCAAAGGCTGTGATGCTGCTGACTTGGCGCCCAGTATTTCACTTCAGCTGCCTGTGCTCTGTAGCACGACTGAGCCTTCTGCATTTTGTGCCCATTCCTCCTCATGGGTGAATGCAGTCCCCACCTGCTCACACAGTGTTGCAGAGATAGCAGGAGGAGCTTGAAATGTTTATTTTACAAGTGTGTGGATTCTGATACTTTCACTGGCCAACTGAGGAAAGCACACTTAAGAGCAATGTGGCACTGGCTGAAGCAGATTTGGTTTTAAGTAAAAGCAAATATTTGTCCAAATGGGCTTCCAGTGATGATGCCCTTGCTTGGGGATGCAGACTGGCATCCTGGAAGCCTGGAGACAAATGATCTCTGTGGCACTGACATCTAGTGGAATTGCAACCAAAGCACTCTCAGGAACAATTGTATTTCCATCCAACATGCTGAAACGCCCCTGACTGAACTCACCTGGTAATTATTGGTAATCAGTGCCCTCCTGCAAGGAGTATTGCAACCATTCTTGTGTGTTGATTTGGGCTTCATTTATTTAATTTATTGCTGGGTTGTTATTTGTCACCTCTGCTGCTTTTATTTGCTTTAAAGTTGTGGTGCCTCCTCCTTCTGTTTCTTCATCTAGAATGATTCTTCTGCATAGCTCAGAGGATAAGAATATCTGGATATTCTAAGAATTTTTACTAGTCATCTTCTATTCCTGTATCACTTATGATACACTGGAAATCACAGTCCGTTATACCAGCAGATCCCTCTACTTAGCAAGCCTGATGAAGAGAAGCTGCTAGTTCAGATCTCTGTTTCTTAGCCTCTGTAACATGATGTGACTTTAAATCAGAGGATTTTATACTTTTCTCTCAATAGCTGTTTCTGTTCCTTCCCCAAACTGGAACAAACCTTTTAGTAGTACTTCCACGTACTTGTGAAACTTGCCATTCACCTTTCACAAACTGCAGATGTGACCCTGTAGCCCTACTGGTAAAAACAGTCCTCATTACTTAGCTAGGGACTGAGTAGTTTTCTGTTCATCAGTGTCAGCCCACTTTTGCTCTGTAAGTATGTGTGGGCTGTCTCACTTGCATGAGTATACCTTGAAGAGTCCATAAATGGTGACTTATTTAGAGATAAATTATAATGGGTGAAACTGTGACATGGGCCATGTGTGAGCCACACACAGATGTGTGTGAGGGAGAGAGGGAAAGTAGGATGTTCTCCGATTAAGAGTTGCGGGTCCCATCAGAGATGTTTTAATTGGTGCAACTGAGGATTGCATAGGCTGGAGACCACTGCATCGGCTTTGGCCAGCAACACTTAGCTGAGCACAGCATTCCCATGGAATAGGGAAGAAGCAGAGGAGACAATATAACTGTAGTCACACTACCTCCCAGGATTGTGCCTGAGGTGGCACTGCTTGTTCACTGTCCCTTACCATTGCTGTCCTAAAGCCAAATCCCAAACAGGGACACAGAGAGGCCAGATAGCGTTCATTAAGGCTTTTTTTTTTTATTATTATTTTACAGCTTGATCCAGGTAAAGCCTTACCTTCACCTAATGATCTCAAAAGAAAGATTCTCATAAAGAATAAAAGACTGAAACCTGAAGTAGAAAAAAGTAAGTAAAGCTTGGCAAATATTAAAATCCAGATAGATATGAACAGAAGTTGTTGTACTTCAGTGTTGGAAGAATATGAATGATGTGTAAATGACACTGTTTGCCCTTGTGTTTCATGAGAGTGTCAGAGTCTAAACCTTGATATCAGCATGTAGCATAGGCAGAGATAGACCTAAAAATGTAATCCTGAGACTTTTATCAGATTGCTGGGTGAGCTAAAATACAACACAGATAGAATCTCTTGTAAATTCTGCTTACACAGGTATGTTTGCATTGCTTTGTCTTTCCAGGATAAGCATAAAATTAAATGGAATTTCAAATTGCTACTCTTGCTACTATTGCCAGTTCTGATATTTATCTTCTTCCAGTAATAGCAATGTTGCTATATTAGTTTCCAGTATGGCTGTAATGATAAACCCTGGTCCTTTTGCATTCAAAGATAAGCATGAAGACCTTCCACTGACTTCAGTCACACGTGACTGTGTTTGTACTGTCCACCCGAAATGCAAATGGGAACACAATTGAAAATCCAAGCACTTTGCTTCCTGTTGCATAGATCAAGTACCAAAGTGATAGCTATCTATTCTTTGAAGAATTAATATGCTTGATCCAAAGACCTTTGAAGTCTATGGAAATATTTTTCTTAACTTCAGTGAGCTTTGGATACAACCCTTAATGATCACTTCTTTATTTAAAAATAGTGTATTTCTAATGATAAAATTTTATTGCTAACTGAAAACTTAAAGAACTCTTTAAATAAAAGTGGGATCAGAGAATCATTTATGATTGTTCTCATGTATTTGTGCTACAAACTCTTCACATCATGACTAATTTCTTTTTTCTTATTAACAGAGCAGCTTGATGCTCTGAAGAAAATGATGGAGGCTGGGGAAACTGCTGCTCCTGTAAATATCCTAGAGGATGATAATGAAGAAGAAATAGAAAGTGGTGAGGATTTCATAGAGAGGGCTATCAAACATTGCCTGTTGTAAATCAGTAGGCTGGCATGAGAAGCTAGTATGTACATGAAGTGCATGCCCACAATCTAAGGCAACATTCTAGGCTCAGTGCAGGAACTTTAGCATCTCATCTTGGATACATACCATAGCTGCTTCTGACTCCGTGGCAGGTTGTAGAAGGAATATAAGCTCAGTTGGTGGTAAATTTAACTTCCACTTACTGTTCAGAAGTTATATTGGAGCTGCACCCAAGTCAGATTTTCACTGTGTGTGTATGTGTGTGGGAGGGTGGGAAGATGTAATCTTTTCTTTGAAAACAGATTTATCATGTTGTGTGTCATTTTATCTTGCGTCAACATTGGATTGGATTATTGCATTATACTTTATATGGATAGAATGAGGGATAGGATTTTCCTGCCAAACTTCAGATACCTTCAGTGTAAATATATAGATCTGAGCCACTGATGTGGAATGTGTTATTAGCAGACAGATGCATCTAGTGCATGATTCACCTTGTGTGTTTTAAATGTCCACCTTCAGAAGAGGTAACTTGCACATTGCCTGCAAGCATCTGAGCCAAGGTTACTAGTCTGTGATCCATGTCATACTGAATTGCACAGCTTTGGCTTACCCCTTGATCTGCTCCTTGATTTGATTAATATTTTTTTATTCTATTTTTACTAGCACTGTTGCAGTAAGTAAAGGTGCTTGTGATCTTTCTGGTCCAGATCTTGGTATCTGTCCTTGCAATGCTAAAAATGACTAATCAAGAAGCACAGGGTAAATTCTGTTGTTCTGCAGGCTGATTTCCATTGGAAATAATTGCCATTATTTCTAATAGTGTTCTTATTTTGCTATGCTTATAATCATATACTAAACTACCAAGAGGCTCAAATAAGTATTCATGAATAATGAGATAAATGATTTTGTTTGCAAGAAGCCTCTTTAGCTTGAATACACTAGGTTCTAATGGAAAATCACCCTAAAAGTAAAGTAAGTCTCCATAGCAGGGGCACATAAAGAGAATAGTACAATGCACGGAAAGTCTGGATACCAGCAACTTTTAACATCTTTAAAGAATTCTGCCTATATTTCTTTATATTTCCCCAAGCCTGTTTGGGTTGATTTTTTTTTTAACACTTTCACTAAGCAAATGACTAATTCCCTCAGTAAATAAATTTTTTCTTACTAAGCATGTCAAAACTATCAGAATCTCAGGCCTTAGCTGTAATTTACTACTAATGCTTGGAAATTTACCACCCTGAATTTTTTTATTTTTATTTTTTAAATAATGGAAAAACCAAACCTATATATCTGGCTGTCATTTGTTTTATTTGTTGCACAAACTTATCATTTAAGAAAACAGAGCAACTGCTCCTTTCTTTTTTCTGTGCAGCTGACCAGGAAGAAGAAGCTCATCCCGAGTACAAGTTTGGAAGTGACCTTGTAGATGATTACAGTCAAAAAGAAGCTGTTGCCATCAGTGTCAAAAAGGTGAGATTACTTCTTACATGTATTTCTTTGGAAGCTTTCTGTGGACATGGGTGTAAGAAAGCCTGTTTTGTGGAAGCGTCACAGCACGTGTTGTCAAAAGAGTCAAACCCAAGATCTTCATAGTGTAGTATCATAGTATCAGTCAGGGTTGGAAGGGACCACACGGATCATCTAGTTCCAACCCCCCTGCCATGGGCAGGGACACCCCACACTAGTTCAGGCCAGCCAGAGCCTCATCCAGCCTAGTCTTAAACACCTTCAGGGACGGGGCCTCAACCACCTCCAACCCATTCCAGGGTTCATCTTCACTAGATTCCTAAGTTTTAGGTACATGAGATGACAATATTTCTAGCTGAACATCTCTCTGCTTGTTCAGGTAGAATACTCGCTGAGGAAACCATATGTAGGGAAATGGTATACAAGTGTAGAATTTGATTAAAAGTGCTAAGTAAAGATAGCAAGCCTGATCCTACCTCTTGATATTTCACTTTGCATCTCAGTTGCAAAGCCCTAATACAAAATGGAATATCAGCTTCTGTGCTCAGTGGCATTTTTTTGCAAGGCTGTATCTCTGTATCTTCATTACAGGGATTCCCTGGGTCATCTCTTAATGAGTTTTAGGGCAGATTCTCTCTTCCACCTACAGAAATGAAGGCAAAATAGGACAATCATTGTCCAATGGGGTGGGTATGGCACTGGGGCTGTATCAGAGAGCCACGTGGCAGATAGGGTAGGAGTCTCTTTCACTTCACTCATACCTGATGTAGTACAGGTTGTTGGTCTCTGCTTAGTAACTTGAGTATTAATTGACAAGTAGTTAGATACAGAATATTGGAATTCAAATTAAGCCTGCCTGTTGCTGAAGGTGTGATAGTCTGTTATTGGCTACTTCTCTTCTCTGGATCTTTCTCCAGAGAGAAATATAGATATGGAAAATCTTTCATAGCACATTGTATTTGGCAGTATGATCCTAGCTGTGTCACTGAGATAACAGACCTGCCTTCTTGGTACATCTTCAAGTCAAGCTCTTTGCTTCTTCAAGACTCACATGAAATCCTCCCATTAAACTATCATTTGAGTTCCTCACTCTTCGGGCTGGTTTCCCTCCCTAAGTCAGCTGGTCTTGAAGTACCTGAGTGTTCTGTGGGTTTTGTTTAATGTTTTTGTTAGTTGTCTTTTTATGTTTTTTTTTTTCCCTTTAGGTTACGCACTCAGCCTTAGCATATGTCCTTAAGTAACTTCTCTGCTTCTTGCTTATCAATGACTCAGTCTTTATTCTTTAAGAATATACAGTCAGTGCAAAGTCAACATTTACCTGTCTGAATTTTTCAGTAGTGGCAGTATGTAACAGACTGTTCCATTGCAGATAACATCTTGAATTAGGCCTTTTCCAAATGTGGATATTTAAAGCACAGTTTACAGTAATCTTAAGTTTTCAGAGCTTGGATAGGTTGCATATCCACATCAGATGATATTTTGTGTTTTCAGAGTGGTCATTCTTTCATTCTTATCTGAAACTTCTTTTCCCCAGTATCTAGGAATAGTGGTGGTTTGGGCTTAACTGTCTGGCATCCTCCCTCCTATTCCCATTGCTAGCCAGATGTTGAGTTTCAGACCTCGTGTACCCAAATTTGAAAGAAACTGCAAATTTCTGCAAGCATATGGGACAGAAGAGCCACACAAGGTGGAAAACAGTGTACTTTTTGCTAAATGCATTAACTTACTGAGGGTAATTTTTTTCTTGCTTTACTGTGAGTGTTTCTTACTGCTTTTTCTTTGGGTAATGTATATATATTTTTTCCCTTTAGGCTGTTGAAGATTCTGAGCAAGAAAACAGTAAAAAGGTGACACGTAGGATGTTACATAGTTTATTTCATTGCCGTATTTACAACATGCATTTTACTTACCATGCATTCTTAGTGAATTAACAATTTTATTCTCAATTTCACTCCACCTACACAGTATCTTTGAAAGTGACTCTACCTTCTTTTGTCCTCTAGGGTTTCATCTACTGCACTTTTATGCAAAGTTTAGGGTTATCAGAAAATTTGCAGACAGGAGTGCATAACTTCCTCCTGTTTAGAAGTGTCTGATCTCAGTCTCTAATGTCATGCACTGGAAAACAGCAGTTCTTTGAATGGTTTTGAGATGTATCATCCCTTCTTCTTTTTACTTCCTCCTTCTTTACCCTTTTCCTCTCTCTTTTTCTTCCTTTGCTTTTCCTTGGAACTTCTTCATTTATCTTCTCCCAGAAATCCCTTCTTTAAGACTCTTTCCACCTCCATCTGCTCTCCTCCTCCTTCTTCTCTCATTAAAGCTGCTCCTGTTCCTAACCACTTTGTTTCAATCTGTGCTGTTTTCTAAGTGGGCTCTGCTTCTTTTTTTGAGGGGTGGGGAGGTGTAAATAGTGTAGAGAGAGAACTTTCCTCCATTGTTTTCTCTGTCCTCAAAAAAGGGTTGTGTGTCTTGTAACCATTCTTCTGTTTTCCTAGGCTTTAAGAAACATTTCATCCTTACCCCTTTCTAATTCATGGTTTTAAAATTGTGAACGCTGCAAAGAATGTAGCCCATTTACTCAATGGACTAATGTGTCTGTAATGCAGTCATACAGCTATATAGTCTTCAAGGTACTTGCCTTGGCACTGAAGCATGCCTGTGCCCCTTGACTTCTTTTTCACTATGATTTATTGTTTAGATGTTTATGGATCAAGATGGTAAATTATGATTAACAATTCTGAGCAGCCAGCAAGAAACACATGGAAGGAGCCTGGTTTTTAGAAGATGAGTGGTCAGTTTTTCCTGAATCACTGGCCTTCAAAAGTGAAGACACTGAGAAGAAATAGTTTCTTAAAAGAAATTTGGGCTTTAATTTGTCCTAAACTATTAACAAGTATTAACCTGGCAACAAAAATATGCTTGTATTCTACTGATCAAGGCACGTACCATTTGGTATATTTAGAGAACAGATCTGTAAACTCTCACTATGTGGACTCCTGGAAAGCAGTTGGATTGATCCGACTGCTCCGTGAGTAGCATTAAAATGTGTTATCAATTTGATTTCATAGGCCACTGGAAGTTTAATTTGATCTAAAATGCACATAAAACAGTGGGTACCTAGACTCCTTCGATAGCTCAGCTATTCTATGCAGTCAAAAAATTATGTCCTTGTGACTATAATAATCATGTATCAAGATAAAAATTGCTTCATGCCACATGGAATTCATTTTCTGAAATATGTCTGCACTCTATAGTGTGTGGACATATGTGCCTGTTCTATGGGCATGTAGTTTCACGTTTCCTTTACTCTCTCTCTCTTGTGAGTTAAATGAGTTGCAGTAGTGAAGGTTTTGCATTCTACCTCCATGAGAAAGGGCTTTGCAGTGCATCCTATGATTGACTATTACCTGACAGAATAGTGAATGAGAACTTTGACAAACATGAGTTGCATTCTGGAAATTGAAAGCTGTACTGTAAGAATTTTTGAATATACTTAGTACTTCCTTGCAGAAGTTCATTGTCAACCCACAATAGGTTAGAATTTTTGGTAACTGGTTCATTGGTAGGAGAACAAGAGAAAAATGTTACTGTTAACAGCAAGCGTTGTGGAGTTTTCCACAAGACAGGTCTTTCTTTCTCATTCTTGGAGTGAGAAGAATGTGTTTCAAACTGGTTTAGGGAAAGGAACATGCTGGGCAGGTAGATCCATATAAGAAATGCTTCCTGTGGTAGGTTTCTAGCATATGAGATGCTTATAGAAAACTTTGGAAGTTCTGTTATAAATATAGTACATCTTTATGTGATTGGATTCAAATTTTTATCAATTTAAGTGGCTAGGAATGAGCTTGGGACTGTGCCTCTGGTAGGTCTCATGACATCTGTTTGTCCAGTGAAGGTTGTTCTCCTTATATTTTGGTTTGCTTTTATCAGTAAAGATTAGTGATTGAACCTATCTCTGATTTCGATGCTGAGAAAGTTCTACTCACAACCCAGTATGCTTTACCCCACCACAGCTGATGCCAGAAAATGCATATTAAATCACAGTTCTTAGGAATTTATTTGACAATGATAGATCATTACCTCCCACCATTGCACAGTCTGTTTTTAACAGTTATCTTTTATCCCAAAGTTACCCTACTAACATCATGTAATATTTAATCACTGCTTAGGATTTTTTCTATCATCAGTCCTCTTGCATGCATCCTGCAACATTGGCAGGATAAATAAATAAATCTTAATTTAAGACATTAAATTTGTATTAATTTGCTATTTCTTTAACTTTCTACAGATTGGGGTATGATTTTGTCATGTGAAAAATCCAGCAATAGCATTTGCACCCACAAATAGTGATTATTCTTTTTGGTATGTTTTCAGGGTTTAGTAACTGTTGAAGATGAACAAGCGTGGATGGCATCTTACAAATATGTAGGTGCCACAACCAATATACATCCATATTTATCAACAATGGTCAACTATGCTCAACCTGTAAAATTTCAAGGTTTCGATGTAGCAGAAGGTAACATAAAAGGTTGAATGAAATCAAAGTATTTGCTTATCCTAGGTATTATATTAATCTCTAAATTTCTAGAGTGTAGAAATGGCATAAGACTTCTATAGCTTAATGATCAACATCAGTATATGTTTAGATATGTTTCCTGAATATAGAGGTAGCATGTTATTGCATTGGTCTTCCACATGGAGTCACTAAATTACTGGGAAAATTGAAGGCTTGTTGAGGTTGATTATATTCTACAAGCATTTCCAACCTAACTGCGTTCTTTGGTTTACTGTTCTGTGAAGTAAGGTGAGGGTGGTTGTCACAGTGGGTAGCAGTTAGCCATATTGCACACTAGATGATATATTGTGTTGCTTTGCCTTATCTGGCCGTACAACATAGGCCCTGAATAACAGTTTTGTCCTAAACAGAAAAATAGACGTGAAAGAAAAAAGAAGTCATAAATATTATTAAATTTCCCTTCAGTATAATTTGAGTGACAGATGATGGGGAAACAGAGCCAAATTTGCTATATCCTGCTATTACATAGTGCAATGTTGAATTTTGATTCACCATTACAGAAATACTTTTACATGTCATGTCTTTTTTTTCCTAGAACGAAATATTCATCATAACATGTCCTCTTTCAATGAATCAGTTGGACTAGGGTATTTGAAGACCCATGCCATTGAGTTTGTGAAGTATCCTTTGAATTCCTCATACCAGTTCTATACTAATGCTACAAATAAACAAGTGTACCTTTCTAGATTTGCAGTATTCCATGTCTGTAAAGAAAAGGTAGCTTATAGAGTGAGAAATAATAAGATTAATGTAAGGAATATTGAAGATACCAGTATCACAAATACATTTTTGTGATGTTTTTATTTCATTTTCCTTGATGAGTTGTACAGTTATAATAAACGACAAATGAGTCGGATATACCCAAAGGGAGGCCGAGTGGATTCCAGTAATTACATGCCTCAAATTTTCTGGAACGCTGGATGCCAGATGGTCTCACTGAACTATCAGACCCCAGGTAGGCAGCAATGACCAATGAACCTCAATCCTAAATAATGGTTTGGGCAGTAACTCTCTAACAGATGCTATGTATTTGCTTCTGGCATTACTTGAGGAAACAGACATATGGCTAAATAACACAGTGGGGTGGAATTACAGAAGCGTAAGACAATATAGTAGATAAAAAAGCTAAATGTAAGAAGGGAAATTAAGTCCCCTTCAACGGAAAAAAAATAGGGTACCATAACTTCTCACATGAATGTTAATGTTTCATTAATAAAAAGTACTAATTATAGGGAAATCACTGTTTTCACAAAACGCAGCTTTGGTCTAGTTGGGTGCATGACTGCAAAGTAAAGATTAAGGAATGTACAAATTAAGGTAGTAAAAAGTAATGACTGTGCCAAACACATTTCTAGAACAGTTACTGGAGAAATGGGGTCCAAGATCTCAGCTGAGAGAGTGATGCCTGGAAATGTAAATTCCCCTCCACAGCATTAACTGAGAGGAGGTGTATTGTTCTGATTTGATAAAGGTGTGACTATTCTAGTGTATTTGGAAACCTGCAGGAAAACAGTTTATTTTTAACAAAGTTTGGGAGGAAGTTGGATGGGAGGAAGGCTATCAGTTTACTCTCTCTGTCTTCATATTTAAGAAGTGTAATAATGCATTGAAAAAAACTCCAATGTTTTGAATGCTGGAACTAAGCAATGCTGCTGTGATCTTTGTGGCTTATTTTTGTTGTATTTTATTCAGTTCAGCCAATAGGAATGCAATGTGATATTCATCTCACCTTCTTTAACACATCAGGATGCAGGCAGCTCCATCAGAATAAATATATACTGCTAGGATGCCTCATCTAATAAATTTAATGTATCTGCCTTAGACTGAGATTAATTGCACTGTTAGCATGTCTGTATCCCCTTTTTATTCAAAGTGATTCTAGATCACTAGCAGAAATGCAGACGTTGATACTATAGATACCGTGGCAGTCCGGGAGGTCCCTACTGACTGGAAAAGGGCAAACTCCCATTTTCAAGAAGGGAAAGAGGGACAACCCAGGGAACTATAGGCCAGTCACTCTCACCTCTGTGCCCGGTAAGATCATGGAGCAGATCCTCCTGGAGGCACTGCTGGGGCAAAAGAATAACAAAGAGGGGATTGGGCACAGTCAGCACGGCTTCACCAAGGGCTAATCCTGCCTGACGAACCTGGTGGCCTTCTATGACAAGGTCACAACATTAATAGATGAAGCTGAGAACTAGACCTGAGCAAAGCCTTTGACACTGTCCCACACAACATCCTGGTCTCCAAGCAGGTGCAGTATGGGTTTGGTGGATGGACCATTCAGTAGATAAAGAATTGGCTTGAGGGCCACACCCAAAGGGTGGCTGTCAATGGGTCCATGTCCAAATGGAGGCCAGTGACAAGTGGAGTCCCTCAGGGATCAGTACTGGGACTATCTTTGTTGGTGACAGAGGCATTGAGTGCACCCTCAGCAAGTTTGCTGATGACACCAAGCTGTGTGGTGCAGCAGACATGCTGGAGAGAAGGGATGCCATCCAGAGGGACCTTGACAGCCTGGAGAGGTGGGCCCATGACAGCCTCTTGAAGTTCAACAAGACCAAGTGCAAGGTCCTGCATCTGGGTTGGGGCAATCCCAAGCACTGATATAGGCTGGGCAGCAACTGGCTTGAGAGCAGCCCTGAAGAAAAGGACCTGGGGGTGCTGGTGGATGGGAAGCTCAACATGAGCTAGCAGTGTGCACTTGCAGCCCGGAAAGCCAATTGCATCTTGGGCTGCATCAAGAGAAGCATAGCCAGCAGGTTGAGGGAGGTGATTCTGCCCCTCTGCTCCACTCTGGTGAGACCCGGAGTACTGCATCCAGTTCTGGAGTCCCTATTACAGGAAGGATCTGGACGTGCTGGAACTTGTTGAGAAAAGGGCTGTTTTCTAAGCACAGCATAGACTTCAACCTCATTGAAAAAACTGTTGCTTCTGTGAAGAAATTTTGAAGTCTTTTGGGTTTTGGGGTTTTTTTATTTCTTCCTTTTATTTCTTAGATGTGTGTTTTAGATGCATTTAATTTTTATTTAAATAGATTATTCAGGACAAACACTGTTATTCTCTAAGAAGGATTGTTCATGATCTGAATTTTCAGAAGGAAGGAGTATAAATTTTTTGTCTTTTGGCAGATTTAGCAATGCAGTTGAATCAAGGAAAATTTGAATATAATGGATCATGTGGGTAAGTAAAATTATTTAAGCTGTGGTCAATGTGTATCAGAATCCTTTATTGTGGTTTTAATAAATTTTTGTCTCTACTAATTTTGTGCTACAAAAGAAAAATGGGATGCTAGGTGAAGAGTAGAAAGTAGCAGAGTTCAGGCAGAGTAATCCCCTGCCAGGAGATATTCTGATGAATATGCTTTTCAATTATGTGCAGTTTTTAAAGACAAGAGATAAGAGGCTTTGTGTGCAAATTGAGAAGGTCATGAATACCATACATAACTATTTAAATACATCTTCAGCTTCTGTTCTCAGTCTTTCTTTAAAAATGTGCCTCAGAATGGAGATTCATTGCATAGTTCACAGAATTGCCAAATTTACTTGGACAAGTTGGGTCTTAATATCCAGAGAACATTTATTTTAACCTGTGTACTTGAGTTAGAGAGCAAATTTCTCAGAAAATATTGAAGCATTTAATCTCTCTAAGGTCTTGCTCGTGACTTCTGCATGAAAAAGGATGCATAAGTCACTTTTTTTTTTTCTCGTTTGTGGTGTTTATACTTTGGTAGGATAGACTGATCAGTAACATCAAGAGAAAGAAGTTTGATTAATTAATAGAAAGTGATAGTCCGGAAACACATCAAAACATGAAAAATCATCCTAGGAAGAAACAACTCTTTAACCAATGCAAATCTTATTCAGAATAAAGGTCTGAGTAGATGAAGCTTGGTAAAATTCTTCATCTGCAGAACAGGCAGCATAATGCTTTTCCATTCCATGTCTTTATTCAACTGTGAACTCTCCAGAGAGAGGCTCTTGGGTCTGACAGAGTTGCAGTCTCTGATCATTTAAATCAGAATAACAAAAAAAAAAATAGAAAAACAAAGGTGTTTTTTATGTCAGAGTGTGGTTCCTTTCTTGCTTGATCCATAAGCCTAATAAACGATTGTCTCATTTACTCTTGCCACATTCTCTGAAGAACAGGCATCATTACCAACTGAATTCCTTGATTCTTATTGTCAGTCTTCCAGTAGTACAGTAATACCATGGTAATGTAGTGATCATATTTTGATATGCGTTATGGAAGTGGTGATGTTTCAGTCACTGGAAGCACGCAGGGCAATGAAAATAAAAAGGAAACATTTCCATCTGTCTGTACTCCTGTTTTCTTGGATTTACATTTTTTGTGCTGTAGAAACAAAACAGAGTCATTCTGGCTTCAACATTTGCATTTCAACAGACTGGGAGCAGAGGGTAAGGATGTATCTGATAGTTCCTTTCTGCCCATAACCTATTGAATAAAATATTATGACACTTTCACATCATGCAATAAAAATGAGGAATATTATTTTCCTGAACAGAAACCACATTTATGAAAACATGGGAGAAAACACTGACATTCTTTCAATTGCAATTTTCTCAGCATTTTTTTATTTTTTTTGTGAACTTCATCTAGGTCTTCATAACATGGTGAACCAGTGATTCACTAGCGAGACTAAAGATGGATAAAAAAGATATCTTCTGGTAGCTGAATTAGCTGGAGAATTAACAAGATGACTCCACTTAGGTGTTTTCCCCCATCCATGGAAGAGAACGCTTGTCATGTGTAGCACAGCATTTCTGTGATCAGTTGTTATTTCTTTATGGTGCAGAATCCTTCTGATCTGATTCATCAGAGCACATATTGGCTTCATTGGTACATTGATCCTGTGTGTGCAGTCCTCAGGGATGTATTATAACTGTTATTATGGTAGTACCTTTCATGCTACTATAATTAACAATCTGTCAGCACTGACATTATCATCTGTTTCCCTCAAGATTTCATAACCAAGATGAAAAAATTATCTTCAAGCTGAACTTTATTACATGACTCTTTATGAAACTGCTTAATTAAAAAAGAAAGGAAAACCCCACACTGAATAAGCCCTCTCTGTTTTTCCAAAGTGTTAAGAATTAAAACAAATGAGAGCCTATACTTTTTTATATGATAACTCTTGGTATTTTTATTTATTACATTATTTAACAATTGTTAAAGTATTTTGAAATGGCCTTGATTATTTCATATTATTTTCATCTTGAAATCTAGGGTTGATTTCATCTCTTGGTAGCTGGTCATTAAAAATTAAGATTTTCATCTGTACTCTAGACAACCATGATACTGGCTTTTACTTCCTCACACCTGCAGTTAGAAGGATAATGTTCCACAGAACTGTAGGAGACCTTATTGTTTAAAGCTAGAACATGCATTTTATTTGTTTTTACACTCAAGAATAATTTTCTTCTTTTTCTTTAAATAAGGTATCTACTTAAACCAGATTTCATGCGACGACCAGATCGAACATTTGACCCTTTCTCTGAAACTCCTGTAGATGGTGTAATTGCTGCAACATGTTCTGTACAGGTAATACAGCAATAGACAATCTTCTGTCTTCTCATCACATCCAAAATCACTTTAAAATGTCAACAGAAATAGGATATTTACAGAAAATGAGTTTGGATTGCATGGATTTCATCAAATTTTTGGTGTGTTGGTTTTTTTGTTGTTGCTGGCTAAGACATCTGTCTTTACTTGATCTGAATGGAACATGATAGTATTAGAAATGGTTCATTATTATCACTGAATTTTAACCCACTCATGCTCTTTTTGAATTATGTCAGCCCTCACATATGAATAAAGGAGGCAGTATGGACAGTATGAAATTACATAAACATCACTTGTCACTGTAGAGTAAGGAGGAGTATGGGAACGTATCATAGAATCAGTCAGGGTTGGAAGGGACCCCAAGGATCTAGTTCCAACCCCCCTGCCATGGGCAGGGACACCCCACACTAGATCACGCTGGCCAGAGCCTCGTCCAGCCTGGTCTTAAACACCTCCAGGGACGGGGCCTCAACCACCTCCCTGGATAACCCATTCCAGGAGAAGAACTTCCTTCTCACATCCAGCCTGAATCTCCCCACCTCCAGCTTCATTCCATTCCCCCTAGTCCTATCACTACCTGAGATCCTGAGAAGTCCCTCCCCAGCCTTCCTGTAGGCTCCCTTCAGATACTGGAAGGCCACAATGAGGTCACCTCGGAGCCTTCTCTTCTCCAGACTGAACAGCCCCAACTCCTTCAGTCTGTCCTCATAGGAGAGGTGCTCCAGCCCTCTGATCATCCTCGTGGCCCTTCTCTGGACACGCTCCAGCACGTCCACATCCCTCCTGTAATAGGGGCTCCAGAACTGGAGGCAGTACTCCAGGTGGGGTCTCACTAGAGCTGAGTAGAGGGGAAGAATCACCTCCTTGACCTGCTGGTCACACTTCTCCTGATGCAGCCCAGGATCTGATTGGCTTTCTGGGCTGCAAGTGCAAAAGAGGTGGAGAAAAATGGTTCTTGTGTTAGGGGTCCTTACTTTGGCATTCTCCAAGTAACCAAGTTCATAAAGTTTCTATGGCAGTTCTAAAGCATAGTTAGATGTCATGTGTTGTAACAAAGCTGACAATTATAATATCTGTTTTGTGACTTGACACTGCTCTTTTTACGCAAGTACCCTATGTGCAGCATAACAAAAAAATTAAGCTTTCAGCTGTTGCTATGTGCAGCCTGGATATTTCAAACCCTCTCTGACCAAGGGTTCATTGTGCATTCTAGACATTTAACTAAATTTGATTTATACCTTCAGAGGAACATAAATTTTATTAATGTTGTTTTTCTTTAATGTTTTTTTATGACAATATAATCCCTCCAAGAGGGAAGTGGTATCTGGTGGTGGAGAACATAATTGCCTAAGTATCATTAGATAATCGTTTTTTGATCATATGTTTTGCTTGTTGATTTTCTTGTGTGACTAAAACTAGTATGAAATTACATTCCATCACAAAAGTGTTGAGTGGACTTAAGTCAGTGATGGTGCCCTCTCTTTTCAGGTTTGCTCTTCAGGGTGTTCCCTGGAAGAGTGCTAGATGATAAAAAGAACTCGAAATGATCTTAGGTCTGTGAAATCATGTTTCAGGTTTTTAATTCCCTCCCTCATCATAGTAATGAAAACATTATCTGTATTTTTTTTATTAGTAGATCTTCTTGATGAAATAAAATTTTTCCTTTGAGTAATCACCTTCATATCTTCATATACATAACAATATAGAAGAGTGATGTGGTATTTTTGTTTGCTTTTTAAGCAGCTTACATTTTGCAGGCACACAATACAGAGTTAGACTGACATTCTATTAGTTTAAAAACTTTACCCAAGTGAAAGCAGAGCAATAGCTTCCTTTCACATCTTCATAGTTGAGACCCTGTAACAGATGACAGTGCTTCTGAACAGGAAGTTTCAAGCTGCGGAATAGCAGTGTCTTGCATGGATGTTTCATGCAGTGTTTTTTGGTAATACAGCAAACACATCTGTGAGACATTGGTTAGTTGAGCCAATTGACTTAACTGTTGATACCATAGCACAATGAGCACAATCATTTCAAATTAAGGATATATTTAAGGTCTTACCACAAAATCTTTTTCTTAATAAGTACAATTTTAGCACTAAATACAGCATTTTAATCTGTTTATGTATCTGTTTTGTATGAAGTGTTTTTCAGACTGTTATCAATAGAAAAATGTAATTATTTCTGTTAGTCATGAAATACTGTGTACTTCATGGTGCTTCTATTCTTTGTACTGTTTTTCCTTACTGCTCTGTCATTACATTGCAGGTAATATCTGGTCAGTTCTTATCAGACAAAAAAATTGGTACGTATGTAGAAGTGGATATGTATGGCTTACCCACGGACACAATACGAAAAGAGTTTCGAACACGCATGGTGATGAACAATGGTCTGAACCCTGTTTACAATGAAGAATCATTTGTATTTCGAAAGGTAGGATATTTGGATATTTGTGTTTGCTAGCCCTTTTGCACATGAGCATGTTTGCTCAATTGAACTGCTCCTCCCTGCTTCAGTCTCACTGCTCACATGAATAAGTACTACTCCCATGAAAAAGGGTTTGTAGGGTTCCTTTTTACTGCAGTAAACAATCTAAAGCTGAAATAAGCTTTCAAGAGGTTGTTTGGTTTTTTGTTGGCTGGTTTGTGGTGGTTGGTTTTCTTTTTTTTTGGTTGGTTGGTTTTTTTGTTTAGTTGTTTTTTTAATTTTTCTTTATTTTTCTAATGGATAACCTCTGTAGCTGTCACATGATTTTTTTTGTTTGTTTGTTTGTTTGGCTTTTCCTTCCCCTTTGCTTCCTCCGCCCACTTGGAGGTAGCCACCTTCTGCGTGGCCATGCCTGTGTTCAAGGTATGCAGTCTGCTCAGAATGAGCCCCCGCTGATGGACACCATCATTCCTTGGAGATTTCTTCTTTCCTGCCCTGGCAGTGGCTGCTATCTTGCACTGTTCCTTCAGCCCAGAGGGCAGGTGAGATGCTGCATCCGAAGCTAAGGTCTATGTTATTACATGGAAAAGTTGGAAGGGTGCTGTGTTCTTTAGATGTGTTGCCAGCTCCCTCCTTCAGTAGTCCATGTGCATCATGTACCTTTTTTTTTTTTTTTTTTTTTTTTTTAATAACTAAAGGAAAGCAAACCTTTTTTTTTCTTGGTATGGGGGATTTTAAGAGAGAGATCAATCATCCATGTTCAGTTTTTATCTTTCAGTCTTTATATGACACACGTGTATTTTTTTCTTCTGTCAGCTGGAGTTTCATCCAGTCTACATGTGTTAGCAGTGCCGTCTTTGAATAACATCTGTTTTCCTTACACCTGTTTTGTTGTCATGCAAAAATGTTGCACTTTTATTCTAAAGTGACAGACTTTGCTGAGTGGTGGTAACATTTCACACTTCGAGTATATTACACACACAATCTCCCTTCTTAACAGTTTAACCCATTTTTTAATAGAAATATTGTTAATGCAAGAGATTTTTCTGGATTCGGAATATATTCTGTAATGCATGTGAGTTCAAGTGCTTTTCTCTTGAAGTGGAGGCAGAGGGAAGATGCTTAGGTACAATGACAGGCAGCCATGCTGCCTATGGTTTGTTGGCCATATGGCCGGCATCTGCTACTTTCTGATTTCTTACACTGAAATGCCCATAAACTGCAGGGCGCACACAGCTTCTGTCTACAAAGGGGATACCTATGTATCATGGCATGGGTACATGCTGATGCCAGCATTCTTTGGACTTGCAGCTTTACTCTGCAATGAACAATTACATAATCACACAATCTCTTGAATAATTCAATCTATAAGTCAGCCAAGAGATTACTTTTCTTCATCTCAGGGCCTTGTCATGTTATTGTAATCAAGATGTACCTTGAAGATTAAGCAGATGAGTGCCATGAACAAAGCAGGAACAATTCCTCTAGTTGGAGGACATGAAGATATAGAGGGTGCACAGTGCTAAAATGCCATGAGGGTGGAAGTGCCTGCCAGGATGACACAGAAAAAATTCACAGAGAACAAACAATAAACCTATTAGTCCTAACTCCTGCTCCTTAGCAATTCTGTGTCTGAGCTCACCGAGTAAAAAGAGATATGCTGATCTGTGGCCTGTGGAGGAGAGGTTTTACCTGCCCTATTTGGGTTACAGTGTTCTCCTCAACTTGATGTTCAATCCTACACAATTATTCTCAGGTAACATGTTTGATTGTTTTTCTGTTATGTTTTCTTGGTTTTATTTTACGTAAATTAAAGCTTCAGTCATTCTAATCCAAGTTCTGTGTTGTCACTCTGTTGTGTAAGGAGGATGGGGTGAGTAGCTGGTGGTAATCTGTGCTGGGAGTGCTAAATTCTAATCAAATACAGCAAAGTATCCATGAATAGGTGGCTTATGAGTCAAAAAGCATACTTTATTCTGTGTCCTCTAAGACTGAAAGCAAGAGTGGGAAGGGGAAAGTCTACAGGAGGAAGTGGACATAGTTTTGTTAAGTCTTCCCTTTTGTCCATGTAGTTGAGGCAGGCTGACAGAGAAGCTGCACCTCTCAGCCTGTCTTCTCCATATTGCTTTATGTACCTAAGCAGCCCCTTTGTTCTAGAGAAGGCAGGGGATTTTGTTGGGTGTTTTGTTTTGTTTTGTTTTTTCTTTTGGTAACTGTCAGATGGAGATTGACAGATGCAGGTAGCTGGCAGTATCCCTACCCACTATGCATGCCATATACCTTTCATGTTGTGAGTACAGCACACCCACTTCTGGCAGCATGCCATTTCAGTAGGTCTGTCACCCTGTCCTTCCTTCTCCTGTCAGCTTCTCCCCTTTGCTGGACCTGTAGTTCAGTGTACAACCCCATCAGCTTGTTCTTGCACTCTTTGTTCTTCACTGCCCTTTTGGATGCATCCCAGATCTTTCTGTCATAATTCCTCCTGATTCAGCACTATCGGCCCTTCCTTTGCTACTGTTATCTGTGATTTCCTAGGTAGCATTTATTTGCCAATGTCACCAGTCTTCAGTAATACGAATATGCAAAATGTTTAGTGTAACTGTAAGCTGCAGGATTTGCATGTTCTGAAATCCACCCACATTTTAGGGTGAAATAAAGTTTTTCTAGGAAAGATTAGCCTTAAAAGTGTTCAGTTTGCAGGGCATATCATTATCTTACAGTGATGATAGTCTGTCTGCCATACAAAGTGAAAGGTTCAAACATAAGAGGTGGGCAGGGTGCTGCTGTATTAGAGTCATTTTATGTCTTCATTTTATGGCTTTCCAGGTTATTCTCCCTGATCTTGCTGTCCTGAGAATAGCAGTGTATGATGACAATAATAAATTGATTGGACAGAGAATCCTGCCTCTGGATGGTCTGCAAGCAGGTTACAGACACATTTCCCTTCGGAATGAAGGCAACAAACCGCTCTCTCTTCCAACAGTTTTCTGCAACATTGTGCTTAAAACATATGTGCCTGACGGTTTTGGAGGTGAGACAAACCTGTTTCCCAGTGTGTGTTGATTTGTTGGAGTATCTGTGTGGAAGTACTGGAGGAGTGTGGTGTCAGTATGCCAGGCAGAAGCAGACGTGCAGTGCTGGAAGATTGAAAAGATTCAGTATTTTAAGTCCTTGGAAACTCTCCATATTCAGTTACTAAAAAAAAAAAAAAAATTAAAACCCCAGTTTTCAGAACAAGAATGTGCCCCTGTGTTAATGATAATGACACATGCCTGTTAAAGGGCAAAATAATATGGGAAGTAGTTAATACTGGTTATCCCAATTTGATTTTCTCTCTGGCGTTCTAGGAAGACTTCTATTTATATTTTATTAATTACATCTTTTTTTCTGACAAATGTTTGTGAAGTTAACAGGTACTGTAGGCCTGTAGCTATAAACAATTGATGCAGAATCTGGATGTGTTTTTTTCAAATGAAACCACTTCTGAATTCTTGAGAATACTGACATGTTGTTAAAAATGGCCAGTGAAGTAATTCAGTGTTCAAAACCTTTCTTCATTTTTCTCTCCTGATTTTACTTGGGTGTAGTGTGTGGTTTAACTATTTTTGGGTTTTCAGGGAAGCAATTTTCAATATGAGCCATTTGTATGATCAAGTTGACAGGGCTGTGGTCTTTTATACTGAGTGGTGGCAAGTTGCCACTCATGGGTAGGAGCAAACAGCTGAGAATAATCATCACACCACTTAATGGGTAAGTTCACCCTGAGGGTGTGCCTCTGAGAAGTGTTTTCTTCAGTGTAGGTGAAATTTGCTTGTACATTAGACAATATGTAAACCATTTAAAACTGAAAAAATTGTGCTAGATGTTAGTGCTCTGACTCTGCAGCAGAATTTCCTGTTATGGTTGACTGGTGAAACATTATTGGTAAAAATGAAGCTCTGCTCTTTGCAAAAATTCTTTCAGTTGCCGCTACTTCTCAGAGAGTCATTTCCATAGACAAACTAGAGAATGGAAAGGCTTACCTAGCATATTAGATAGTGTCACTTCATGTCTCTGCTGATGTTTATCCAGGCTTTGAAAAAAAACAAATAGGCATAGACTTCAGTAACAGTATTTCATGGAAAAATTTAAGCATTTACAGGAGCATTTGTGTCATGTGTACGTGAAATCCTGGTTGCTGGTAAAACCACTGGGGTTTTGCCACAGGTCTTGGAGCATTACCATGCTTTTATGTAGCATGTTTCACCTACAGTATTTAACTTGAGAGGCTTTTTCTCAAGACCAAACGTGAGCTGCTTCTTAATCTTGAGATTCTTAAGGCAATAAATGAACCATGAATCTAAGTGTGTGCTTTAGTTCTTTACTGAAGATTTTGGCAGTAAATGACTCATTAACAATATTTTCTAAGTTAGGGATGGGACATGCTTCTGATTTGGGATTGACATTTTCCTGAATGATACCATACTTCTTCTAAGAGTAGGGTTTAACATGACTCAGGCGGCTGAGTATGATGGTTCCTTAGGGATTTATTTATTTATTTTCATCTGCATTATACAAATTCAGAAGTGAAAGCCTTGCTTTTCAAAGAGAATTTAAACACCAGTTTAGAATTTGCAAATTATGTGTAGTTCAGTACTGGTTGCCAGCAGTTCTAGAGATGGTTTATGTGGTAGAGGTAGCACATAAGAAAGTTTTATTACCCTTAAGTAACAGTATCATTGCAGTAAAATGATTCTAGAATGAGATAATGGGTTGTCACAGCTTACTGTCAGTGTTAGGAAAAGCAGACTCCATGTTAACATGAACTAAATGAGTTTGGTTACTAGTTCTCGTCTTTATTCCCAGATAGTTTTGATTTTTCTCATTGATAGAGAACAGCAGCATGATGGACAGTTGAGAAAGAACTTTCGAAACTCTGTTGGCATGT
This sequence comes from Picus viridis, assembly GCA_033816785.1. Taxonomy (NCBI): domain Eukaryota; kingdom Metazoa; phylum Chordata; class Aves; order Piciformes; family Picidae; genus Picus; species Picus viridis. The sequence continues at coordinate 33,096,561 of CM066576.1, forward strand.
GGTTTTTATCTGAAGTGATCCTCTCATTGTTTTATGAGCTATTATTAGGATCTCTGTGGTAGTTTTAGGAGGCCTGTAGGAAGGTATAGCTTAATTCAATAGCTGCCTACTTATTTGTTATTTCTTGTATATAACCTGTATGAGTAAGAATTGAAAAGTTGCTCCATAGCTAGAATAGCTAGTACATTGTAGGCTTTAAAAGATGCAGTTTTATTTTTCATGTAACTTAGTAATTCCTCATGGTTTATTTGCATCTGATACTTTGTTCCAAATAAAACACAATAGTGGTACTAATTAATGCATGTGAAGTAGCATTCTCCAAAGAGAAGCTTCTGTAATAGAAATCTCTTTGTAAGTAAGCATGGCCACTTAGGTTACTGGCTAGATTTCTCTGTAATGTACTCTTCCAGTGATTTTCCTGGTTGTATATTTGTGATTTTTCTACAAAGTGCTGTTCCCCACCCCCACCTTACCTCACTGGGGAGAAAGAAAAATGTTAGCAGAGGACAAATAACGATGTGAGAATTGGTGATGAGTCACATCACTCTTGTAGAAATGCTGAGCCTTTGGTGATGTGTTTGTATGGTTAGTAATACAATTGACAAAGGTCTCACTCTCCCCAACATGTTAGTCATCTTTACCTTGAAGCTCATGATAATCAGGTTCTGTTTTAAATGACGCATTATGTCAGCAGGGTAGTCCTGGATTTTCATGGAAGAATGTATACCAGGGACAAACAGACATGCTGACTATGTCAGGAAAGAGGAAAATAGTCAATGCTGAGCTATAAGACCATTGTTATGGCTGAAAATAAATTTTACATGGTTTATATGTATATGAAGTAAGTTTCAGAAGATGTCATTGGGTCACAACAGTTATTCAAGAGAACCTATTTGTGTAGATAAACAGAACCGTCAGGGGTAATGCTATGTGTTTAATACAACCTTTAGTGCATTGGGATCTCTCTGTAATTTTCTTCTTGCTTGAAAAAACCTCGAGTGACTTCAGAGGAACATTGTGCAGAACAACTTAGTTTGGGAGATTACAGTTTGCACAAGAGGGGCAGCATGGTTCTTGGGAAAACTTTTGGTGGGTTGGACATTTTTTTAGACCCAGTCAGTGGACCAGATTCTCTGTCTTGGATCATTACAAGCTCACTTGGAATTTGTCTGAAGGGATGACATGAAATATGGGCAAAATTAAAGTTATGGTGAAAACCATGTCATAAATGTCATTACAGATATAATGGCCTGTTACACAAGTGAGATGATCCAGAATGTGAGGGTGCACATTTTATCTTTTACTCATAAACAGCTAAAAATAGGACTTTGCAACATTCTGCAAGTGAAGTGCTGTCCATGGGCCTCCTCACAGTTTTGACAAAAACCCTGAGTTAATAAATGGCAATATTTTGTATTGGATGCTGAGTCAGTTGGGCTGCGGGATTTAAACTTCTTTGCTTAAGTTACTGCTCTCACAAGAAAGGCTGACTACCTGGGACCAGTGACCCTTTGCTCTATAGTACCAAAGGTGAAGTTTCAGAGGCATCATCAAAACAGATCACTTGCTATGGTCTTTAAATGCACTATTACTGTAAGTGCTGAATTGGTTTCACTTGCAAAATCTTTTCTTGCTGTGAAGGGCCTGCTTTTCCACTTGTGAATTCTTTGCTGAAATGAAGGGTGGAAAGGGATTATTCAGTAGGTAGGTAGAGATTCATGTGTTTTGTCTTCCTTGCACATTTATCACTGCATATGGAGAGCAGATTCAATAATCTTTATGGTAGCCAGTGCTTGGTAGAGCTATGATACCACTAGTGGTACTGTGTAGTGTACAAGAATCAAATACTGGTCACGGTGGTTCATAGAAAAGCCATTTCAAAGCCTGTCATGTTCCAGACTTGGAGCATCACAAAAGTGAATGAGAACAGATTTCTCCAATTGTTTTAACCATCCATCTGGAACTGCTATTTATCTAGGAAATACAATAGCATTTTCTACAATTCCCTGTAGTCCCAACTCGGTCAGCACCACCTTGAGTAACCAAGAGACAAAGTTGTTAGTGCTTTCTGATGCAGGAGACCCTCTTCTGGTCACAAATTCTATTATCATCAACTGGAAGTGTATTAGGGTAACTTTGGTCTGATGGAGTCAGTGTGTTTGTCTAAATAAGCTACCTGGATTAATACCACTCACTTGGTGCATTATAAACTGACTCTCATTTCTAGTGTGTTTGCCAACACATTTTCTTTATGAATTCACTGTGAAAAGCTGAATCTTTTGTTGCAAGGCATGGTTCATAACGAGGGTAGAGTAAAAAAGAGAAAAAAGGAGACATAGACATGTCTTTTTCTTACAGATATTGTAGACGCTTTATCAGACCCAAAGAAATTTTTGTCAATCACAGAAAAAAGAGCAGACCAAATGAGAGCTATGGGTATAGAAACGGTAAGTAGAACTTAATGGCAAATACAACCCCCTTTTGTTCATGCTGTGTTCTTTTTTTTTTTTTTTAAAGTGAACTGGTCTCTCTTCAATTGATATGTTACCTTATCCTTTCTCATTTTCAAATATAAGCCTCTCTTTCCTGTTCTAAAACACTGACTTACAAAAGTTAACAAGTACTGAAATACTGTTCACTAATTGACTTTTCACAGATCATACTAACGTATCCCTTAGAAGCAGAAATTTTAGGAAATGAGAAAGGAGCTTTCTTTTATTAGGTAGTCATTTAAAATAGGTTACAGTGTTGTTGGAAAGTATGTTACTTTAAACATAATTTAGAAAATTATAAGTTCAGAAATTTCCTATACTCCAACTTTTATACCACAGGGAAAACAACTAATTTACTATTTTGTGAATGCTTCTTTCAGAGTGATATAGCTGATGTACCAAACGACACTTCAAAGAATGATAGAAAAGGAAAAGGCAATAATGCCAAAACGAATGTAACACCTCAGAGTAGCTCGGAACTTCGACCAAGTACTACTGCAGGATCTGGAACTGACGCTAAGAAAGGTAGACAAAAGCCATATACCACTTTCTTAGTTCTGCAGTAATTCAGAATGTGAGAGAAGTGCTCATTATTGTAATTTTGCAAGTCTACCTTCCTTTTAGGACTTAACTTCTTTTGCCACTGACAGTGGTCTTTAATTGCAAAGAAATTGCTAAAATGGCTGTATAAAACCTATACAGCTATATTTTACCAAGTGATTTCTTTGAATGCCTACTGCCAGTAATAGGTATTGGTACCTGTTGGTATTTGTACTGCATGACTCTGGGAGTAGTTTACTAAAGATCTGGTGGAATCCTGATAGGAATCACGATTTTCTAGTACTGTACTCCACAGAAATTCTTCTACTTCCTTTTTATTTTTGCCTTTTTTAGTTTTCTTTCTCCCTCCACAAATCCCTTGGCAGAATTGCAGATTTAAGTAATTCAAGGTACTTAGAATTCATTGGATTCTGTAGACATTTACCAACAATTATAAATGTTTTCAGTGTGCAGTTCTGCTCTGAGTAGTGATTATGGAAATGGCATGTTTATTGTAAAAAATATCTATATTAAATGTGCTCATTTATAAGCACATTTTTCCTCACTATTCACCATGTAAAATCACCTTATAGAGGCAAATGGGACTATTTGTTTCTCACATATCATCACAGGTAATGAAGATTAAGTGAGAAGACAAGTTTTTACAGCTGAATGAAACACAAATATTTCTGTTAATGTGCCACAAGAATTGGAATCTTGTGCGCTCCTTTCACCTACCTTGGCACAAAGGGGTTGATAGGAGTGAACAGGAGCGTTGACTGCTATTGCTCTTAAATATGAGCAGGCATGGATGAATGTACACATGTGAAGGGATCTCTTGAGAAACAAGATCTCATTTCTCCAGAGTCACTTTTGGCAATAAAACAGGATGATGTCTGTAGCACCTGAATTCTTTCAAAGTTCTTCCCAGGTGTAAAACCCAGATAATAATTATGCAGTGTATCATCATTATGTATCATCATCAAGATAAACAACTATTAGTTTTATTGTGCATCAATTAAGCATGACATTTGCCGGGGTTGGCAACTAATTCCTGATTGCCGTGGAGTCAGACCTGGTGAATGAAGTAAAGGAGTCTGTATTCTAAAATAAAATCCTGAGGAAGTCTGTTTATTACTCAGCCTGCCTGATGAAGTCCTGGTCATAAACTGAGATTTAAGTACTCACCCATTCTTGTTTGCAATCATTTTTGTCCATATTCTCACATGTTAAAACAGAACTATTCATTTTTATATCCCACATAATGACTTTTATTCTGTATTACTTATCTCTGTGATATTTTAAGATCCTAATAATTCGATCATTATTACAATACACAACTCACCTTGCTGTTAGAAATTAAGTGTCTAGCAAGACAGGGTGTTGGGAAGGCTTTCAAATGCACAAGAATGTTGGGGTTTTTTGTTCCCTGGCTTTATGAATAGTTAAGAAATTTGTGATATTGAAAACTTAAGTCTGGGCCTAAATCTGTTCCAGTCTCACTTGCTAAACTGATTTTAATTCCATATAATTGAGCAGAATGTTATGCTTCTAAGAAAAGACAGGGAGAATACTGTTGTCCACAGAAACCATTAAAAGCAGTTAATTAAATATGTTTCCAGTATACTTATTGACAGGCAAATATTTGGTGTAAAATTCTTTGGGGAAAAGCCTATGCATTACCACTCTTGTGGCATTGTATTGACATTTTTACTAATAATTATATGCAGGGTATGCTTATAGTTTTTAAAAAGTCATAATACATCACAGAATATTTATTAAAACATAAATATGAAATGAGATGGGCTTTTGTTTGCATTCCAGTTGAAGTGATCAAAATCTGGTTTCATACATCCAGATAGAATAGAATTAGAATAGAATTAACCAGGTTGGAAAAGACCTTTGAGATCATCAAGTTCAACCTATCACCCCAAACCATCTAATCAATTAAACCATGGCACCAAGTGCCTCATTCAGTCTCTTCTTGGGCAGAACATTCCGATGGCCTATCACTCTTTCTGTGAAGAACTTCTTCCTAACATCCAGCCTAAACCTCCCCTGGTGCAGCTTGAGACTGTGTCCTCTTGTTCTATTGGTGGTTGTCTGGGAGAAGAGACCAACCCTCACCTGGCTACAACCTCCCTTCAGGTAGTTGTAGAGAGCAATAAGGTCTGCCCTGAGCCTCCTCTTCTCCAGGCTAAGCAACCCCAGCTCCTTCAGCCTCTCCTTATAGGGCTTGTGCTCCAAACCCCTCACCAGCTTTGTTGCCCTTCTCTGGACACGTTCCAGCAACTCAACATCTTTCCTAAACTGAGGGGTCCAGGACACAGGACTCAAGATGTGGCCCAACCAGTGCTGAGTACAGGGGCACAATGACTTCCCTGTTCCTGTTGACTGCACTCTTCCTGATGCAGGCCAGGATGCCATTGGCCTTCTTGGCCACCTGGGCACACTGCTGGCTCATGTTCAGCCTAGTATCAACCACTACCCCCAGGTCCCTTTCTGCCTGGCCACTCTCCCACCACTCTGACCCCGGCCTGTAGCACTGCATGGGGTTATTGTGACCGAAGTGCAGCACGTAGCACTTGGACTTGCTAAATGCCATCTTGTTGGACCCTGTCCATATTTCAAGCCTGTTAAGTTCCCTCTGCAGAGCTCTTCTATCTCTAACTGATCAATACCTTCCCCCAGCTTGGTGTCCTCTGCAAATTTACTGATGATGGACTCAATCCCCTTGTCCAGATCATCAGTAAAGACACTGAACAGGACGGGGCCCAACACTGATTCCTGGGGCACACCACTAGTGACTGGCTGCCAGCTGGATGTGGCACCATTCACCAACACTCTCTGGGCTTGGCCCTCCAGCCACTTTCTAACCCAGTGCAGAGTGCTGCTGTCTAAGCCACGAGCTGACAGCTTGGCCAGGAGTTTGCTGTAGGAGATGGTGTCAAAGGCCTTGCTGAAGTCCAGGTAGACTACATCCACAGCCTTCCCCATATCCACCAGATGGGTCACCTGATCATAGAAGGAGATCAGGTTGGTCAGGCAGGACCTGCTCTTCCTAAATCCATGCTGGCTGAGCCTGATCCCTTGGCCATCGTGTGAGTGCTATGTGGTTGCACTCAAGATGACCTGTTCCATAATCTTGCCTGGCAGTGAGGTCAGGCTGACAGGTCTGTAATTCCCTGGATCCTTCTTCTGACCCTTGTGAATGGGCATCATCTTGGTCAGCTTCCAGTCATCTGGGACCTCTCCAGTGAGCCAGGACTGTTGAAAAATGATGGAGAGCAGCTTGGCCAGCTCATCTGCCAGCTCTTTCAGTACCCTAGGATGGATCCCAACCTGTCCCATGGACTTGTGGGGATCCAAGTGGCTCAACAGGTCTCTAACTGCTTACTCCTGGATCACAGGGCAACTATACTACTCCCTGACTCCATCTGCCAGCTCAGGAGGCCAGTTGTCTGGAAGACAACCTATCCTGCTATTAAAATTTGAGGCAAAGAAGGTGTTAAGTACCTCTGCCTTTTCCTCATCTTCAGTTACTATATTCCCCTCCGTCTTCACTAAAGAGTGGAGGGGAGTGCCCCTCCTCTTCCCTTTAGTATATTTGTAAAAGTATTTTTTGTTGTCCTTCACAGCAGTGGCCAGTCTAAGCTCTAAATGGGCTTCTGCCTCTCTAAATTTTTTTTCCTACCTGACCTAGCAACATCCTTAAACATTTCATGGGTTACCTCACCTTTCTTCCAAAGATGATACACCCTCTTTTTGTCCCTTAATTTGTTCAGAAGTTCATTGCCCAACCAGGCTGGCTGCTTGCCCCGGTGGCTCATCTTCTGGCACATTGGCACAGCCTGTTCCTGTGCTTTCAAGAATTCTTGCTTGAAGTAGGCCCAGCCCTCCTGGACCCCTTTGTTTTTAAGGGGTTTCCCAAGGTACCTTCTGAGTTAGTTCCTTAAGTAATTAAGTAACAGATGCTACTGTTAGTCTTGTATTTACTTGTATTGAATTTTTGTGAGGATTTTTACTTCATATGATTTTGTGCTTTTCTTCCATTTTTAACTCTTTACTCTTGGAAGGTACTGTTGCTCCTTTTCTCATAGCCTGTACTAAGAAAAGTGCAAATTTTACCTCCATTAGCATGCAAGCTGCTTGTAAATTTTGTTTCGTGTAATGTTTATATTTGAAATTAAGATGTATGCCTAACCTTAGTTGTGTAGTCATATAGAACCTTACCCAAGAAGCCTGTCTTCTGTAATGAGTAATGCCAGAGCAATGTCCAGCTGTGGACCAAGAGCCTGAAGTTTGCATAGTTCATTTTAGTTCATTTAGTTCATTAGTTCATAGTTCATTTCAGATCAGTAAGAGATTGAAATATAGTAATTGATTTATTTCTTTTATTCACAAGGCAATTGAGTAGTACATTTGAAAAGAACATTAACTGTCTTAGTTATATCTTGGTGAATAATTTCTTATTAATCTATATTTTTATATGGTGAAAAACATCAATTATTAACTTAAATATAGGTTTCTGTGGTAAAGCTCAAATTTAAGTGTGACATATGCTAGTATGTATGAAGTTTTAGATAAACTATATAATATCTTCCTAGGTATAGAGCTTATTCCCCAAGTGACGATAGAAGATTTGAAACAAATGAAGGTAAGTATGGACTCAAGCTTTTCAAGATGTGTTGCTAATTATTTAAGTAACTAGGATTTTATTTAATTAAAGTCAATATGACTCCAGAAAAATTGATCCAACTTCTCTTTTTGTAGGCTTATATAAAACATTTAAAGAAACAGCAGAAAGAGCTGAATGCCTTAAAGAAGAAACATGCAAAGGTATGATTGTTAAGAACTCGAGGAACACATGCTAATTGAAAAAAGTTGCAGGATTCACTAGCACAGACAGGTACTACTTAAAATGTGGGTGAAAAGGAAGGAACAGTAGTTGAACCACCAAGAAAGGCTTAGGTGTCTTAGATATACTCAAGTATGCTCCAGTGGGCAAATTTTTCCTTTAGCAATCCTTTGTGGGTCTTAACTGAGTTCCAGTAAATGTATGTTTGACCCATATAAGCATCTAAAGCTTACCTTTTTCAGGTAACGATTTTATCTGGCTGCCTCCTCCCTGACCTATTGACAGGCAGCTTGGAAAAAAGGTGTAATGTGAGAGCATGCTGCATTAAGGGCAGGCACTAGAGAAACTGCAGAGAGAACTGGAATGTGTAACTGAAAAATCAAGTGCCTTATTCCTCCTCACACAGCTGTGTTAAAACACTTTATTGTCAGCTTTTTGCTTGATGCTCCAAATACACATAACACTGTCACAAATATACTTTAGAGTAGAAAATCATGACCAGTTTTTTCCTGCCCTTTACCATTAGAACACCACTATTCTTGTTACAGAAAGAAGCATAATAACTGAAGAAATTTTCTTAAGTTTTTAATTTTGGCAACACATACAAGCCCATTCAGGGCAGTTACTCCTTTGCTGTCTTTGATTGGAGATTTCATTGCTGATTGGACATAATGTACTTGTCTGGGCGTTTTTATTTTATTTGTTCGTTTTGTTTGTTTACTTTCGTCTTTGTGGGTTTTATTCATGACTATTTGCATGTAGGACTGTGTACAATGAAGTATGAAAGAATTTCTTTCAATAATTGGCACTTTAGGGATCTTACTATTAAAAGTAGTGTAAGAAAATTAAATATTTGCATTTCAGCTTTCTTAATGATTTGGTGCAGGCAGAAAATTAGTTTTGTGTGCAAAGCCCATGCTCAACAAAGTGTCTGTCATCCATGCTTCCAGGCATGGATAGGTTCTAAACCTTCATAGAGTTGATGTTTTAGAAGGTTTCTTATTTTTAAATACTACTTTGTCAGTCATTGGATAACATTAAGCAGTTTTCTGTAGCAGCCTTCTGCAAATTAAAATGGTGCCTTGGTCACATAGAAAACAGACATAATAATCTGTCTCCAATATGTGTGACCCACAGTAGTGTAAGGGTATCGCAATCAAGACTGCATTTGCTAATGTTAACAAAATTGATTCATCTGTTCAGGGTTACACTTGCTTCCTCTTATGTGAGCAAAAAGTTGTCAGCTACAATCTGAAAATGCTGTGCACTCACATGGGCTTTCAGTATCAGCTCAAGCACAATTATTTTAGATCTGAGCCAGCCTGTGTCCTGTTGGTTCCAAGTGCAGAGTGCAAGTCCTAAGAGAACACCTGTATAGAGCCTGCCTTGCTTAAGGCTCCAGTAAGGGCACCTTCTTGAATTTGGAAAGTCTGGGCAGAAAAGTGTGGTCATGTTAGCTCACAGATGATCTTAGGGAAGTGCATGGTATATTCATCACTGTGCTTAATGCACTTTAGCTGCTGGGATGGCGCAGGAGAGCTATGCAGTTAGTTATCTGTGGTAAGCATGAGGGAGCCCGTGTATTAAGCAGACAGTTCCAGAAATAGGTTTGCTCTCATTTAATATTGACACTCCAGAGGTGTGGAGAACTAAGTAAACAGAAGTGAATTGTTCAAGTTGTTTAATGAAACAAAGGTCAAATAGTTTTCCATCTAAAGTTGGCCTGGGAAAGTGCATTATGGGAAACTAATGTATGTGAGTGTGGGGGAGAGAGTAGGTTGAGAGGAAGGAGTTCTCGTCAAAGTGTTCTGACCTAAGAGTTCTGATCTGAAGCTAATCTAGTAGCACTGAGCATAGTTAGATAAGGAAGACAGCAGCCTCAGGGCAAAAAAGAACACTGCAAAAGCAACAGTACAAAAGATGCTGGCACTGTAGATTAATGAAGTTCTGCAAAATGGATTGTTGATTTTGAAATGACAGATATTTCCCCCCCCCCCCTTTATTTCTGTGGTATTTTGTATTATCTAATGAAAATCCTCCAGACTTCAGCTTACACTTCTACATAGGAGTGTTTGTATTACTTTAGGGAGATGCCAGTCAGAAATAACAGTTTGTATCATAGGAACTTACCTCCTCTTCAACAGACTGAATTGTGATTTCTGCTCCAATCTGTATGTGATTCTTTACTTTTTCCCCAAATCTCTTGCTGAGATTTGTCTTTCACAAGACCTGGCCTCTCGGAACCCTTGCTTGAATTGTGGCTTCAGTTTGTAATATAATCATTAAATACAGTTTGTGAACACCACCATGTAAAAGCCATGTGAATTCAAACTGTGAATTCATTGGGTTTGGGGAAATCATGAGAGATGTACCTGAGAAGTCCTGTCATAGAGCCACAGAATGGTAGGGTTTGGAAGGGACCTCTGGAGATCATCTTGTCCAACCTTCCTACTAAAGCAAGCACACCTAAATCAGGTTGCACAGGAACGCATGCAGGTGGTTTTGAAAGTCTCCAGAGAAGGAGACTCCACAATCTCTCTGACCAGCCTGTTCAGTGCTCCATCACCCTCAAAGTAAAGAAGTTTTTCCATATGTTTAGGTAAAACTTCCTATGTTCCAGTTTGTGCCCATTGCTCCTTGTCTTATGACTGGGCACTACTGAAAAGAGAATGCCCCATCTTCTTGACACCCACTGTTTAGATATTGATAAGCATGGCTCAGATTCCCCCTCAGTCTTCTCCAGGCTAAATAGCCCCAGATCTTTCAGCCTCAACTCTTCATAGATGCTCTGGTCTTCTAATTATCTTTGTGACACTCTCCAGTAGTTACCTGTCTGGGGAGCACAGAACTGGGCAGGAGTGTAGGGGAGAGTAGAGGGGGGGGAAGAAAATCACTTGACCTGTTGGCCACACTCTTCTTAAAGCATCCCAGAATACCATTGGACTTTAGGGTCATGAGGGCACATTGATGGCTCATGGTGAACTTTTTGTCCACAAGGACCCCCAGGTCTTTCTCCGCAGAACTTTAATCTGCAAACATTTTCTGAATCAGTCTAGAAAGCCTTTCCACCTGAAACTTTGTTTGCATCCAACTACAAAATGTACTGAGTGCTACAGAATGACTCATATGTCTTAAATTGTGACAGAAGTTTGTGATTCAGCATCCCTGTGATGAATTTTCCTGTGAGTATAGACTTAAAATCCAACTTGCATCTGCTCATTTTACATAGCATTCCAGGCACTGAAGGTTGTGTAATTCAAGTGACCTCTGGTAGGAAGTTGGTGCTCTTTGTGCCTTTCATGTGGAGGTTGTTAGTAGCCCATTTTCCTCTTCCAGCACTGTTTATATTGTGCACAAAAAATATGCATCTTCCATGAACAGGCTGTGGTTGAATCACCATCCTTATTTAAAAGCTGTCTAGATATGGTGCTTAAGGATATGGTGTACTAGTCACCCTGGTAGACTTAGATAATAGTTGGACTTGGTGATCTTAAAGGTCTTTTCCAACCATATTGATTCTGTGTGTGAACTGGATGGGGAGGAGGACTATGAAAGGGAATGAGTGGGATATGATTGGCAATGTCTCTCTTTTGGATACTAGAGAGAGTTGTGCATAAGCAACAAGTTGCAGTAAAGAGGAGCCTGCAGAAAATTGCAGTGGGTTTCTGATAAAGAGAAGGCTGAAATCATGGCTGTCCTGAGTGGAAAACAGGCATTCTAGCTCCATATGACGTGCCCTCCAAATTATTAGAGGAGTGCCACATGAGTGGGCAAATGTTTTATGCTTTGCAATATTTGTGCTTAGTCTTCATAGCAAGAACTGTATTGTTCTGTTCATCTAGAGGAGAGTTGGTGTGTATTGGGTTTGTCTTAGTTAATTCTCCCCAGAGTATCTTTGTAGTGCTGTGTTTTGCAGTGCTATACCTGGGTGTTGATAACACACATGGCTGCTGCTGGGCTGAGCACCAAGGCTGTACTTTTCCAACATTCCTGTGCCCCAAGAGTATGCTGAGGGGTGGGCAAGATCTTGGAAGGGGACACAGCAAGGCCAACTGACCCAAACTAATCAAAGGGGTGGTCCATGCCATATGACATCAGCTCAGATGTATAAGCTAAGTGAAAGAAGGAAGTGTGGGGTCTTTCATTGATGGCATCTGTACTTCGGAGCGACCACTATGTGTATTGAAGCCCTGCTTCCCAGGAAGTGACTGAACATCATCTGCTGATGGAAAGTAGAGAATAAGTGTCTCTATTTTTTCCTACCTGATTATTCAGTGTAAATACTCCCTTGTGAAGCTGGCACATTTTAATGTTGATGGAGGCTGTTTTCTTTTATATCCTCTGCAGAATAGAAAAAGCAGTTTCCCACTCTAAATACACAATCTGGAACCTCTATTGATTTCCCAGGAGTGTGCTTGGCAGTCGTTGGAGAGCTTGGCTACAGCCCAGGGCTACTTTTTTTTTTTTTAAAGCATCACAATATTTGTGTTAAAGTTTTGGTAAAAGTGAATGTGAACATTTTTAGTTAGTATTTTTAGAGGAAGAAGCAGTGATAAGGAGCAAACAGGTGTATAGATAACAGTAATAAAGAGCAGTAGACTAGGGAGGGTATAATAAACATAAAAAGAGCTATAACCAAAATAGAGATAAAGTCCTAGAAGAGGTCATATTAATTAATGTAAGACTTGGAGCATTGGTGAGGAATGGTGAGGAAATCCTCATGTTTCTGCAGTTGAAAAACCCTGTCTTTCACCCTGGGCATCCCCACAGCCAATGGAATGTCTGTGGTATTAAATGTTCTTCTTCACATCATGTGGATGTCCTGATGAATATACAGGGACACACGCAGCTGCATCTGGTGCATGGCCTCCTGGTGTGGTGGGTTGAAATTTCCCCCAACATTAACTTTGCCAGACTAAATCAGTTGGAAGCAAATGCAAAGTGTATTTACAGGCAAAACTGCAATCTACAATGGAATGAAATGAATATGTACAAAATATACAGTACTTACAATATTTACACATATTTACAATTAACAACATGAAAAACGCTCTGGTCAGAGACCAGGGAAGCTGTCCCTCTGCCTCCCCCTCCACCCCCTGTCCAAAAGGGAGAAAGGAGCAGCGAAAACAGCAGTTAGAGTTCACCAAAACAAAGCAGCCAAGGTCAAGCAGAAGCAGATTAGACTCCCATCAGAGCACAAAGCAAGCAGAGAGGAGATCAGAAGAGAAGATAGATTGTTTTGGTACAGAAAGTCTTATATTTGATATTTCTCCAATGGAATAGTTTAGAATTATCTTTATTTTTCACACCCAGTAGTGATTTATTTATATTTTTCTACTTTTCTGCTCAAAATTCTGCTCAAAATTTAAAGGCATAGCCTAAAACTACCACACCTGGGCACAGGGACTGCCTTGGGGCCAGCACCCGAAAGGCTTCGTCCAAAGGATGCTGGGCAGAGGGACTGTGGGGTGGCTGGAGTGGGTTGGGCTGGGCTGTGCACAGGGGTTGTCAGCAGTAGCAGAGCAACTTCTGGAAGCCAAAAAGTGCATTTGTCGTCAATACATGTCATATGTTGAAAGATATCCCATGGTACCACATATCATGTCTTCTTTTGTGTGTGGTTGTTACCAGTCCTCATTCTTCACATTCTTCAGGACACAGGGACTGTTTGACCTGTGTTCCTGCTGCCACTTCTTTGGCTCTGTGGCTTTACTTTGTCAGACTGCAAAAGATGATTTTCAAGCTTAACTGAAGAACACATCAACTTGGTCCTGGCTGCATATGAGCTTGGGCTATTGCTGTGCTCATTGGCTCTGAAGCTGACTCAGGAAAACAAAATCCTCTTTCCACTTGGAACCTTTGTGATTTGTGCCCTTGAAAGTGGTTTCAGACCTGAAATGCCTGGGATTTCAGGACAATAATAGTCTTATTTTAATTCAACTCATACTGAGTGTGTGGAGTAAAATGGAACAGCACAGTTCTGCTGTGTGATGTTGAGTTCTGCACAACAAGCTCTGACACAGAACTGAGGGCTCCATCCAGGAGAACAGCTCTCTGCAGTGCAGGTCCCAGGCAGGGTCGGGCACATCCTGGCCTGTATAAAAAACGGTGTGTCTAGCAGGAGTAGGAAAGTGGTTGTGCCCCTGCACTTGGCCCTTGAGTACTGTGTTCAGTTCTGGGCACCACAGTATAAGTGGAGTCCTGGAGCATGTCCAGAGAAGAGCAGCGAGGCTGGTGAGGGGTTTAGAGGGTGTGTTGTATGAGGAACATCTGAGGGAACTGGGGTTGTTTTGTCTGGAGAAGAGGAGGCTAAGGGGAGATCTCATTGTTCTCTACAATATCCTGAAAGAAGGTTGTAGTGAGGTTGGTGTTGGTCTCCTCTCCCAGGTAACTAGCAATAGGATGGGAGGAAATGAATCAGTTTAAGTTGTACCAAGGGAAGTTTAGGTTGGATATTAGGAAGAATTTCTTTACTGAAAGAGTGGTCAGACATTGGAACAGGCTGCCCAGGTTCCTGGAGGCATTCAAGGAGCATGCTTCAGGATATAGTGTAGTGGTTATGGTAGCTGGGTTATGGTTGAACTTGATGATCTTGAAGATCTTTTCCAACCTTAGCAATTCCTTGATTTTATGATTTTTGTCACTGTTGGGCAATATGTGGAGCAATTAGATACTAATAAGGTAAATTAACAAACAACAGTTTAACCTATTGTAATGTACATTCATTATTTAGTGCTTTCTGTGGAAATTAAATATTTGCATCACTGTGAGCAGCTAATTGTGTTCTAACAAAGGAGAATATGGTATGAAGTCACGTTCAGTAATGGAGTCTGCATATAAGTACTAAGTGAAATGTGTTGTTTCTGGTAAAATCTTGTAATGGAAAGAGGAACTAGTGGCACGCTAGACCCAAATGTATAGCATGCATAACGATGTTAGTTATCTTTTCATCAGAGCAACAGTTTTTTCTTCCCCTTCCATAGATAACCTCTGCCACTTCAGTGATGTAAGCCAGGTGACTATAGTAGTGACAGTGGGTTAGATTTGGTGTGTAACACTCCACAGGCAGCCCTCTATGGTCAGTGTATCAGCTTACACTGTCTTGTTGAGTGGGCAGGTAAAATGAGGTAAGTTATTTGCAGTCTGCACATGTAGTTGAAATTTGTAGTGCACACCTTACTGTTGCTTGCAAAGGGAGATGCTCTGCAGCAAATTGGAATTTCAAAATTATAAGATTGCTGCTGTTACTAAGTGTTAATGATTTTATTTTTAGTGAGTATTTGGACTTAGAGCTATTTGATTTGCACTGGCCAAGGGCCAAGCACTATATTCAGAATGAGATATGTAGAGGAAAGGGGAAATCAGGTTTTGTTGTCCTCTATATTCAGAAGCTGTGAGCACTGTGATCTGAGCTTGTAAATCTGACCTTTTACATTGCACTTACATGGGCATTTATTCATAAAGAGGGAAGAGTTTGCCCATCATTCTTTTATTTTGAGGTATACCGTATTTTTCAGGTCTGCTGCATATTTAATTCTTCAAACAAAGAACAAATATTTTAGCATTTATGGTGGAGTTTCTGGAACCTGTAATGCCATATGGCTAAACCAGATGAAAATCCATTGTCAAAATTATCCTATTGACAAATGTTACTATCCATTGTCAAAGTTATCTGTACAAAGTTATTTGTACACTGATATTTTTATACTGTAAGAAAATTAGACATTAAAAATCCAGCAACCTAATTGTAATGCCCTACTGTTTTCCAGGAGCACAGTGCTATGCAGAAGTTGCACTGCACACAAATTGACAAAATAGTGGCACAATACGATAAAGAAAAGGTATTGTACGAAAAAATGTTAGAGAAGGCAATCAAGAAGAAAGGGTAAGATGTTATTTTATTTTTTCTCTGGTTTTAGATTTAAAATGGATTTTTATGCATTTGTGTTCTGGAATAAAATATTCATTCATCTGAATGATTTTTTTTTTTTTAATGAATTGCAGCTTGAACCAGCATCCCACATAAAACTGAGTATAAGCACATTGAAGACTCTTCAGTGGGTTATAAATGTTGTACTCACTTTGCCTTTCTCCAGTCTTCCAGTTTTAAAAGTAAAAGCAAAGGAGCTGCCTCAAATTTTTATTTCTGTGATCTGATCTGGTCTCACTGCATTCCCCAGAGACTATCACTGTATCACTGTTATGTTCAGTGAGAGCAAACTAAGGTTATTAATAGCTCTAATGACCAGAAAGCAGCAATTATTTGATTTTGGGGAAAAAGCTGGCTTCTAAATCACAAATGCTTTAAAATAATAGAGTTTTGTCAAGTTGAAGTTTCTTTTTAACAAAAAAACCCTTCAGATCATCAGCTGGGATAAATTGGCATTGCTCCTTATACTTCAGCAAAATTGTTTTGGTTTGCACTAGCTAATGGTGTGATACATTATCTATGTAAATCTCTTAATTGTCACAGAAAAGTTCGTCATAGATACTAGTGACTTCAGTAAAATGTACCTCTTATAGTCCCATTTGGAATTAAGTAGTAGGACCTGCTGTTGCCTTGCTGCTGTTGTGTAATCTAGCAGCAGTGTCTGCTCTCCACCTTTCACCCTATTACTGGCATTTCATTGAGACAGTGTTTATGCTATAATACTGTGGCCTGAAGCAGGGATTGTTTTATTCAGTTTAATATGAAGCTATGCTAATAGTTAGCCTTAATTTTATATTGTTGTCATCTGGCAATAACAGCTAGCAACCAACTCAGTGAATACTGAACACAGATGCCTCTTTGGCATTAGATTCTTCCACAAATACTTTTAATTTTATAAATTCCTTGGCAGTAGTTTTTGAATACGCATATATAAACTTGCAGTAGAACAGAAATAGAACTGTCAGAAGTAAACAAGGTAGGGAGAATTCTCCTCACCAAATTATTAAAAGCTCACAAACTTCAAAAAGCTCATGTTGTTGCTCTTGTTTTGTTCAAGAAAGGAGAACTATAAGTGCCCAAATACTCAAAATCCAAGTAGTTCCTTCCAGAACATTACTATTACTCCAAAGAGAGAGGGAACAATTACAGGACTAATTAATGTGGCTTTGGTTCAAATTCCATTGAATATACCATAACAGGAGGTTACTGATATAGATGGATTTGTAATTACAGTCAGTGGCAAGGAATTGAGCACTGGGACATTGCATTAATTGTCACAGGGGGAGAAAGGCATCCCTGTGCTCTGATATTTAAGAAACTCATATCAGAAGAGTCATAGATTCATAGAATACCTCAAGGATCATCTAGTCCAACCTTTCAGGGTAAAGACTATAGTTTAAACAAGATGGCCCAGCACTCTGTCAAGCTGGACCTTGAAATTTTCTAATGTAGACGAGTAATGAATCAATATTCCTGTTGGCCTGAGAAGATGACAGTGCCTTCATCTGTGTAGGCAAAATAGCAAATGAAGGTGAATCAGAAAATTAACGGTGATGATTGCTGTCTCCTTGCAGTCAGTAGTGGAAAGCACTGAGCAACAATGCTTTCCAAACTAACCCTAAATGGGATGGATACAAAACTAGTTGATAATTTGGTTCTCTGATATAATTTCATTGACTACATGCAGCATCCCAATTTTATAACAGTTCTCTCATGGACACTAAAGCCTTCTAAATAGTTAAATTATCATAAAACATTTTCAGAAAGGGGGGAAAAAAAAAGAGCTGAAAAGACTATTCCAGAAGTAAATCCAAAACACAGCCAAACACTGTTCCTTGCCATGACTCCACACTTTCTATGGACTCCAGAACTCTTGAGTCATTTTGTGGCTCTTCAGTGTTAAAAGAATAACTACAGATATCCAATTAACAGCAAAATCAAATCCAGTATCAGCATAGGCTTTCAGTGAAAACACTTTTCAATTCTGTATCAAAATTTAAGTTTAAGGCCTTCCTTCAGTGTCATTGTGTATGCAGCCCAGAAAGCCCATTCAGCGAGGTACTTATGCACACACTTTTCTTTATACCAACTGTACAGTATATTTAAGGACATGCTTAGAAGTGAACACGTTGGTTGAGACTTAGATTATATTGAACTTGAAACAATCTAATGAATAAGAGGTCCTGGGTTCAGTGAGTACAGGGCATCCTCCATTTCCTTCGCTATCATTTTGGAACTCTTGCAAGCAATAGAAGTTGTAAAGGAACATACTTTCAAGGCATTCATGATGAAATTGTCAGATACTTCCTGACAAAAAAAAAGGGTTTTTGATAGGTGTATAGACTTTCTCATATGATTTAGTTGTGCAGTTTTTCATGATACATTTGTGCCACACAGTGTGACAAATGTTAACTGCATATTGTTCAGCAAAGCAGAATTTTTTAATCACATGCTGATTCACTGACAGATGGACAGAATTTTGCTCTCTGTGCTATTTCTGTTGTACACTTCAAATACTTAACAAATGTCAGAGGCTTATGTAGATGCGTACATTCATGTTGCCACTCTGAAATGAACTTGAGGGTACATAAAGATCCATCTAATTCATCAGGACTGTCTAGAAATTGAAGTGTATAGGCATGTGCGGACGTGGACATGTGACACTACGCTGGGCTGTCCCTGAGTATTTGTTCTCAACTGTGACTTGATGCTTTAACCGGGGCTATGCCATTGCTGTTGGGAGCAATTCTCGTAATATCCAGCGTGACTGGAAGTTGCCTTGAGAAACAATGAAAGCTGTATTTCCAGAGAAGGGATCAGCTGATGGTTTTGCTATCTGTGATTCTGAAAAGTCCAGTGATTGAACAATTTAGACTTAAATTGGGATAAAATATTTGATTCACTGAAGAAGCAATTTCTTCGTAGTGAAGTCACACGTAAATTATAGCCAGCCTCCGATCACAGCTACTCACATGAAAGACAGTGCTTTTCCAGCTGTTTGGGTTTTTTTTTTCAGGACAAGGTAGCAGTGATCAGAACCTGTCTCTCTGTCCTTACATTACTTCCAAAGTGTCAAATGGGTGTTACAAATCTCTAAAAAAATTTTCTTGCTGTGACTAAAAGAGAAATGACTAAGCTTTCTGGTGGCCCTCAGAAACACAAGGTGTGTCAAACTACTGTTTCCATAAGGGCTTTCCTGGTACTGTTTGATTATAACATTTTCTGCTAATTTCTATATGTTTAGCAGTACTTTGATATTAAAATAGGATTTAAACTTAGAGCTTCATAAACCTCCTTTTCTAGAGCAAATATGGATTAATGTTACTGCCTCAAGAAGTAACCATTCTTACTAGAACTACCTTGAGATGATAAAATTAGTATGGCTCCATCCACTCAGTGGAGTTAACACCATTTTACATCAGTGGATGATCTGACAGAAATATTGCAGTGATGTTAAAGTAGGCTCCTGAATATATTGTACTATCCCAGACAGAAAAAAACCACCAACCAACCAAACACACGCTCACACACACACACAAAAAAACCACCCAAAAAAAACCCCACAGAGACTTCTAATGTGTCAATTTGTATTCTGTTGTAAAAGCCCTTCACTGAAAAAAGGGCACAAGAAGATTGGTAAAGGTAGAGCTGTCAAAAATTTATTTGCTTTGAGACTGTAAATGAGATTCCTGTTGTAGTGGCAAAAGAATAGTTTTTTCTGTGCATCTCACACCTAATGCATACCCTAAGTAATTTTGCTTAGATAAGAAAATTGTGTGGTTAAGAGGCAAAAGTCATCCATCTCCTAACCCCCAAGCACATTATGGCAGCTTCAGCAGGGGCCTTCTGCAAGCATTTTACCACCCCATTTCTTAGAATTATGTGTGCTTCCTGCATTAAACAAGCTTTACAGTGTTCATTCCACCCTAGCAACTTGACCCAAAAGACAAAGACAATTCATCTTATTGCAGGAGTGAGGCCTGTCTGCAAGATTTGCTGCTTTCCTAATCATATAAGATAGCTAATGGATTGGATTCATCCATATGAATTGAAGCAGTCTGCAAAAGCCCCCTTCTTTGCCACCCATTCACTTCTGTTTTCTCACAGAGGGGCACTTAACACTTCAAATAGTCATTCAGTTTTCATATGCCCAAATTGCCCAATGAGTTATTCAAATCACGTTTTTTCCTCTGCCTCAAACTAAAAAACACAAAACAAAACAAAAAAAAGGAAAAAATACTTTTCAAATGGGATACAATCACAGCAAGGCAATGAATATGCCTGTAAGTTTTCAGGCAGAAACTGGTTTATCTTGGCAAGGTATTTTAAGCTTGGAAAAGGAACGAAGTACTCTAAATAGAGATGCTTTGACATTCTCAGCAACAGAATAATTGCTGGGACAATCTGGAATTAATCGTGTAGTGTTTGAATTGAATGATCATTAATTCAACGATATTTTGTAAGTTGTGAATAAATTGCCAGAAGAAATAATTTCATTCCAATATGCTGCAAGCACTTCAACTTTGATTAACATTTTAATTAGTAAGAGCTGACTGAATGAAAAGATGTTTAACTTGTGGCACCCATTTTTAATTTTCCTTTTTTTAGAGGAAGTAATTGTCTTGAATTGAAGAAAGAAACGGAAATTAAAATTCAGACGCTAACATCAGATCACAAATCTAAGGTAAGCAAACAGCCAGTTTTAACACATGCGACATCTCAAAGAGAAATTTTTGAGATTTAAGTGGTATTTAGCTTTCTTGGAATCACATGAATGATTTTCTAGCATTGATAACATGCTGAAAAGAATGGGAGTAATTGAGTGTCTAAAAGTGTTTCTTAAAAAAATGTAAAGCAATATCAATTTCCTGCCCTTTTGAAATTTTTGAAGAAAGTGCCATATTCATGCCTCATGAAGTGAAACTGGTCATTTGGATCAGCTGTAACTAAATAGAGAATATGTGCGTTATGAAATTTGGATGCTAAACACTTTCCCAAAATATATAGATAAAGACGTTTGTTTTTCATTTTCCACCATTCTCACCATGGATAACAATTGCTAATCTACCTCTTAGGAAAGAAGTTGACTAAGCTGCTCTTGAAACAAGTGCCTTGTTTGTTTTGGGGGTTTTGTGTGGGGGTTTTTTCCCTCAATTGCTTAGTTCCACTGTTTGCTCCAAGGCTCAACCACAGTTCATTTAAAAAAGCTGGTCTCAAGCTGTGATTCATGGCTCACATTGTGTTGCTTAAAGCTGCTTCCTCTGTACCTCTGTATCACTACTGTGCTCACTGACTTCATATTTCCTGTGAAAGTTTTATCTACCATCTGTTGACATGGTTTCAAGTTTCAGAAACCTATCCAAACTCGAGGGTGGCAGGTACACTAGATGGCACATCCATGTAGAAAATTATCTGGAGGAGAAAAGTACAAAAGACTGGCCACGCAGTACAGGAGAGTTACTGTAAAAGCTGAAACCTGTGAAAAGAATCAGACAAGTATAAAAAATACAAACAAAAGCAGTCACATCTTTAAGACTAGAATCAGTTAATTTTCATCTTCTCCACAGTTTTTCTTTGGTTTTATTATTTCATGTGAAGAAGATCCTGATATTCTAAAAAGGTTTCTCTCTTGTTGCTGCTTGTTTAGCCAAAGATGTAGGGGAAAAAAAAAAAAGGAACAAAACCTATTGTACTCTCTCATCTCTCAATTTCCTTCCTGTATGAAAAGTCCAGAACCGTTTCCTTAAATATAGGCAAATTTGATGATAAATGATAATTCATTCATTTCCTAGTGAAATAAACTCTGAGGAACACTAGCTCCCTGTCACAGTACATTAGAGGTTGGAAGATACCTCCAGAGATCATCAGGTCCAACCCTCTGCCAAAGCAGGATCACCTAGGGTATCCAGACATAAGCTCCAAAACTCACTTGAAGTTCTATTGCACAGAAAATTCTTTTTTATGTTCTCTGCTTCTCACCTGTGTCATTCACAGTCTGCAGTTAAGAAATGCAATTTGTACACGAGGGACACCCAAGCATTTGTTAATCTTCCAAATCCAGTACATGTGACTCACATTTTCCCTGTCTTCAGATGTGTGCAGTTTCTGAGCTCTGTTCCTTTTCAAAATCCCACTTTCAAACTGGTTCCCTTCAATTTAATCCATACTTGGAAAAAAGATTGATTTTTGTCCACTCCTATGTCAGGTTTTAGGATGACATTTTCAAAGGAGACTTAAATGTAAGCTCCTTTGAAATGCCAGGGCTCTGTGTTTTAGATAATTCCTGAAGAACTCCTCTGCAAGTCATCTACCACTGTGGTTTTCTCCAGCTTTTCAATGTCTTGGTCGCTGTGATTCCATCAAAATTGTACAGATTATGTACCTGGTTTAGTATTCTTACAGACTACTTTTGTTTCAATCGTGGTGTGTGGATTATTCCTGGAAATCATTTAAACATTTGCAAGCAACAGGTTGGACAAGAGTGTTTAAGACCATAGGGAAATTAACTTTTATCCTAGATGAAGGTGTGTGCAATAAAACATAGAAACAGAATGGTAAAATTAGATTAAATTCAGAGATTCTGAATTCATTACATTGTTATAGTGGGAGTTTGAGTAATTAGCAGTTGTTCAATATTTCTCAGCATTTGGCCCACTATTTTTGACATGGGATTGTACCATAATTCAGATTTAATTACAGCTCATGTCCTCCAGTGCAGCTCTATGTCACTATGTGTGTGTACACTTTTAGCACGAGAGACCTTTTCATCTACAGAAGTCTTCTATCATGAGGAAATATCCAGCCCATTTGGCATATATTTAAATTGGATCTGAATGTTCCAATGTGTACATCACAGGCAATTAACCTTGCAGATGCAAATTACTCCCCTATGTTTGAGAAGTGGATCCCAATATAAAGAAGGCAGAGGATGAAAAGAAAAAGGAAAAAAAAAAAAAGATTACTTCAAAGAGTTTTTCTGCTTGAACTTAGTGACGAAACAAACGCCTTGTGTATATGCTGTGCAAAAGAAAGTTCCTTATTGAGATTTTAATTTGTCTCTTAGGTCCAGTGTAGGAACAGATGAAAGGACAGAATTGCAAACACAGTCTGTAAAACAGGAAAAAGAGAAGTTAGCTAATGGCTATTTTTCCTATCCCTTTGGATAAGTAAAACTGGCTTAATAGTGGAAAGTAGGACAGTAGCACAGCCCAGTGCAAATGAAATAGTCCAATGAGGCTAATAAACTGAAGGCAAGCAGAGATGTACACTGAACTTTGAAGTGTATCACAGACATGCAGAAAAATTAGATTTCAGGTGACTTAATGGTCATGAACTCTAAGGTGTCTGAATCTGAGTCAGACTGGGTTATTTCAGGTCTTGTAACTGGTGTTTGGGAAATCCCTCACCTCCTTCTCTTTTGGTTACATCTTGCTCTACCTGAAATGAAAACTTCTTTTTCTCCCCCACAAACAAGAAAATCTTGTTCTGTGAGGTGCTGCAACCTCCTCCTTAGACTGCACACTGATTTTGAAATTAGTAGCACATCACTATCCATGAACACAGGCAGGTGTTTTGCAGTAGGCCCTTGAGTATTTGTTTCTGTGCGTATGTTTGGGCTATGTAAACACTCTTTGCAGTCAAGTCACAAAATACTTGCTTTCACCATAGCTTCCACTAGTAAAACATTTATCAGTTTCAGTAGTCATGGTTCTTTTTTTTTTATACGGAGCCTGTTTTGCATTTCCTCTGCAGTGTAAGGAACCTTTAAATAAAAGCACACTTGTTTACTGGAATGCCTGCCTGTCCTTTTAGGGCAATGTAAAATGCTTTTACTGGGACTGGGAATCAGATCTCATATGGTAGTATCTCCTGCACTTGCAATTAATTACTCCAAATTAGCCTGAAACCCAGTCCAAAGTGGCAGACTGTATGGAAGAGACGTACAGCAGCAACATGTGGAGGAGAACATTTGGCCAGGTCTGTCATGGTTCCCACTACAATTTTGTTGATGTTTGAAGGGAGGCAGAACCCAGTCAGATCATTCTCTGCAGGAAGGCATTTTGAGTCACAGACCTGTGTAAGGTGTTGGCTCCTGTGCCAAGATGTATCGTACACAGGTGTGATCTGCTTCTTCCTGGGTCACATGGTATTACTTGTCTTTTTAAAGTATTAATGGTGTATAACACTGTGACTGTAGCAGTTTTCTGAGTGTGTGGGTGCTCATGCTGTGGTCCCACTTACTTGGGACTTTGAATCTACGTGTACTTTTTTTCTCCAAATCATGGATTGAATTGACTTCATCTGGAAACTTTGCACTGAAAATAAATAAGAAATGGGTTTACCCAAGAATTCTAGCCATGACTTTTAGCTCCTCTGAAGTCCACTATAGATCTCCCTGGGGGCTGATAAGCCAAATGAGGTCACTATTGAGAGGAGATTCATACAACATAGCTGAAGTGTCCAGTTGTTTAAAGCCCTGTAGACATGAGAGGCATCTCCAGACAGTGTTTGGCGTGGTAAATCTTTCTTTATAATTGCCCACCTTTTTGCATCATCAGTACAAGGAGCTTGCAATAAACGTGGTCCTAACTTAAGTGTTGTCACCTCGATCCATTGCAGAATTACTCACTTCTTTCATTAGGAGTCCACCTTTGTTACCCAACCTGATCTTTGCATAGGAGGGCCTTCAGAGGAGTCTCTCTAGGGTAGAATAGAAACTGGGGCTGTTAAGGTCCACTCTTCTTTCACGATCATCAGCATGTGCAGGAGAATGTGTTCCACAGTATTGAGAGCCCACATGTGGGCCCACACCTCAAATGCTACCATTGCTCTCTCACTTTTTGAGCAATGTGCTAGCAATTTATTATTTGAAGAATATGGCTTAGATTTCAAACAAGATGACCCAGATGTCATAGTAGCAGTTGAAATGACTACCTGAAAATAGGTTTATTGTGAGACACACAGTTTATTTGGTTCTTGTAGTGTTTCTTGGGAACTTTACAAAACTTTAATTATTTTGAGTGTTGGGAGATAAGCAATAGAAGAATATTTGTTAGATTCCCCTGCTGACTTAATATAAAACCAAGGTACATAGCCCATCTTCACATTCAGGCTGCATTAAATACTGGATTTCTCTGTAAACTGACTGTGTGTGTAAAATTGTCTCCACAAAAGCAAAGACTGTATTTAAGCTCTCAGCGAAATCCTGCTCACTAGTCTTTTCTGTTGTTAATTTCAATACTTTTAATATATATGTTTTCCTTGGCAACCAAAAATGTGAAACCATTTCATTATGAACTCAGTGTTAGCGGAGGTTTTAAAATAACAGTTGTACAGTCAAGAGCATAAATGCAGCAAAATTATTCAGGGCACTTTAGATAATAGAGCCCTAATAGTAGGGGTTGGTTTACATCTGGTTTTATCATACACGGTAGTGTCCTCAGTGGCTTTGTTACTCTGTGAAGCAACTTCAGTTGTGTAACTTTTCACAGTTTAGCGGACTTCTTTATAATCTTTGTTATGATTGTCTTTACATCATCTGCAGCAGCAGTAATAGCTGATCTCCTAGCCTATGGGCCTCTAGCAAAGTTGCTGTTACTTCTCCGTAGGTCAAAGAGATCGTGGCACAGCACACTAAAGAGTGGTCTGAGATGATCAATACGCACAGTGCTGAAGAGCAAGAAATCCGTGATTTACACTTGAACCAACAATGTGAGCTACTGAAGAAACTGCTAATTAATGCTCATGAACAACAAACTCAGCAGCTGAAATTTTCACATGACAGGTGAGCAGGGCAGTGCTACCTGATAATGAACGCACAGTTTATGTCTGGTTTGTATAATGTTCTAATTTCTTGTGTTCCTTAATATGCCACAGATAACTACTGTACTGCTGTCAAAACCACTGAGCTGTGTGCATAGAAGCAGTAAAAGGAGTGATCACACTAGGTTTAGTTAGGTGCAGGAATGGGCTGTTTAGCTGGTGTAGAATTTTTGAACTTCATTGAAGGCAGGAGTGGTAGTTTGCATCAGCTATGGTTGTGCTTAGACTTTCTCCAGGAACTTTATTTCAGAGGCTGGAAACCAAGAAGTACTAAATATGTTAATACCCTATGGAGTTTCTAGTAGTTGTCTATGTGTATAGCACTGGTGATTATAAGGAAGGTCCATGCAAAGTAAGATCATAAAAACAATGGACACAACTCCCTGGCAATACAGAAGATACTGCATGGTCTTACCAGTGCTGAGTAGAGGGGCAGAATGACCTCCCTGCTCCTGCTGGCCACAACCACCCCATACAGTGTTACAGGCTGAGGTCAGAGTGGCTGGAGAGCAGCCAGGCAGAAAGGGACCTGGGGGTACTGGTTGATAGTAGGGTGAACATGAGCCAGCAGTGTGCCCAGGTGGCTAAGAAGGCCAATGGCATCCTGGCCTGTATCAGGAACAGTGTCGTTAGGCCACACCTTGAGTACTGTGTCCAGTTCTGGGCCCCTCAGTTTAGGAAAGATGTTGACTTGCTGGAACGTGTCCAGAGAAGGGCAACAAAGCTGATGAGGGGTTTGGAGCACAAGCCCTATGAGGAGAGGCTGAGGGAGCTGGGGTTGCTTAGCCTGGAGAAGAGGAGGCTCAGGGCAGACCTTATTGCTCTCTACAACTACCTGAAGGGAGGTTGTAGACAGGCGGGGCTGGTCTCTTCTCCCAGGCAACCAGCACCAGAACAAGAGGACACAGTCTCAAGCTGTGCCTGGGGAGGTTTAGGCTGGATGTTAGGAAGAAGTTCTTTGTAGAAAGAGTGATTGGCCATTGGAATGGGCTGCCTGGGGAGGTGGTGGAGTCACCATCACTGGAGGTGTTTAGGAAGAGACTGGATGGGGTGCTTGGTGCCATGGTTTAGTTGATTAGATGGTGTTGGGTGATAGGTTGAACTTGATGATCTCGAAGGTCTTTTCCAACCTGGTTAACTCTGTTCTATTCTATCTGCTGTAGGGTAGATACTTCTCCATACACAGTACAAAAGCAATTACAATTTGTGCTTTGAGCTCATTTTGTAGTAAGGCAGAAGACAGGAAAATACTACTAAAAATCTGAGGCATATTGAACTCCAGGGTGTCATACTCCCTGCCTTTCCAGATTGGGTCAGCATCACTGACTTGGATGTAGTGAACTTGCAGCATTTCAGTAGCTGGGGATGTGAAGTTGTTATTCACAAGCATTATGTACTCTCCAGATAAAATAACATGAGAAAAAAAATTCTCTTGGATTTTTTTAATAGAAGAGTTTTGTAGTCATTCAAACAGTCATTCAGATAATACTTCTAACAAAACAACATGTTAATGCACTTTAATGTTATGTAAATATATGTATAAATTCCAAGAATAGATTTACATGCTTGCAGTCTGTATGATACAGTAGGAGGTCAGCAGTTAAATATTGTAGTCCACATACCTGCTTTTCAGAATCCTTTCCTCCATCATCAGGCTGGCTTTTCTACTTCTACCAGTTAACTCTAGCCACAGACATCACCACCATGTGGGATTGGGAAGGTGTTCTTTAATGGTGCCAGCCACGCAGGTACTGCCCAAACTGAACACTAAACAGGAAGCCTAATGCTTGGCAGTTGAGCAGTGAGCTGACACTAAAACTTTGATTTCATCTTTGATAAGCACTGTTTAGAAACAAGGAATGGTCCCAACAAGTGCTTCTTGGTGATTTTGAGGAAGCTAAGATATTTTTTTTTTAATCTGTTAATAATACCTTTTATTTCTTGCAAGTAGTGAAAACCCAGCAGACCCAGAAAGCCCCATCAGCAGTGCAGCTCAGAGTGATGTTATAAAGAGACAGTTGCATATAGATGTGTTGTCTTTTAGCAATATCCATGGCCATACCTTTTTAAGTCTGCATTTAGGAAATGTTTCACCTTATGAACTATTGGAGGAAAAGCAAGCACTGCATTTTTTTAATAAAAATTTTGAACTGTGGAAAATGTAAGTCATGGAACAAAGTTTCAACTTAATGATTAAAGTATTTTAGAGAGGGGAAAAAGGCAAAAAAAGATTGATGACACCTTTTTAAATAAAGCACCCTGTACCACCCTCTTGTTAAAGCTATCTTGTTACAAGGTTCCCAGGGCCAGAAAGAGAAACCAAACATAGGTTGGACTGTGGTCTAAATCAGAAGGCCCACAGTGGAAGTCATAAAATGAAGTATGTCAGCTCATACCACAATTAGCACATATTATTACTACTCATATTACATTCATGTTATCATCACATGATTTGTAATCTTTTTTAGGCAGCTTTAAAAGACAAATCATGGTTTCTAAATGGCTAATAGTAGCTCATACTCAGCTGTTTCATACTAGGAAGAACATTCAACATGTAAAAAGATTTAAAACTGATCTTTCATATTATGTTGTCTGTAACAAATGGAGATTTTGGAATGCTTGTTTAAGTCATGTAAAGTCTACCCAAAAGAAGGTATTTTTCTTATTTGTTCTTTCTTCTTCCTTGATGCTTCAAGGACAGAATTAATCACAGCATAGAGTAATAGCAGGAAACTAACCTCAAAAATGCGTATTAGGCATTAATGAACTTCATTTGATTTTGCATAGGGAAAGCAAGGAAATGCGGGCCAACCAGGCTAAAATATCTATGGAGAACAGCAAAGCCATAAGCCAAGATAAATCTATCAAAAACAAAGCTGAGAGAGAGAGGTAAGTATCAGATATCCCTTGCTGAGAAGGGAAGAATGCTGTCAAAGACAGATTACCATTTAGGGAAAAGTACTGCTTTTCTTGTATTTATCCTTTTAATAAATGTAATGGCCTGATCCACAAAATAAAAAGGTTCTTTGTAGTCATCAGCTGTGACTGGCTCTTGTAGGTATAATCACACTATTGAACTGAAATACATCTGTACGTTTTAATGAGGTGCATATTTTGCTGCTGTTTTAAAAAAGAAGTGAGTGCTTACCTGAAAAGAGAGTCTTGAGTTTTGGTTTTATTGAAGTTAGACTAACTGGAGAAGCAAGGTCACTAAAAACAGAGCAGGTGGTGCCAGTGAAAAGCATTATTCCTCATCTATTGTTAATAGAGGGGAGAGGTGTAGCAGAAAGATGGAGTGCTAAAAGTGTTGTTTAGGTCGGTTGGATTGGTTGATGGGTTGGACGCGATGATCTTGAAGGTCTCTTTCAACCTGTGTTGTATTGTATTGTGTCAGTGGAGAGGGTGATGGAAGACAGGAGCGCAGAAGCAGGAGATGTACTCCACGATAGCCCACGTGTTCCTTCTCTACTCCTGAACTGGAGCTCTCTCCCTCCTTATGTGCTGCCACTGGAGACTTGGTCAGCATCCAGGCACAGCAAAACAAGGGCACTGCTGCACTTTCAGAAGTGGGTCATTCACAGCACGTTTGGACATGACAGCCTTAATTGACTTGAGAGACCAGAGAGACAGTTGCCAGTACCAGCTGGAGGATTGATCCGCATTATAGCTATTTTAAGCTGCTTCTATTTATCCTAAATGTTTCCCCTTCACTTTGGGCTTGCCATCTGGCACGTTCTTTCCTCTAACATTCCCTCCTTGACACTGGGCTATTTTGGTCATGAGGCTTGAACTTGTTCCCACTAAACTAGAGAAGTAGCACTTTTTATACACCAAAATAAATTGAGAGGAGGGTGCAGTAAAGGATATAAAAATGAATTAAGTATTTTTAAAGTTCTGTCCATCACTGTTGAGTAAGGGGGAAAAAAATCTTCATTCATAACAGTCTTGGTCTTTTTTCCCTTTCTTTTTCTTATTTTTTTCCCCAAGTCTTCAATCATACCGTCAATGTACTTGAAAACCTGTAAGTGTAAAAGTACAGAGCCAGAAGGGTGTACAATTTACCAGTAGTCCCACAGAGTACAGATAGTCAAAAACCAAAATACACCTGACGAGTTTGTGATTCTCTCTGTTGTTGCTTTTGAGATTCTTTTGCCAATGAGCCATCATGGACAATATTTGCATTTTTTTAGGCGAGTCAGAGAACTGAACAGCAGCAACACAAAAAGTTCCTGGAAGAGAGAAAAAGGGTAACTATAACCATGACTTAGTCACTGTGCATTATTTCTGGATATTCATTTTTATTTCTCTGTGTTGAGAATCCAGCTCTAGTAAACAAACAGCCCTTGCTTCTTGCTTTGTTCCACATATTTGCTGTGTAAAATATGTAGTAGCTATATAAGAGGAAAAAAATTTAAATTAACAAAATTACTTCTCATTGCGTATTTGCTACTTTTATGTAATACATATATGTAATATATAGTATATGTGTAATATTTAATATGATTTATAGTAATAGTTTTCTTAAGCGTGGGTGATATAATAGTCCTCCTGTGATGTTTTGTAGGCAAGACAGTCTATATATGCACATTTTTCAAGTAAGTTTTTACTTTGCTTATTAACAGTGTACTATATATCCCCCCATTATTTTCTCTTGTTTACAGCTGGCAATGAAACAGTCAAAGGAAATGGATCAGTTGAAAAAAGTTCAACTCGAGCATTTAGAAATCTTGGAGAAGCAGAATGAGCAGGTATACTGACTTAAAGACCTAAAAGAAACAAAAATTAGTGAAAACAGTAATCAGAATCAGGCTGAGTAGAATGCCTCTGCATTACTGAACTTGGGAAAATGACTTTATTTGTGGTCACTCACCTACCTGGGGAGTTCAGGTGAGGAAGTGAGGTGACAATTATCTAGAAGCACATTTGCTGATTTGTTTCAGATCAGCATGTGAAAGCTAGACTGCTTAGCCAGAGTCTGTCCTTTCAGCTGTTCAGACACATTAGCTAGATATGACAGTCATAAAAGAGCCAGCATAATTTTAATTAGTCCTAAAAAGTACCTCAAGCGAAACTGTTTCCTTCATTTTGTAACTTAAATTTCTAATGCTGATTGGAGAAGGGGTGAAACGTGCACAGAGCATCTGTGAACTCTGAGACAGTTAATTTGGACTGAATTCTAGAGATGTATAGTAGCACGGGGAGTTTTATCTGTACTAGTACACTCTTTCCTAATTAAAATGCTGTATTATTTTTTGCTAGTTTATAAGCTAAGTGTTTCTAATTGAAAAAACTACTTGGCAAGGAAAGGAGAATTCCAGTCTTCTTTCTGGTAGAAGTATCACTAAGTGTCTGAGAAGTTCCCTTGCTGAAAGGTTGAGCCTGCAGAGCTGTAGTGATTACATGGACTTGCAGTACTGCCCTTACACATGTAAACTGTAAGGGGAATATACCCAGCAGTTTGAGAGGAGAGAGAAGGGGTGCATTTAATACTCACTGTTTTCAGGGGTTATACACTTCTTTGTTTATTAAATGTTCAGAACTTGAATTCTCTGGTAGATACTTTAAGATTAATAAAACCCATATTGTGGAGGGAGAGGGAAAAGTACACGCAAATCAAGTCTTTCCACTATCAAGAGAGAGTCCTACAGCCACAAAAGCTGCAGCCTGATTAAGTTCTAGGGGTTGATAGCACATAAGATCACTGGCAATTCCTACCACCAAGTCCCAGTGACCATGGCTCCACCTTCCTTCTGAACAATAACCAAAATTCTTAGTCTTTTCCCTCCCAGGGTTTCTATAGATACTCTAACTTCCAGCATGAACAGATTAGTTAGGTCTGCTCCTAAGCACTATCTGCCTACAATCAAAAGGCAGGAGGGGCAATTGGGTTACAGGGGATATGTAGTGCCACTGTAGAAAGCATGACTGAGAACTCCATGTCAGCTGTGCTACTTGACAAAAAATTGAGCTTGACCCAGAAATGTTATTTATGGTCTCTTTACAGTGTATTCAGAAGGCTTTGGATCCACTTCTTAAAACCTAAGGACAAGAGGGAATAATTATAGTTGTGCTTTTAAACACAATATGATAAACATCTTATGTATAAGGGAGAGAGATTTCTGGGAAATAAGCATGAGTCACTAAAGGAGTCACCTTTTAGAAATCAGATACTTCCCTCACCTGGGGTTACCACTTCCCCTGCTATGGGATGTTAACGGCCTACAAGAACTTGCTATACTCCATTTCAGTATTGAGATTAAGTCAATTTAAATTATCAGTGATCAAATGGAGTAAGATCATTCATGTGCTGGTTCTCAGTTTTATGGGGGCATGTGGTGGCCTACAACACTGGGGTAGTCCTTAACAGCTTTTTAACTCTCTGTAATTTGATCCATCAGAGCATATATTCCACACCTGCTATTTTGACCACTTCCTTTTAGCCTCAAAAGTGCACTAGTGCAAACCCCCAGCTGGGTCTGGTTTCACCATTATACACCACTGATATATGAAAGCTAGTTGGATCAAGATGAAGGTGGTATTTGTTTAATGAGAATTTCAAAACATGATTATTTTTTCCTGATAAAACAAAGGAAGATATTTTCCATACAAATACACAGCACAGAAAAGTAGAATTATGGGTTGAAACAGCCTTCAATACAAACTGTTATGAATTTAAATTTGATTTTGTTTATGTATGTTTTTCTTGCATTAATTTTTCAATCTCACTTCAGTTTTCATTCATTTAATTTGCTTCTTGCTGTATTACTCAATTTTGACATTATTATTTTTGTACAAACAGCTTTTGAAATCCTGTCATGCAGTGTCTCAATCACAAGGTAGGATGGATGTATAATAAGCAAACTATTATTTCAGTGTGCTTTCCTTCTAAATTAAATCATTACCATCGGAGCCCTCCTCATAAATGCAACCATTGGGATACAGTGAACACATTAATCTTGCTTGCACACAGGTATTTGAGCCTGACACAGTATTTTGTGCTTCAGCATCTCAAATTCAGATGCAGATGAACAGTGATGCGCAGAGGAAATATTTGAAGATTAATTTGTATCATATGTTAGCTGCCGTCTGCGAGAAGTGTCTTTCCAGCTTAGACTGTTTTAGTGTTAACATATATATGATTAACTGCTAATACTGATAGTCACACAAAGGGTATCCGCATATATAAGTATGGTAAGAAAATAAGCTATTCCACACTACGAATAGCACACTCCAGAATAGCTGACTAGAAATAGCTTTTCAGTGCCTAAAGAATAGAGGCTTCCAGTGCTTTAAATTCACTTCAAAATCCAACACATTACAAGGTATGGCAATTATACTTAACAAGTGGCTGTGCTGCTGTGGCTACCTAGATAACTCTTTCTTGCAAGAGATCTCTATTAACCCCTCTCTTACCAAGGAAAATAGGTACATTAGGTTTGAACATCCAGTTGTGCAGTATTACACGATCTCAACTACTTTCTTGAATAGATAGATAAAATTTTGTACCACTGAGTCTGACAGTTTTAGAATGAGGGGGAAAAAGACATAAAACATTGTTTAGGGTAAAATAATTCTTTTAATTATTTTTTACTGTATGTGGCTCTTAGCCTGTCTTAAGTCTCACTAGAAAGCAAGCATCTTGAATGCTCGAGTCCGTTAGCTGCCACTTACTTTATGAATTCACTGTAGCTTCCATACTGCCTTCCAGAAGGCTCATCTTCAAATGCAGTGCTTATGTATTCACATCAGAAGGCACTGTCTGAACCAGCCTCAGACTAGCAGAGGGGTATCCTGTTCCTATGCTAATGTGTTCTTTGAAGCCAGGTTCTCTCTCAAATAATTTCATATGCCATACATTGGCATGCAGAGTATATTTATAGGACACTCTGTGCCAGTAATTCAGTCATAAGCCTTAAACATGAAATGGGTGAGTCACTAAGAAATGATGACAGGGGTTTGTTTTATCTGGAATTTCATTTCACACACAGGCAAAATCCAGCCAACATTTCAGAAGAGGTTGTACATATTGATTCATTTATTATGTTTCCATATTTTCATGTTAAAATTATTTCTTCATTACTTTCAAGCTTCTAACTCATTTAAATGGAGAATGTTGATTAATTTTTGATCATATTTATGACAGTTGCTTTGCTTTATCATAATTACTTTTTTTCCCCCAAGATGATGATTATGAAAGTGCAAGGGCAGGTTGTTCAAGAAGGCATGTATATCACTTCTGTACAAATGTACATTTACCTTGCAAAATGAGCAGCTGTGCATCTCTTTAGTTCTATATCTATTTACATATATGCAAATATGTATGCACATCTAGGATAGGTGACTCCTTAAGCAGGAGCTTGTATAGCAAAGTTTCCTTTCAAATCACAATTTACTTCTTTTGGGGAAATATACTTCATGTAAATCAAAGCCTGTAACCGTTCTTTCCTGCATGATGGATGCAGAGCAGTTAAACCAAAGAAAATACTTGCTTGGTTTGCCTCTCCCAGAACCTGTCCTAATCCTCAGAAGCTTGATTGTAAAGATAGATGGGGTTAGCTTGCCCTCTGGATCAACTTACTGTGAGTCCTTTGAGTTATGGATTTAAAAAACTTCCCAGATTGAGAGCCCTCAGCAAAAAAATATAGGGATACTGACTCCCTGTTACTTTAAACTGCAGAGTTCAAAACCAAAGTGCAACTTTGGTAAATGTGTGTGTGTCTGTGTGCTCATCTGTGAGACACAAAGGGAGAGAGAGACAGGGAATTAAAAAAGCTCTCTAAGCAGAGGATTCCCAGGCCAATTCCCATTTATATAAAGCACTTTAACTCTGTTGGCAAAGCTCAAGGCATGCCGAGTTTATAGCGGGATCTGGCATATATTTGTTGGTGTATTCTGCACAATGAATTTGGGTATAGTTTCAGATGGATTCAGTGTGTATCATCTTGTGTCATCCCATGGAGCACATAGTAGTAGTCTGGTCCTGAGGTGGAAACGCCATATTTGGAATCATAAGGATATCTAGACCAGATGGAGATTTTTTTTTTTTTTTTTTTTTTTTTTTTTTTTTAATATTATGAACAAATGATTTAAAAATCCCACCTAGTGCAAGGCAGATGTTACACTGATGGATTTTTGTCATTCCTTGTCTTTATGAAATAAACAAGCCCAGATCATACATGGAACTCCATAAACACTTCAGGCAGTGACACCTCACAGCATACACTCCCACAGACATTTTCTATCAGGACAAACAGTTTAATTGGCATGTGCCTAGTTTTATTCCCCAAAATTGGAGCTTCTCCATTTTACCATATACTTCAACCCACAAGTCTTGGAATATGATCAAAAGTATTTCCCAAGAATCTGTAGACATAAGAACTACATCTGATTATGAAACCAGAATGACACTGGGGGGAGAAAACATGATGTTGTTACATACATCTTAAGTGTTTTTTGCCTGTATTTCCTGCAGACTATCATATAAAACATGTGCTTCACTTTGAACAAAAGGTCTAATGCAGCGCTTCATGCGGTTATTTTGGATTGCAGGCAAAGGAGATGCAGCAGATGGTGAAGCTGGAAGCAGAGATGGATCGCAGGCCAGCAACAGTGGTCTAAAGCCTCAACATGTAAATTGAAGTTGGAGAACACAGCATCCTTAAAATGAGAGCAACATTCAAAATTGCATTGCTGAGGTTGACAAGCAGGCACTTTTTTATTGTGGGCTGATTTTTTTTTTTTTTGGGGGGTGTGTGGGGGTGGTTAGGGCAGGGGGTTGTTTTTTTTTTTTGTTTTAATATAATATATAAACTGTAGCTATAGAGCACCAAGTCTCTTCTTACTTAACACTGGGCACTGAATTTCCTTTGTTGGATTTCCATAAGAATTTCTTTTGAGAAAACACTCATCAGAAGATGAAGACATTTTCTTAAACCCAGTCCTGTATTCCTTTCTGTATCTCACCAGGCAGCTTGCCCGCACCACAATTACACAATCAGAGCCTTGAAACACAATAGATACTTTAAACATCATCTCAAATGGTCACAAAACTGTAGTCACATTGTGTTATTTACTATTTGAGTTCTTGTGTGTGATACATAGTTTAGAAACCCCATGCTGCCAGACCCTGACTTAAAAAATTCATCAGATGCTCTGCACCTGATGTCATCAAGCCCACTGAACTGGATCTTCTGCTAAGTCACTGTAATAATCGGTATAATTGAAAATTAAATTTCAAGGTATTTTTCAGGCAGTAGGCAGATGAAAGTTAACTGTGTATACTCAAAAGTACAGTATGTACAAAGTTATCGGCCACACTTATCAGCTGTAACGGTAACTTGACAGGGTATTTCTGCAGTCCAATGATGTCATTTACAAGTGCTGTATCAACCCTATCATGTCTGAAAGAAACTGATACACTGTAGGCTACTGCAATGGTTAGCGTGATGGAAATACACTGTATTTGTGCCAAAACTATCAGTGCTCTAAGGAATTACATATTAGGCACTTTAAGAAACGTTTACATCCTACATTGCTTGTATAGAAACGGCATTTTGATCCTGTTGCTGCAGACTCCAGATACTACAGTTCATTGTAACGTAATGATTGTTTAAATGGCTTTTAACAAAGAGTTTGCAACTGTGAAAATGTAAAAAGTATTTATACACTTCAGAATCACAACATTGTAGAAAATCACATACACGTTGCCACGTGGTAAAATTAGTAAACAGAAATGCTAAGAGTATGTTTGCATGTGATACAAATGCTACTAAGACTAATGCCTTCTGTATGACCAGTCATTCTACTAGCAGGTAAATGTGTGGCGCAGAATATTGTTTGATTAATTACAAAGAGTTTCAGCATAACAAGGTCTATATATATATGTGTGTATATTAATTATGTGGGCATTCTTGATACTTGTAGTAAAAGTACATAACTAATTTAATTTTACACAGAAGTATTTATGCAGATTTTCAGAATTTCATATCAGGAATAACCTTTTTATGTCCATTAGATATAAAATCAATTTGCTAATGTGTTAATTTGCATGATTCCAGAGCTTGCTGTAGTTATATTGCAAAACAGTGCATGTAAGCATTCCGCTTGGAATTTGTCCATGCTGCCAATTCAAAGATGACTGCATGGAAAACTGGTAGTTTAGAACAAATCAGATTCCTGATTTCAATGTACTAAGCACCAATTACTTTGTTGTATATGCTTGTACAAACAAATTCTACATATTCCTATAAACAAAATAAATGAAAAGAGATGTTATTGTCAGTCCTGAGATGAAACTTTCAACTTCTCTAATAAAAACCTTTAAAATTCAAAATCTTTAGTTTTGACTGTAATGAATTACAGGGCGGTGGTGTTAGTACCTATACATTTTTAGTAAGTTGTATTTCCTGTAAAAATGTGCATAGTGTAAATATATTTCTGTCACAGCTTATTTAGTCAGAGTCTTATTTCTTTTAAGTGATAGAAGACTCCGGCATTGGTCCTTGCAGCATTTCAGAACTACCTGAGCACAGTGTAGCAACACTACCCTGAGATACAGCAACCCGAGTACAGCATAGCACCACTACTGTGACATGCAGCAATGTAACTACAGTGTAGCAGCTACCTTGAGAATGCAAGCAAGCTTGAGGTCAGTGAAGTCTTTAGGTGTTTGAGGTAGCATTTAAACTACTAATACTAATTCAGAATTCCCATTCTGATGCCACTTCACACATGGAGGCACCTCCTGCTCCTTGCGGTCCATAATGCTTTAAAGACAAGTTGTGTACTGGGAGTAGCTCTTCCTACTCTCTAAGCTCAGCTTGGGTGCTGGAGGGAGCTGGGAGCAGCAGTGTGTTCAGAGCATGCTGTATGGAATACAGCATTAGAAACAAAGCACGATTTTTTATTCTTGTTTTAATTAAAAATGTCTTTTGAAACTGCACTGCTATGAGCTGTAATTTTACACTGTTGTCTACTGCAGTGGTTTCTAGCCAGTAAGAAGAAGCAAATGGCAGGCCAAGTACAGAGGACACCAGCTAGTGAAGTGTTGAATGTTACTAGCTTTCTTAGGCTCACTTACAGCCTGGCTGGAAGTCTGTGCCTTAGCTGTATAAAGAAATAACTGGAAATAGAGGACTGGGGTTCATCTCATGTTCTTCTCTGAAGAAAATCAAACTTGCCTGTCTTGATTCCCAGGTAAGTATCCTATGCATCAGGGCATACACTGGGTTTAGAAAGCTAGAAAATGCAGCGTTTTTCCAAGTCTGTGCTCACGGCTCTCAGCCAGAAGCGAAACATTTATCAAGTCAAAGAGAAAACGTGATTCTGTGAAACCACAGAGCTGAGCAGCCTCAGCTTACAGGCTTAGCTCCCAGAACTGTTAGGTATTTCATCCATTGGCGATTTAGCATAAAAGCTTAAGACACTAAAATGAAATTAAGTGATTAATTTTGTCAGCGAAGTATTTTGAAATACTGTTTAAGTAGTATTTGATTCCAAAGCTATTTGAAGTTTGGCTGCTGATGTAATGAGGTGAGAATTTCCATTGAGATTAAATAGGCTGATCAATTTGAACACTGATATTGAGTTAAAGCAGTTTAATATGTCATTTCCTGTCGAGGTGATGGATTCCACTTCAGTGAAATTTCATTGAGGGAAGTGGCAGATTTTCCCTTTCTGAATCTCTTCAGATAAATTCCGTGCAGCTGTGATGGGGAGGGTCATTGCCACCCCATCTCAGAGGCAGCTCTTTCACTCCTGGTAATTTGGAGGTCATTAATTTGAGTGTTTCCAGGCGGGGGTTTGTTTAACTCCTGCCCCATTCCACTGCGAACTGCATTGTCAGAGACAAAAAATGCCCCTCGGGAGCTGATTTCTTCACAGACTTAGTTGCCCACCGGCTCCCTATGAAACTGGCTGCTAGTGGCAGATGCACGCCAGAGTCACTTGGCTGGAAAACCCATTCCTAGGGATGCACCAACAGCAGTGGTTCCGGTGCCACAGCCCCACTGTCACTACACTCTGTTCCCTGTGAGGAGGCTGGTAAGAGTTATTGCTGTCAGGTAGTTGGGGGCTAACAGGGGCCATTTGATTCAGCCTTCAGAAATCCACAAGCAGTCTCTGCATCTGGGGGTAAAGGGCATGTTCCAGGGCTGGCTCCAGGTAATCTGATTTGTGACCATAAATTGGCCCTGATCACAGCATTTCAGGTCAGCTAATGCTGCACTGGCTGCCTCAGGTGAGGCCTTTCTGCTCTCTCCACTTTTGGGGGCTTTCTTGGTGTTAAGAAATCTTAGGCCTTTTCCTTTTTTTTGCCATGGGAAGCATGATAAACACAGCTCTGTAGGCTGGAAGTGGGGATTGTCACTGAAGCCTTTTTTTGTTGTTGTTGCTGTGCTCTGCAGCTGGTGGATGCCAGAAGAACACAGTTCTGTGCTGTGGGGCTCAGGGGCTGTGAGTCAGGCTTAACCTTGTCTCTTAACACAGCTGCTCTTTCCCAGCTGGTCCCTGTGGAATCTCCCTACATAGGCTGGAAGCAGGGGTGACTGCTCAGGATCATGCACTTTTCTGGAGCCCTAGAGGCTACCTGGAAATGTCAACAAAAGTGGAGACTGAATAGAAGTCTAGAGGAGGAAATAGAGGGTAGTTAAATACTGAGGTCATCAGAAAAAGACCTGGGGAAGCCAGGCATTAAAATTGCCACAGAAATACAGTCTGTAGCAGTCGCAGAGCCTCATGTAGAAGGTTTTGGTGGGGTTTTTTTAACCCCTTTATACAGTCCCTTGAAACTGTTATCTGCAGGTTAAATCTGTATCACAGCTGCCACAGGTCTGGCTCTATTTTGGGGAACAGGAATGACTATCATGAAACAGGATAGAGGAAATGTTCAGAGTATATTTAATATATGCATCAAGCAGATGAGGAATTTCAGTAGGATAGTTATAAAAATCAGTATGTTCTTTCAGCACCTGCTTTTATTTTTAAAGGACCGTTGCCCAGCAGGAACACCCCTCTGCAGGTGTGCCCAGAAGCAGCTGCCTGCAATCAAAACTCACCTTTCAGCTTGCTTCACAAGGCCCGGGGCCATTTTCTCCAGACTCCTTTTCCTGAGCTAGAAATGTGAATTGTTACTGACTGAATCCGCATACCGCCACAAGCTCCTGAGATCCCTTTGGCTTTTAAAAGTACAGATCCGTGAGGGAGGGCTCCTGCTCCCTGCTGATCCCGGGATGGTGGCTTTGCAAATGATAGATATTCGGGTGTGCTCTTGGTACCGGGGCGAAGGTGGCAGCTCCCTAACAGGCCGTAAAAACTCGTAATAAGAGGCGGAAAAAAATATTTTAACGCCGTCTCGCTCGACGAAAGGAAAGCGAAGCCGCGGGGTGCTCGGCGGTGCTCGGCGACTGGGGTTGCCGGTGGGGCTGGCGCTGCTCCAGGAGCGGCTGGGTCCGGCGGGGGCCGAGGTGTGCCCGGCTCGATCCCGTCTGCCACCGGCAATGCCTCGGAACCCCGGGGAAACCGGCATCTCAGCATGCTCTTGCAGGAGGTCCCTCCGCCGGCCCCGGGACTGCTCCGCACAAACACGTCCAGGATTGTTTAATGCACCTTCTCGGTGCTGTAGGACCACTCCCTTTGGTGCGCGATGGTATGTTTTGTATTACGGTATGTCACAACATCTGAAGAGCTCAGGTGTGTTGATGGTCGTTGACAAAAGGGCACCGAGTTTGCTTCTGACCTTGCCACAAAAATAGCTGCACCTTTCTTTCTAAATTAACTCAGGGAGCAGGTGTGCGCCTTCACCGAAATTGCGCTCCATGAGCAGCCCGCGCTGGACTAGATAATCCCTGCTCCACCCCCTCTACTGTCCCGGTTTAGTCGTTCTTGTGCTTCTCCGGCGGGAGTAGCCGCCTGTATGGCCATGGCTGTGCAGAGTCCACCCGAAGTGCGGCCCCGCTCATAGCCCTTTCCAGGAGGGTGCTCGGGGCAGTTCAGCCCCGCCTCGGCAGCATGTCGGGGTGTCCCGCTCTGTGCGCTGGGATCCCCTGGGGATCGCTGAGAGCCCCTCCGCCGGAGTCGGCGGGCCCCCCCCTACCTACCGCCGGAGAAGCAGGGAGGTGGGGGGAATCCCTCCTCCCGGCCCTGCCTCCGCGTACGCACCGTCTCTCGGCGTGGGTGCCTCCATCAGCTCAGCCGGCAGCTCCTCTCCTCCTCCCCACACACCCACACACTCTTGCCCGTCCCTCCTCCCCGGCACTCCGCAGCACAGTGCTTTTGCAGCAGCTCCGGAGACGGGAGGTGGCTCAGGTTTGGGGGTTTTACCTATTGCTTTGTGGTGTTTGGTTTTGTTTTGGTTTGGGGGATTTTGTTTGTTTGTTGTTTGGTTTGTTTTGGGGGGTTTATTTTTTATTTTTTGTGTGTGTATTTTTTCCCTTTCTTTCTTTTCTTCGGGGCTCACCTTTTCGAAGGAGCAGCAGCTGCGGACACGCTGGGGCCAAACAGCAGGATGGCCGGAGGACGCCTTCCGGGGCTGCTCTTCCTTTTGCGTGAGTATCGCGGCGGCAAGTCGCGACATGGAGCCCTGTCGCGATGAGGTAGCGACTGGCTCTGAGACACCCCTCATGTTGTTCCTGCTTCCCCGCCACTGCCTGCCCCATCTCCACTGCCCGCTCTGTCGCGACAGAGACGCCCCGTCGTGACAGTGGAGCTTACTGAGGCGGGCTCGGGGGACGGGAGGGGTGTTAATGCCCTGGTGGCTGCCGGCATTCAGCTCCTCTTTGCCCGCAGACACTCTGGCTCGCCTGGCTGCTGAGCAAGAAGTTGAAAATCTCTCCGGGCTTTCACCTAACCCCGAAAAGGACATTTTTGTGGTGCGAGAAAACCGGACGACATGTCTCATGGCGGAGTTCGCCGCCAAGTTCATCGTCCCCTACGACGTGTGGGCGAGCAACTACGTAGATGTAAGTGGGGCCCGGTCCCGCGGGATGGGGAGTGTGGGGGCGCTGCGGGGCTCCGGCTTGCAGGTGCTGCAGCCGCGGAGCCACTGCACCTTGTCACGGCAGGACCGGCAGTGCCGGTAGGAAGGGGAAATCCGCCGGTACTTTGGGAAAGTCCTTTATCGCCTCTGAGGATGGTCAGCTGGGACTGGGGGATCGGGAGTGCTGCTGGCATCCAGAGAGCCTCCGGGTCGCCCCCTTGAGCCTCCCTGACCATTTTCAGCTGCTGACGGAACAAGCCGATATTCCGTTGACGCGGGGCGCCGAGGTGAAGGGCAAGTGCGGCACCAACGAGTCGGAGCTGGAAATCTCCTGGCTGGAGCAAGCCTACACCCTCAAGCTCTCCTTCCTGAAGGTACGGGACTCTCTTCTGCACTCCCGGCAGCTGGAATGGAGGGTGCGGTTTTGCCGGGGTCCTGATCCGCCCTGTTTCAGCAGGAGGGGCACAACACGTCCCGGGGTCCGGAGGCCTTCTGGAGGCTCAGCCGAATCCAGTTCACCTATGATACGTCTGAGCGCACCTACTTCAAGGACGCTGTCAGCCGTAAGCGCCGTGGGCCCCTGGGGTTTAAAGAGGGTCTCTCTGATCTGATGAGCTTGGAGCTGGGGCAAGGGACATGTACACCCCATAGGCTACTCACCTAAAAGCAGTTTAACAGGGAAAAAGAAACCCCCAACCTGCCCAGCAAAGCCAGATTCGGGTGCTGGGTTTAAACAGACGTGAGGGTTTTATTGTTCTTTTTTGTCGTCGTCGTCGGGTTTTTTTTATTGGTTTTGTGGTGCGTTTTTATTTTATTTATTTATTCTTGTTTTGAAACACAGTGATTGCTGTGGAAAGAGAGCCCAAGCTGTGCTTGTTTGCTGTGCTGCCCCGGGGCCTAACGGGGTGGGGAGGGGTCCCCCTGGTCTGGAAAAAAATGGTCTCCTTTCTTGCAGGAGATGTTTTTTAAGATTAATTATATTTTCTGTTTTGATGATGGTTCAATTGGTGGGAAAGCAATGATTTTCCAAGATTATGACAAGGTGCACATCAATATCCGTACCCCCACGTGCCTCCACACCAAACAACCTCCTTTTTCTCACTTGATTTCATTTCTTCTGGCTTTCATTTTGTTTTTATTTCATTTCTGCTCAGAAAATACTTGTTTTGGATTGAAAATTTAAACACTTATTTGCAAGTCCTTCTTCCTCAAGAATTTCAAACTCCAGTAAATGGTACACCAAGAGTTTGTGGCATAAGACACACTGGACACGGAGATATTTTTCCCACTGGTGTTTATACTGTTTATGTCCCTGAAACCCAGTGATGGCCATGCCTCATTCCCCCTCTGAAAATGAAAAACAATGATTGCCCTTCTGTGCTGCTGGAAGGGGAAAAAAGGGCTGCAGAGTGGGAGGTGGAAGGTATCTCGTTCCACCTTGCTGAGCTGCATTTGGCCTTCATGTATAAAACAAATTTAATGCGATGGGAAAATATTTTCTCAGAATCTATATTTCAGCGAAATGGTCATGTTGTATTCTCAGGAGAGGTGTCGGGGCCTGTTTTGCTTTGTCGTAAGGTCCTCAAATTGTATTGCTTGTTCCCGTGTGAGCTCAGAGCCAAAGTACAGCTGCAGGAATTACAGCTTCCTGAATGAAGGGAGTATTAGCAGAGTTTGTAGCTGAAACCTGCATGCACATCAATGGAAACCATTTCTCCATCTTTATGGACTTCAAGTCCTGTGACATGAGCACGGCTGGGAGTGTTTGAGCCAGCTCTGCCTTTTGTGCTGGGAGGAATGTGCACTGGAGCCATCCCTTCCTGCTTGTGGGCAGGCAACCCCAGTGCAGGACCTGTCCTGGCTACGTGGGGGTGTTCTGCCAAAAGCACAGTTGCCACCCCAAAAGAAAATGCTGCTTTAAGAGTAATGGAGTGTGCAGCTGTCACATTACACACAGCCCATGTACCCTTGTGTTCGATCATTAGTTTTGTTCATAAAGTTACAGCAGGCCCCCGTGACAGGACTTGACCTCTGCTGTTTCTGCCCCTTGGCTAGCCGGGAAGCACACTGCCAGCTCACACCAGCTGTCTGCCCTGGTCACCCCAGCTGGGAAATCCTATGAGTGCCAGGCGCAGCAAACCATCTCCCTCATCTCCACTGACCACCAGAAGTCTGTGCAGCTCTTGCTGTCAGAAGTCCGCATCCAACCCTTTGACATCACTGCGGATTTTGTTTTCGGTGAAGGTAAGGCGCAGGGCAAAGGCACGTCCTGCATCCCTGAGATGCTGATGCTGCCTTTGGGAATGTTGCAATGTACAGTAGGAATTTGTGTCACGCTTTTATCCAAGCACCTTCTCTTCTCTCCAGCAGGGTGTCAGAGCAGTCCCCCCAACCCATAGCCTGCCTCTGTGGTCTCCCCAAAGCCCTTCAAACTCAGTCCAAACATGGACTATT
This sequence comes from Picus viridis, assembly GCA_033816785.1. Classification (NCBI taxonomy): domain Eukaryota; kingdom Metazoa; phylum Chordata; class Aves; order Piciformes; family Picidae; genus Picus; species Picus viridis. The sequence continues at coordinate 33,140,633 of CM066576.1, forward strand.
ATTGCATGCGTGTTGGCTTTGGTAAAGACTCATCTAGTTGGGTTGCCAGCAAGCCACAGAACTACCTCGTCCCTGGGGAGCCCTTCAAGGCTTCTCGACAGTATGGAAGGTGCTTCAGTACCGTTTCAGGGGCTTGTTATAGTCACTGCACTCTGAGGAAAGTTTGGGGGTGCAGTAGGAGGAATTAATGTTAATTGTTGGTAAAAGAAAATGTGAGTCGGCAAACCCTGTTCATATCAAAGGGTTGTACCGAAATCAGCATCGATGCTGCTGTGGGGCAGAATGCCTGCAGATTTTGCCTGCCTTTATTCTGAGGAACCTGCAGTGCCCCTCCTCCCCCATGTCCCCCTGCCTTTTCCATCAGGTTGAATGAGGGAGTGTAAACATGCTCACCTGAATTATGGCTTTGGGACTAGTTCCCTTTTTACAGTCTTAGCAAATTAGTTAACTCCATTATTGTAAGAAGATCCAAATAAAATTTGTAATAGGCAAATCTTTGAATAATGAGCTAGAAAATGGTGGTGTTATTTTCAAGCCTAGCATTAAAACCCTGGGGCTTTATTATTTTGCGTGTGGGAAATGTTTTAGAACACAGTAAAAAAACAGCCCTGACTACAGAGCTGAGCAGTCACGCTCGTGACTCACATTCCTCTAGCATAGTAAATATGTGCTATTATGTACGCTGGCTCTAGAAGAGCTCTGCCTGGCTGAATTACTCATGGCATGGCCACCTGTAGTACCAAGTAGGTTTTATGTGTGTGGACACAAATCTTTTTTTTTCTTTTCCTATCGAAGTAGTTCCACATTTTGTATAGGTTACAGGGAGGAAAATGTAGAATGTAATACATTCCTATCACTTACCGTTGGCACATCTTCATCTTCTTTCTCCTCTTACAGATTCAGGCCTCCTACACTCAGGGTTTGACTGGGCAGACCTTTGAGTAAAGGATGTTTAAAATGTGCAGATCTGGACTTGGTTTTAGCATCTGTATCTCTGTGATACCAACCTTGTCAAGTCTGACAGCCCATAGTTAAAAAAACTAAACTCAGGGTTCATTGCCAAAAGGAACTGCCTGCCTTTGTTGTGACCACATTTATATCAGTGAAATATTTACTTGTTTTTCCCCCTTTGTTTTTGTAGTTTGTTGGGGTTGTTTGTTTGTTTGTCTTTCCTCTGGGAAGTGAGATGACCCTAGTTGGTTTATCAGTCTTTATATGCACATGAGAAATTCTGCATTCTGAGGAAATCGCAGTTTTACTTTGTCAAGCTTCCTGGTCTTTTTGTGGTTGCTCTCATTATTCAATTACACTCCCTTTTATTGAATTCCTCTGAATTTATATAGTAAAGAGCATCTGGAAAGGATGGCCAGAAATGCCTAAGAGGTCATTTTATCAGTGAAGCTTCACCAGGGGCTTCGCTGCTTCACTCAGCAGCATTTCCCCACCAGTCTTGCAGACTAGCGTGTCATTGACACATGCATGGTAAAACATGATCCTTTGTGGGGTCTGAGAATGGCTGCCAATCTTAAATTACAGTAATTACCCTTCTTCTTTTTGGTTCATTAATTTCCCATTAGGTAAAATTCCTATTAATTATGAACAAGCTGCAGAACATTTTCAAATATTTTAGGCTTGAGAAAGAGACCTGCTAGAGCAGCAGAACTGCTGGGCCGTGGGAAGGTCAGGACCCTTTCATCACAAAGAAATGGGGGGAAAGATTTAGCCATTAGTCCTGACACTGTCCTGTCTGGGATACATTTGAAACCTTGTAGGGGGTGATTGCATTGCTTTTGGTTTTTTATTTTGGTGCTTAAATTTGTGCTAGAACGTTTGGGGTTTGGTTTTTTGGGGGTTGTTGTTGTTTGGGTTATTTTCTGTTGTTGTTTATGTGGTTTTGTTTGGGTTCAGTTGGTTGGTTGGGGGGATTGTTTGGGGGTTTTTTTTGGGGGGTGGGGGTGGTGTTTGTTTTTAAGACATTGCTTCTGAACCTCACAAATACATATATAAGTATGTAATTTTCAATTTCCAATGCAAAAGCAGCAGAGCTTAGGAAACACTAGTGGTTTTAACAGGGAAAATGTATGTACATTTTTCAGCTTAAAAGATCAGCAGAAAGAAAGCTGGATCAAGGGGGTGTGAGGAAAACATTTCAGTTCTGAAAAAACCCTCAGAAATAGTAAATTCTTTTGAACTCAGTAAAAACAATGCATAGCGCTAATGCAAAAGGATATGAAGAATTAAGGACCAGGATGCTAGGAGAGCTCATCTCCCTCTGACCCCCTCCCCCAACCCAACAAGGGCCATGCTTTCTCAAGGGTTCTTGGCACAAAGTAGCTCCTCTTCATAAGTTGTGCTGCCACATTTGAAAAAAACACCCTTTAAGCTAATTGCTTATAAAGCCTCATCTAAATAGCTTGAAACTTCAGCCCATCTTAGCAGCCACAGCAGCAGCTGTTTTTCCATCCCTCAAAGGAACCCCTGCACCGATCCTCAGGCTTATGGTCGTGACTGCGGGAAACAGCTACTATTTTTTTGCTGTGCTGCTATTTGTTCTGCAGAAGGATGCTGAAACAAGAAAATGGGCCTGTTGGGTGGTTTCATAGCCTAGTGCTGAAATTGGACGAGCACTCACCATAGAAACCGTGGCGGTGTGTGAGCCTAGGTGCTGCAAGGTGTTGGAGGAAGCGCAGCACAAAAGAACAATGAGGAATGTACATAAATGTCTCCGTTGTATCTTCCTGCAGCCTGCGGGGTGGCATCCCTCCAGCAAAGGGGTGACCCCACTGGGTTGGGGAATGCAGCAGAATGCCCAGCACCACCTGAACTTTGCATGTAGTTAAAATTTGCCAGGAACCTTTTTGTTTTCCTGGGCTGAGGGTAAAAGTCAGGGATTTAGGAAATCTTTAGATCTGTGTGGCCCAAAGTAAAATACACAGGCAATTTTGATGGGAAGGGCTTGTTTTCCTGCAGAAGGTATTGATTTAAAACACAGCAGTTCTCAGTGTGGCAGTGTTTCATTTGCTGTGCATCAACCAGCACATTTGCCCATGTTGTGCTTAATGTGGTTAAACATGTGAATTTGGGTCTGCTGTGGACATCATGCAAAACCTTCTCCATTTCTTGCTCCCCCTTTGCTTTTTTGCTTTGCTGACAGATAGGCATGATACTTGTTACCTACCTTCCCCACAGTGCAGTGGACCTCAGTGTCTGCACAATGTCCTCAACTGTTGAAGTGAAAAATGCTGTGTAAATGTTTAAGTATGTTGTCATAAATGCGAAAGTTTTTTTGTTGTTGTTGTAAAACGATATATTTTAACATTATATTAATCTTAAAATGCAAAACTCATCCTCCTAGCCAGTATCTGCAAACGTGGTTTTGCCTAGCACTTGTGCCTCTGTGCTGGGTCCCTTCCTTTCCCACTGTGGCCTGAGACTAGACTTTGGTGATGTGCTCCAAAAGGAGAAGTGGACGCATCTGATGAGGAAGAGTTGTTGATAAGGCAGGAGGTGACTGCTCTATAAGGCTGCTTTTATCTTTCTGCCTAGGGTGGTGCAGCTGGGTTTCTGGGTGTGCTGCTTCTGGAGCCTGCTGCCTTTCATTTGCCTTTTTTTTTTTCTTTTTTTGGGGGGTTTTTTAATCCTCTTTAAAATGTGTCAGTATAAAGAATTATTTTCCTTGGCTGCTTGCAAGAACTGACACCTTTTTGAGTTGTAGCTCAGTTAAATACAGCCACATCTTTCTGTGGACACCAGAGTTTTGGTGTGTCCTCTGGCACATTCCATGCTCTGTAGCCGCCTTCCTTTGGCAAAAGCTGGGAATACAGACACTGCAAGCAACTGCAATTGGTGCATCAGCACACCCCAGCCTGTCAGACTGCAGCTGCATGGTGAGTGCACAGGAAATCCTCTAGCACAGAACCTTCCTGTAGGATGGGTGCTGCTTGGTATTAGCATGTGGATTCAGGGGCTCAGAGCACCTCTAGCCCCAGGGCACTGCCTTGTGCATGGATTCTCCTGCAGTCTGATCTGGGGATGCCAACCTGTCCCTGTGCCTTGGTATTATGAGCCTGATCAGGCCTTGGCATCCTAAATGGGGAAACATTTTATAAAGCTCTGGAAACCCAGTTTTAGGAACTAAATAATAATCAGAGGGATTTTTCAGTCTTCTTACTATGAACAAACAAAACCCCTGCATTGCAGCAATTGCTGAATTGCTTGTAACACAGTCCTGGTGATTAATCACTCCTCTGGTGAAACAGTGAGCAACCTGAACCGAAAAGGACATTTTCTTTGTTCAATTACATTTCCCTTTGGCTTTTTTGTTTCACTTCATTCACAGCTCACAATGTTTACTGATGGCATCACTGTAAGCCTGGTGCTGGGGGTGCCGCAGCTCCCACGGGTGCCGCAGCTCCCACGGGTGCCGCAGCTCCCAGGGGTGCCGCAGCTCCCAGGGGTGCCGGCACCAGTGATGTCCCTGCTGTCACCTCTTGTCTGGGCCTGGGGTGTCTGGGTTTTTCTGGCTCTTTGCCTCACGCTTCTAGGTTTGTGGAGCATTTGCCATTCATGGTTATCACTGCATCTTGCAATTAGCTGCCTGGGTAACCCATCTGGATTGTCTTTGGTGACAGCAGGAATTAGTGGTGTCCTATGTATCTGCTCATCTAACATGCAGCCATTTTTGGTTTTCTCCCTCCTTGTTTTTTTTATAATTGCTCTTTTTATTGTTTTCATCACAATTCTAGTACTATGAAGATGATGATCTAGAGACAAGAGCACTGTCTATCCTGTACCCCATAACATTTTTTTCCCTCCTGACTTGCCATTTTAATTCTTTTTTTGGCCTGCCATCCTGGCAGCACTGGCTCTGCCTTTCTATCACCACAGATAAGCAACACTCCCATGGGGGGTAAAAAAAGTCAATCATGAATCTGTCATTCAGGCCTGCAGTAGACTCTGGAGGTATAAGGGAGCTGAACTGGCATTACCAGTGTTAAAGTGTTTCATGATCTTGGTGGCCTTTGCAAGCTAAACAGAGAAGTGTTTTCCTGTTGTAGCTGTGGTTGTTATTACTATTATATTCTAGTGGTTTATTGCACTGTGATGGGGACTCACAGGCCAGAGAAAAAAACACTTCTGTTCCTTCTGCTTATCCTTTGCCATAGTCAAGAAAAAAATGTGGGGTACCAGCATGCTTGTTGACCAGAAACATGCATGTGCTCTGCCATTGCTGGTGACGTTCTCATGAGGAGCTCACAGAGATGCAGGAGATCATGTTAGATCTCTGTCATCTCTCAAGGCATGTTTGATCTCAACCTGCAGGTAGAGGATGGGGGGAAATCTTTTAACAGTGAGCAGGATAAGTCTGATGCAGGATAACTTGAGGAAGAGTTGAGTGCTTATGATGGAATATTTATAGATTCTGTACTAAATAAAGCAGATCTTTAGCCACAGTCAGGAAACTTTTCTTTTTGCTGTCCTATTCCCAGCAAGGCTATTGCTATACAGATGTGGCAAAGGCCTGAAAAGGAACTTCGGGCATGAAGGATTCTTTCCCTGTCAAGTTGGCTGGTTCAACAGATATTAACACTCCCTCCAAACCTTGCACTGTGACTGTGATTTTTCTTTCTATAAAGCAGACGATATTCTCCCTGGGACTGCAATGACAATTGCTGGCTGTCCTTGCTGCTGCAGCTCTTCTTGCTGTGCAGGGATCCCCAGCACAGGGCTGCAGCTCCAGGGAAGTCAGATTACTACTGCAGCAGTTCAGATCTGAAGTGGCTCATTCATTTCTCTCTTTCCTTGTTTCTTTTTTTTTTTTTTTTTTTTTTTTTTTTTTTTTATGATTTTCTTGGGTTTTGGTGGTTACTTTGGTCTTTCTTTGTGGTGGGTTGGTTTGTTTGGTTGGTTTGTGTTTGGTTTGGTTTGGTTTTTCTTTCCCTGCAGAACACAAGTGCCCAGTGGACCAGAGGGAGCAGTTAGAAGAAACCTTGCCTCTGATTTTGGGCCTGATACTGGGGCTGGTTATTGTGATAACCCTCTGCGTTTACCATATCCACCACAAGCTGACAGCCAACCAAGTGCAAATTCCTCGGGACAGATCTCAGTACAAACACATGGGATAGGGGACAGGATCAAGCAGCGCAAACATTTCAGGTAGAAAAAGCAAAAGCACTTTTTTCTAAAGGTTTGGTGTGGGGCAAGAGATGGTATTCACAACACCTAACCCTGGGTATTTCATAGAGACACACATGGTTAGGTTTTAATATAGTTAGTACAGGGAGCTGGCTCTGTAAGAAGGCTCAGAGCATCTGATTTGAGGAGGGCCTGTGGCAGTAAGTGGTATGAATACCTTCTTAAGCAGTTAGGCTGATCAGCTGGAAATGGAAATGCTTCACATATCAAAGTTTAACACGGGGCCAAAGTTAGTGTTTTTGTTTGTCTGGGGTTTTGTTTTGTTTTTTTCTTTCCCTCAAGTGACTCTTACGCATGTACTGCTCTTTGGCAGTGTTCAGCCCTCTCCGTTATGTCCCATTCAGGGAGCAGGCCTGGGGGATAGAGCCATTGCATGTAAGGCCCCTAATGAAGGGAATCAAACCTCATTCCTGATGTTTGCACTCATGCTAAGGAAAGGAGAAGGTACTGCAGGTATGGTTTGGTGGGGGGAGGGGGGAAAGGGAGAAGAAGGGTAGAACCTCAAGCTGGTATAAACTGGAGTAACTCCAGTGGAGCAGACTGTAGCCAGCTGAGGAGCTGATCCCACAGTTGAGACTGAGTGAAGAAAATTTGGTTTTGCTTCTTAAGCCACATCTGAACTGAACTATAAAAATAGTAAAAAAACAAACAAAAAAAGTATTGTTGCAGACATTCTAAAGTGCCATGCTAATGCAAGTCAACTGAGAAATGCTTCTGGCTGGACATCCTGCACGTATTGTGATTGTCGTTGAGATGTTACATTGCTACCTGCAACTGATGTTTTCACAATGAAACAAAAGAACACCCAGTAATGTTGAAGTTACTATGCAGATTATTCAGGTGTAATCTAATGTAACAGAAACAAATACAAGGGAACCTTCAAAATCTGTCCTTAAATGTAGACAATTTTTAAAATTAATTAAAACATACACATATATAATACTTGATTTGCTGCCTTATTTTGAAATGATGGAATGCTTTTTAGTAACTCCATGATACTGGTGCAAAAATGCATTGTCTGAATGGATATAAAATCTAGGATTTGTTCTAGGAATGCTTTTAGTGCAAATGGTTTGGTGAAGATGTGGTGGCTGCTTAGTATTCTGTAATTGACTGGTTATTTCTAATATTCTTTCTATCTCTTGGCTCTTTTTTCCTTACGTGTTTTGTGCACAATGACACATCTTGTTCTGGTCCCACCTAGTTCCCTCTGAAACCTTTGACTCCAGTGTTACTGCAACAAGAGGTAGTCCAGACCTGTTAGTTTAGGGTATAGAAAACACTACCTTGAACTGATTCGATCCAAAGAGGGACTCATGCAGACTGTCTTCTTTCAGCTTAAAACATGGTAATAAGCAAAGAAAAATAGTAATTTCAATGTTGAGAAACGCAAGAGGAGAAAATGAGCTGTGTTGTGATGCTGTGGCCTCCTTCGAAATTTGTGGTTTGTTTTTGTCTTTTTTTCACGAAGGTGGATGCATGAGAGCCGCCTTTAGTCTGTCTTACACAGAAATGAGACAGGAATCAGCTCTACTTCTTCTCTTCTCACCTGGATGTAGGAAGCAAAATTCAGCACTAATGAGGCTTGTGGGTTTGCCCTTTTCTTTTAAAACTGGAAAGTGAAAAGTGTTCTGGGCAGGCTCTAGGCTGCCACTGCCTACTTGGAGCCGATCATTATTAAAAAAAAATTAAAAAAAGAAGAAAGGTTCTTTTAGAAGCAGCTAGAGAAAGCTGTAGGTAGCAAGAGAGTGAATAAAAGGATTAAAGGTTCATAGAGGGGGGCCATAGTTAGCAGTCTTGTCCCACCTTGCTCTTATCTGCCCTCCAGCCAGCTCCTGTCAGCCTGGAACTGCCAGCTTCTGTAACTGACATCTCCCCAAAACCAGCAGATGAACTGCAGACCAAAGGAGCCGCTTCCCCTTCATAGTAATTTATCTTCTCCATATACATTTGGGCCAAGGCAGCTGCAGGAATGAACTGTTGGGTTGGCATGGTTGTGCAGGATGGGGATGGAAAGTGCACCAAACTAGAGACATCTCAGCAAGAGGCTGGTTCCCACCCAGCCAGTCTGGTGTCAGTAGAAGCAATTTCTGATGGTTCACTTGAGTGTAATTAAATATAAAGGATTAAATACAGAGGAGTTGGATATTGTCTGTGAAAAATAGGGGAAAAGAACTTTGTGGCTTTAAAGAGGAGGATCCTGGTTTTCCCCTGTGCCATGCTTCTCTAGGAGAGCTGCTTAGGGCTTCTGTTTCCCCCTCTTTCTACATACCAGTTTGGATATCAAACCTTTAAATGGGTGGTATGAAAGACAGCTACTTCCCTTCTGCTTGCCTTTAGTAGAACCTTGACAGAGATAAGGAAATGCACATCACAGCAGTTGTATGTGGTTTTGGTTTCTGATTACCCCCAAATTTCTAAGCCAGTAGTGGACTTGGCATTGTCTCAGCTTCCTTCCATGACCCCTGGATGTATCCAGCCTTGCACTGTGGGTGTTGCATAGCTGGTGGCACGTGCAGGGTAGATGTGAAGTACTCCTGAATATGCAGCTGAGTCTTAATGTCCCTTTCTCTTGGTTTCCTGCTTTTACTTCGTGTGATAGCATAAGCCATCAGTGGCAACTCCATTTGCACTATAGTTTCTTATACCCTAGAGAAATTGTACTTGCTCTGCAGGGTGGGTTTGCAGGAAGGATCATCCACAGCTGAGGGGCTGACATACTTCTTAAACCCCCACTGCTCTGCAAGTGCAGCATTCGACAGGTTGCATTTAACCTTTCTTAGCCTCTCTTGGAAGTCACAGTTCAGGGTTTACAAGGAGCTCTTTGAAGGCAACAAAACTTGGGAATTGACTTAGCTGTCTTTAGTGTTGCTCTTAGGAAAGGCAGTGGCTGGTGGGTGAAGCTACTGGCTGAGTATTATCTCCAGGCTGATTTTTGGAGCAGGTGGTAGTTTGGTGTCTTTGTTCAAGTAAAGCTGCTGGTCAGTTTTAGCCCCTTGTAGATCACGTTGCTTTGCTATTTGCAGAAAGGGAGCAGAACCTGCCTGGTCTATCAGGGAGACTAAAACATCTACATGTATTTGAGATGGAAAAGTTCTAATTTATGGTTGACATTGCAAACTAATTTTAATTCAGCCTGCAGTTACACCTGCAGGCTGTGCCCCCTGCATCCGGACTTGTTCCCTCAAACAAAAGAGGAGGGTAATTGTTGCTGGTGATTCCCTTCTGAGGGGAACAGAGGGCCACAGGGAAGTCTGCTGCCTCCCTGGAGCCTGGTTCAGATGTTACCAGAAGGCTGCCTAGTCTGGTACAGTCCTCTGAGTACTATCCTTTAATAGTTATGCAGGTAGGGAGTGATGATGTTGAAAGCAGAGGCCCAAAGGCAATCAAAAAGGACTTCAAGGCTCTGGGAGAACTGGTTGAGGGGTCAGGGCCACAGGTAATTTTTTCATCAGTACCCTAAAGTGCAGGAAGAAATACTGAAAGGAACAGGAAAGCAGGTGTAATTAACAACTGGCTCAGAGGCTGGTGCTACCAACAGAATTTGGGGGCTTTTGATCTTGGGGAACCTTCTGTGGCACCAGGTCCGCTAGCAAAAGATGGAGTACATCCACACCAGAGCGGGAGAAAGATCCTAGCACATGAGAATGGCCTATCCCCCAGAGGTGAGGTAACCCATGGAATGTTTAAGGATGTTGCTAGATCAGGTAGGAAAAAAATTAGGCAAAAGCCCATTTAGAGCTTAGACTGGCCAGTGCTGTGAAGGACAACAAAAACTGCTTTTGTAAAATTAATGGCAAGAGGAGGGGCAAGGACAACCTCCACTCCTTAGTGGACATGGAGGGGAATATAGTAACTAAAGATGAGGAAAAGGCAGAGGTACTTAACACCTTCTTTGCCTCAATTTTTAATAGCAGATGTAGTCAGGGAGCAGTATAGTTCCCCTGTGATCCAGGAGGAAGCAGTTAGAGACCTGCTCAGCCACTTGGATCCCCACAAGTCCATGGGACTGATACTGATGTATCTTGCTTAAAGTTAAGATGTTGAAAGTAAACCCTTTGACTCTTTGGAATTCTTTCCATCCTTTCACTAGCATTTATTTAATGAATTTTATCTAAATTTTTCCATCAATTTCAGCTTTCCATGCCTACTTTTGAGAAATTATTTAGGAGAGAGGTTAAAAAAGCCATTGAGCTTCCCTCCTGCCCATCAAACTACAGCAGCATCATGAGCGTGACAGCACTTTTGTTGTGATTTCATTTTTTAATTCGCCTTTCATTCATTGATGACTTTGCTTTATAGCTATACAAGGTAGTAGAAGGTGGGTTTATATAAGAACCCTATCTCTCTACTGAGCTCTGTAAGGACCTGTAATAATTAAGCACTTATTAAAGTAGCTCTTAATGACTTACAAAGTACTTACGATTAGAACTTTTAATTATAAATTATTGATGTATTATTCCTGAGGAGAGGAGTTACATAGCCATCAATACCCCAGCCTGTGCTACTAAAATGCTGAGTATTTGCAAACACTTGTAGAACTGTTGAACTCAGAAGAAGCCTTCATTCCTCAGTGACAGGCAGGAATAAGTGCACTGGAGTAGCCAGCCATGTGCACAGCTCAGCCTGAGCCTATGCAGCAGATGAATGCATCTCCTGGGTGAATGGATACTCCCAGCATCTGCCCTCTAAAATCCTAAAACTAAAAAGTGGGTGTGTTTTGGTTTGGGTTTTCTTGTTGTTTGGTGAGGGTTTTTTTGGTGTGTGTATGTTTGTTTTCTGAGATGCCTATCAAGGGCACAGTGATGAAGAAAATGGCTTTTGCAGCATGGAATGCTGCAGGGACCAGGATGAGGGCTTGGGAGCCATTGGGTTGCAAGATCCTCCAACGATGACAGGGTGATGGACACAGCTCAGTCAGCTGTGTGGCCCAAGGTTGTGCACCATGATTGTTTGCTGCTGTTGTTTTTTTTTTGCCTGGCTCTGGCTTTATCTGAAGTGCAATGGGTGAAACAAGTTAAGTTGTTGTTAGAGGTGGTTTTTTTTTTCCAGTGATGGCTAATGTGTTTTGAAACATTTACTGATATCAGCAACCAAAAGTAATATAAACCCTCACTTACAAGACTTGAAGATGCTTAAGAGGGCAAAAACTAGTCTAGATTCGTGAGCTGACTGCTGCTGCTGAGGAGCCTAGGTTTCAGAAGGCAGGAGGGCTGACCAGTGATGTGCCAAATACTGTGTAAAGCAAAAATAACAGAAAAAGGGCGGGGGGAGGGGTAGGGACAGGAATTATTTAGGGGACAGTGCTATCACCAACCAGGAGAAAAATTCATTAGCACTGAGATGATGTTCTGGTTTTTGAGGTCTTATTCCTGCTTTGTAAAATTATAGCTGGATAGCATCATTTCACTCTTCATGTCTTAAAGTAGTAAATACAATCAAAAGTACAAAACAACCTATTTGCTTGGACCTGTACAGCCACTGACAACTCCTGACAACTTCCTGTGGTGAGCAGGTAGACACAGGTTTTATGTAGGATCTAGTGGCTTTCCTAACCCTAAGCTTTCATAGTACTGGCACTTAACCCCCAACCCCTGTGACCTTCACTGAGGCTGGGGTTTCCCAGAAACCATACAGGAGTCGGGATGCAACTGGATAAGCACCAAGGGACCAGGGCTGAGCAGCTGTCTTTCAACACAGGCACAGCCACTGACACTTTGAAATCACCAGGGGCAGTTTTATAAATATATGTGTGTGTGTGTATCTGTGTCTCTCTCTCTCTCTCTATGTGTATCTTTGATACCTACATACAAGGACTCTTTTTCTTGCTCTTTGCTTGGTCCGGTACTGTGTGACTGAATCCAATTTAAAAAACAGAAACAAGGCATAAGGAGAAAAAACACAATGAAAATTTAAGCATTTATTAATTAATTTATTTAACTTGCATGTGCATTTGTCTCACCAGCAGTTGGTGTTCACAAAAAAACCCTTTGAAATTGACAAAACCTTCAGTAAACTTGATGAATACTGTTTAAAGTACCTAATGATAAGAAAGTTGCAGAAAATTCTTCACTTGCACAGCCTCAAATGTGCTGAATACTGGAGAAAAAAACCCCACCAACCCCTTTTTATTCAAAGATGGTTAAAAAGTTTACTTGGTGGCTAGTAGGAGTTTCACCTGTTTGTCACTGCCTCTACTGGCACAGCCTGTTTTCCTAAGTTGTCAAGCCTACAGAACAGAACCCCCTTGGAATGCTGTGGGTTTTGCACTCTGCCAGGTTTCTGCAGGTGCGGGCAGGTGACAAACACGTTTGCTGTAGTGTTGGTTTAAAATATGCAAACTGGGTAAAGAAGAGAAAGCAGCAGGGAGTAAACCACACAGTTGTAAGAACAGTTGTTCCACGTTTCAGTTCTTTGTCTCCTCTTTGTTTCTCTCCCTTCAAATACTCCTTAAGGGTAGTACTACAGGAGCTGCTTTGCTGTTGGCGGCACTGCTCCTGAACAGCTCCTGCCACGTTTATTCGGTTGGTTATAATTTACTACACTAAATATCAATTCCTTTATTCACTACGAAACTCCCTAGGAAAGAAACTTGCAAAAAAGTTTCACAAAATTGGCCTTGTGTTTCTTAATGATCCTGCAAAATGAGGTAAGGAAAAAAACCCACAACCTTGAAAAACATGGCATCTGTATTATACAGAATTAAAAAGAACTAATTAATAAATAAAATTCATTTATAATTGAAATAATTATGAAGCACTTCTAAAAATTTTAAAGGTGAATCTATTCAGGCCTACAGTTAACATGCAAAGTCATCCAACAACTAACACAAAATTGTACTGCAGTAGTCAACTGTTGCATCAACATTCAAAAAGGTCTAGACAGCAGCACGACTTCTATATGGCAAACATCTCGTGATGCATCACAACACCCTGCACTCTGGAGACCTGCTGGGCGGGCAGCAGCTCCTGACATCCCTTTCCACTGCCGGAGCGTGACAGAAATGATGGTGATTTTTGCGGTAACAAAACTGGCCTTGTGGTGGCATAGAGCAGAGAGGCTGCCACAGGATGGGGAGGTGACCCTTGAGCAAACCTATGCCAGCGGCATTGGCTGGAGAAAGGGGGAGGGAGACCCTGGTGACCGGTAACATTCAGCAGCAGCTCCGCTGGCCGCTGCATCACTGGTAGCGTTGAGGGTGAGCGCCCACAGCTAGCCTGCCAGTGCTCCCACAGGTGTCAGTCACCATTGGCTCTTCAGGCTGCCATGACGACAGGATGAGAGCACTCCTCACCCCAGTGGAAAATCTGCAAAACCTGACTTCCTAAAGGTGTGTGGTGGGTTTTTTCTGTTTTCAAAAGGGTTAAAAAAGTAGGAAACTTTATCCTCTCAAATTCTTGCTAAATGACATGGATTACTTCAACTAACACAACAGACACGTGACAAAGTACTGCAAGTTATCAAAACGTTCTGTACAGAAAGTTACAAAGTCGTTGCAAAATACATTGCGCTGCTATGACCGAGATAAAAAGTGCTTTTTCTTTTGGGCAGAAAAGTGTTCTTCTAAAATAGAAGTGCCGTAGCCTGCAATAAAATACCAGTTGTGCTAATTATCTTTCCAACCTTGTTTGCATTTGTTGCCTTCTCCCTGGATGGCTGAGAAGACAACAGCACTGGGGTGCAATGGTCCACAGCAGAGTGTGGCCACCTGACTGGTGACCGGGATCACTCCCCAGTCCCCCACAGCCCGAGAGCACCTCGTTGGGTTTTTACATACTGCGTTATTCCTGCAGGGCTGGTTTTCCTCCTCAGCCTTCTCTCATCCCTGCCCGTGTTTCCCCTGCAACTGCTGGGATTCCTACGCAGCTGTTATCCAGACTCTGCACTGACTTTCTCCCAGAAAGTTGTCAGCTTCAGCGATGCCTGTGCTGCCTCATGAGGGGCACAATGCAAGAAGGGGGCCCAGCCAGTTTGAGAAACGGGTGTCTCAACAGTTCCTGTGCTGTGGCTCTCTGCAAGGGCTCCCGCACCAGCATTGAGTCCAAGAAGCCCCGGAGGACTGAGGAGACCTGCAACATTACACCAGCATTAAAGGCAGACAAAGACACCAGTTTTCAGCCTACACTGGGTCAGGGCCTCCTGCCATCCTTGGGAAGACAAGTAACACTGGGCTTTCCCAGGACAACAGGGAAGGGCCATGTGGCTTCTCTCTGGTGTTAATGTTGAAAGCATTGGGGCATCAGTGGAGAATGACACAAGCTGCACGGTTTTGCATGTGGTGGGGAAGAAAAACATTAACATACAGTGAGGGCTCAGCTCTGCATTCTAGCACACCCAAAATGGGAGGTACCCAAAGGCTTTGGCACTGGGCATGGATGTACCAACCCATGCCACCTCACTCTGGTCCTTGGCTGTGGTGGGAACCAAAAAATTCCTCCCTTTGCCGTCACTCGCTACAAAAGCAAAGCCACAAAAAAAGGCTAGAGTCTGCTGATGGCTTTGGCCTTGCATCTTGCACCAGTCCTATTTAGGACCCATTGCTCCTGGTGGTACCTTCAGGATGCAATGGAACTGTATGGCTATGGCTTTAATAGACACTTTTATGGGCAAGATCCTTATCAGTTACAGGAAGTCTGACCTTGTGCATGTCCTTCACCCGAGGCGGTAAGTTGTCCCGGATTCGGCGCATGGCCTGCAGTGGTGGCTCATTGAAGTAAGGAGGTTCACCATCTATCATCTCTATCACCATGATGCCCAGGGACCAGATATCCACCTGTAACACACAGGCGTAAATACTGCTTAGAGTGCAGCAAGAGGAGCTGACAGGCTCAGCATTTGGGTTCATGCTGTTGTACCTGTTGTATCTGGTCTGAGGCAACAGTCTGGTGAACTATCCCCTAATTACTTTTTTTTTTTTTTTTTTAAACCAGCCAACAATAGTTTTTCCTTCAGAGCACCAAGAGCAGTGGAGAAATTAGAAATGCATTAGGAACCCAGGTTTAGGTGATGTCCACAGCAGCACTGCTACAGCATACTCCTTTAAGAGGCTGGCTGCACCCTGCCACCCTGCATTTCACGTGCACTGGTCTGAACCCATGGAGTGGTTACCACAGGCTGGTTCTGCAGTGCTGCAGAAAGCTGCACCTGGTGCAAGATCAAAGCACAACTCAGCTGCTGTGAAATTAGTCTATTTTCCCTGCCCCTCAAAGACTAGGAACTCTCAGACCCCAAGGCAAATACAAACACCTCAAGGCCCAGCTCCAGTGAGTGCAGGTAACAGATTGCACAATCCCTTTGGAAAATGATTCAGCGCCAGATTAATTAAAATTAACAACCCACAACTTGTTTTTTCAGTTGGTGGGTTGGTCTGGTTTGGTTTTTGTTTGTGTTTTGGGTTTTGGTGGTGGTGGCTGGTTGTGGGTTGGTTGCATTTTGGTTTTGGTCCTGGTCTGCTACAAAGCTGCTCCAGAAACCAGTCCCCCCAGACAGGAGTCTGAGGGTAGTAAGCTGGAGTCGGGTGAAACCAGCAGCCCAGCTGAAGTGCTTATACACTAATACATATACAAACAAGAGAAGCTGGAAGCCTTGTTACAGCAGGAAAGCTATGCTGTAGTTGCCATCACAGAAACGTGGTGGGATGACTCACATGACTGGAACGCTGTAATTGATGGCTACAGGCTCTTCAGGAGAGAAGGGGTAGGCGGGAGGGAGATGCCAGGAACTAGAGATCAAGGATGATCAGGTTGAGTGCCTGTACATGGGACCCAAGGGATGGCTCTGAGATTTTATAAGCCATGGAACTAGAGATCAAGGATGATCAGGTTGAGTGCCTGTGGGTAAGAATAAGTGGGACCCAAGCAGGATGAAGAGGTTGATGAATTATTTTATAAGCAGCTAAAGGCTGTCTCAAGATCACCAGACCTTGTTCTTACGGGTGATTTTAACCTGCCAGATATCTGCTGGGAACTTCACACAGCAGAGAGGAGGCAGTCTAGAAGGTTCTTAGAGTGTATGGAGGATAGCTTCTTATCCTAGTTGCTGTGTGAGCCTACAAGGGGTAAAGCTTTGCTTGACCTTCTTTTTACAAACAGAGAAGGGCTGGTGGGAGATGTGGTTAGAGGCTGTCTGGGGTCCAGTGACCATGAGATAATTGAGTTCTCAATAGGCAGTCAAGCTAAGAGGGGCATCAACAAAACCTCTGCTCTGGACTTCAGGTTACTTAAGGAACTAAGTAATCAGAAGGAACCTTGGGAAACAGCCCAAGGGGTCCAGGAGGGCTGGAACTGCTTCAAGAAAGAATTCTAGAAGGTGCAGGAACCGGCTGTGCCAGTGTGCCAGAAGATGAGCCGCCAGGGCAGACGGCCAGCCTGGATGGGCAATGAACTTCTAAAGGAATTAAGGGGAAAAAAGAGGGTGTAGCATCTTTGGAAGGAAGGTGAAGTAACCCATGAAATGTTCAAGGATGTTGCTAGGACATGTAGGAAAAAAATTAGAGAGACAAAAGCCCAGTTAGATCTTAAGCTGGCCACTGCTGTGAAAGACAATAAAAAGCATTTTTATAAATACATTAATGCTAAAAAGAGAGGCAAGAGGAACCTCCACTCCTTATTGGACCTGGAGGGGAGCATTCTAACTAAAGATGATGAAAAGGCTGAGGTTCTAAATACCTTCTTTGCCTCCATTTCCAAAAATAAGGCAGGAGGACTTCAGGATAACCGGCCTCCTGAACTGATTGATGGGGTCAGGGAGCTGTGTAGCCTCCCTGAAATCACTGAGGAAGTAGTTAGGGACTTGCTGAGCTACTTGGATACTCACAAGTCCATAAGACCAGATGGGATCCATCCTAGGGTGCTGAGAGAGCTGGCAGATGAGCAGGCCAAGCCACTCTCCATCATTTTCCACCAGTCCTGGCTCACTGGAGAGGTCCCAGATGACTGGAAGCTGGCCAATGTGATGCCCATCCACAAGAAGGGCCAGAAGGATGAACATGCAAACTACAGGCCTGTCAGCCTGACCTCAGTGCCAGGAAAGATTATGGGGATCATCTTGGGGGCAATCACAGTGCACTTGCAGGATGGCTAAGGGATCAGGCCCAGCCAGCATGGATGTAGGAAGGGCAGATCCTTCCTGACCAACCTGATCTATGACCAGGTAACCGCCTGGTGGATGTGGGGAAGGCTGTGGATGTAGTCTACCTGGACTTCAGCAAGGCCTTTGACACCATCCCCCACAGCAAACTCCTGGCCAAGCTGTCAGCCTGTGGCTTGGACAGCAGCACTCTGAGCTGGGTTAGGAACTGGCTGGAGGGCCAAGCCCAGAGAGTGGTGGTGAATGGTGCCACATCAATATCTACATTGATGATCTGGATGAGGGGATTGAGTCCATGATCAGTAAATTTGCAGATGACAGCAAGCTGGGGGCAGGTGTTGATCTGTTAGAGGGTAGAAGAGCTCTGCAGAGGGATCTTGGCAGGCTGGACAGATGGGCAGTGTCTAAGGGCATGAGATTTAACACATCTCAGTGCCAGGTTCTACACATTGGCCACAACAACCCCAGGCAGTGCTACAGGCTGGGGTCAGAGTGGCTGGAGAGCAGCCAGGCAGAAAGGAACTTGGGGGTACTGGTTGATAGTTGGGCGAACATGAGCCAGCAGTGTGCCCAGGCAGCCAAGAAGGAAAATGGCATCCCGGCCTGTGTCAGAAATAGTGTGGCCAGCAGGAGCAGGGAGGTCACTTTCCCCCTGTACTCAGTGCTGTTTAGGCCACACCTTGAGTCCTGTGTCCAGTTCTGGGCCCCTGAGTTTAGGAAAGATGTTGACTTGCTGGAACGTGTCCAGAGAAGGGCAACAAAGTTGGTGAGGGGTTTGGAGCACAAGCCCTGTGAGGAGAGGCTGAGGGAGCTGGGGTTGCTTAGTCTGGAAAAGAGAAGGCTCAGGGGAGACCTTATTGCTGTCTGCAACTACCTGAAGGGAGGCTGTAGCCAGGTGGGGGTTGGTCTCTTCTCCCAGGCAACCAGCACCAGAACAAGAGGACACAGTCTCAAGCTTCGCCTGGGGAGGCTTAGGCTGGATGTTAGGAAGAAGTTCTTCACAGAAAGAGTGATTGGCCATTGGAATGTGCTGCCCAGGGAGGTGGTGGAGTCACCATCACTGGAAGTGTTTAAGAGACTGGATGGGATGCTTGGTGCCATGGTTTAGTTGATTAGATGGTGTTGGATTATAGTTTGGACTTGATCTTCTCCAACATAGTTAATTCTGTATTCTGAATCCCCATTCTCCACTGACTCTAATTCCTGTCATTTGCCACCCCACACACAGCCATGGCCCATTCATTCTGCTGTTGCTTTTTATGCCAACACTAGCCTTCAGCTTATATCCTTTTCCCTCCCCCTTCCTCCCTCCCCCGTTCTGAAGTGGAAATCGCATGTAGCTGTAAATGCAGCCACTTTATAATCCCTTCAGTGTTATTAATGGGCTAATAATAGCTTATGTTATCATCTCTGAAAGACCTCCTAGGATGTCACATATCGTGGGTGAAAGTTGGTGCCTTCAGGGTGCTCTTGGCCTCAGGCAGGCAATCTCCCTGCCTGTGCCAGACGGGAAGATGTAGCTTCTCCCATCTCAGGCCTCAGCTTATTTCCCCCTCTCTGTGCAAAGAGTGAGGTAGATCTCTGTGTGTATGGATGGATGTGTATCTGTGTGTAAATACAGCTTTACCTGTATATATCTGTATTTGTCATTCAGGACTGCTCTCTGCAGCTATTACTATAGGCACTATCAGGCAGAAGATGATTGCCTGCACACCACAGAGGAGAAGCTGCAGCTGTATCTCTGGCTGAGGTGCTGTGACACGCTGTCACGACTGAGCATGGCAGTGGGGATTGCTCTTCCCAGGCTGACAGAGCAGCAGTGTGGTGACTCAGAGCTTCCTAATGGACTGGGTATGGCACTGCAGAGCTGCCCGGACCCCACCTTTCTGGCTTCATCTGTTGGACTCCAATAAAAACGTGTGAATTGCTTAAAACAGTACTCACACACAGGCTTCCTCCCCTCAGCTAACAAGAGCAGTGACAACAAGGAATGAACCAATCTGGAGACTAATGCTACAGCAGAGAGTGGCGATCCAACCCACCCAGCTGGTTCCTGTGCTTGGCACTCTACAGGGCAATGCCTGTGCCTCTGCCAGTACTCCTGGCGAAAGAGGACTGTAGACTTTAGCTGGATGAAAGCAGAGCAGATGTCTGCTGCAGGTCTGTGAAAATATTGGTGTGATGTGGCTGTGCAGTATGGGCATGTGATTTGCCTGCTGTTTTGGCCTATGCAAATGTAGATACCTGTTAACTGCAGCTCCAGCCTGCAGGCTTGATGGGTCTTTTATGATGTGAAAATGATGTGTTTCCTTTAACACAATACCCAAAGCTAAAATACATTAAAACATTCCATTGTGCTAAGTGGAGCTGTTATTGAATGACTTTATCTTGAAGTGCTTTAAAACAAGGCATGATGTAGCACTCTGGGGCAAACATAATTGCTGCTGTTTAGCATATCTGTGTAAATGGTTTGGACAGCACAGTTCTGATGGGGCTGGGTGGGGAAACGGCTGCTCTGGGTGCTTACCTCGGTGCTGTAGGGCAGGCGGGATATCACCTCCGGAGCCATCCAATACGGCGTCCCAACCAGTGACTTCCTCCTGGGGACCTCCTTGGACACTTGGGCACAGAAGCCAAAGTCAGACAATTTTATCTGAAAAGTTAAGAAAAAGCCACTCTTCAATAACAAGACAAATTCCTCCAAGATGTGCATCCCTCCAAGACACACATGTACAGCTGCAGCTGGGGGACACAGAGGGAGCTGCAGTGTTTGCCTGGGACAGAACAGCTGCACAGTTTTAGAGGAGAGCTGGGGGAACACATGGCTCCTTCAAATGGAGGGAAGGGAAAGAAGCCAGAGCGAGTGGTAGTGGTGCTCATTACTAAGATCACCTGTTATAGCTCATTGCTTGTCCATCAAAAGACGGGGAGGTGACAAATGGGTTATAATGGTTAAAAAATAGGCAGAAAACAAAAACATCCCTTAGCAACAGTGGTTTATAATGAATGTGTAAACCCCTAGTCTGCAGTCTATGTATGTAAACTGTCAATAATATACTTTTTCAAGTGAGGCACACCATTCCTATCACTTCTACCACGTGTACGACCTGTGCGGTTGCCAGAAAAAGAGATGAACCAACTGGCATTCATCTCATTTTTCTTTTACCACAAAGCTAACACTCACCAAAAGCAATACCTCTGCCAATGACTTTTCAGGACCATGAGCTCAGACTGTAGACTATTACTAAAGAAACTGTCTTCTTTATGTAGTAAAGGGGCTAATGTGGGGAAGGCAGGGAAGGGTATAAGACTCCTCCCAAATAGTTGTAAGAGTTAAGGGAACCTGGTGTCTTTGCTTGGGGACTCGGGAATTAAATCCAGTACTGTCCTTGAGTAGCTGAGGCAGTGACCTGAAATAGCAGGAGCGGGATACACAAGCGCTCCGGAGAGCCATTCTTGCTGCATCATGTGCCTGCTCATACTTTTATGCTAAGCTGTCTTCACAACAAAAGTTATGGAAAATTATTGTCTCCTCCTTCCTTCTTCTTGTACACCACCAAGGTGAAAATTCCTCCAATGATTGTGGCGTCACCCCTTCCAGAAACAGTTTGCTGCTTAAGGCTAATTTTTTTTTGTTTGTCCATAAGTCTTTATTTGGAGGCCTAGAAGCTATCATAAGGGTTTCCTGCACATCTGCCTAACCCCCTGAGCCCAGCCATACATGGAACAGCACAATAGTGACCCATATCCAGGGTCCATAAGCCAATCACGTACTCAGTGCCTGGGGATATAAAGTGAGCCCAAAGAGCCCCAATGACAGCTGAAGTGGGAAGCTGAACGAATCCCAGCACTTCCTTATCAGCACCGATTTGTTTTCTGTTGGATTCAGGACAGCCATTACTTTTTTTTAAAACACAGGGTATTGTTTTTAACAGAATTAGGAAATTGTTGTTGGTATTTCTAAAACAAAGCCACTAACAGCCAAATTCTCTATGCTAAAAGTATTTTTCAGTTTACAGGATGAAGAATGGAAGGAATAACATGTATTTTGGAAGCAGGGCCCAATCTTCCTTTGTAGGAGCACAAGAGGTTTTGCATATCTATTGCTCATTTGAGTACATAAAAGATGATTTTCTAAAAAAAGATAATTGCACAACACAGCCATGAAGAAATCTGCAATGCAGATAGTAAGTACAGGAGTAATGAGTATAATGAGGCACTGTATGCAGATCCTGAGAGCAGATCAGATGCTATTTCAGCAACATGGATGAAAATTGCAACTGAAAAACTGCCACACACATGGAATTTTGTTCCTCTGACAGGACTAACAATAGCAGCCTGTGACTGCTGCAGGAAGAAAATCCCTCTCCCTTGGTGAAGTGGGAATTGTATTATAAAGGCAAACCTTTGATAAGGGAAAGAGACTAGGCCGGGGAAGCCAAGAGTTTTACCTTCTGAAGGAGCTCTAGGTTCGGTTCCAGAGTGACCATGGGCTCAGGCTCAGTCCAGCTTTTAGTCTTATTTAGGTACCAGGTGTGTCATGCCAATAGAGCAATGCTTAAAGCTCTGCTGATGGGACTCACTGTCCATGAGTACGTTAGTTCTACTCAAATGATCCCATTGGGACCACAAGGTGAGATGCAAAGTAGGGCCTAACTTAAACAGAGATTGGGGTCTTCTATTTAAGAGTGATTTGCCTCCCTCTGCCTAAGGCCCCAGGTTTTAGGTGCCTCAAATTTTACACTGTGTATGCCCAGAAATACCACTGCTCAAACACACCCTTCTGCGTGAAAGGGAATAATTATTTGTTTGGGACCAAATACTGCTGGAGTAGTATTTGTCAGCAAGCTTTATTTTCCTTACTGAGCAAAGGTCAAGTGCAGCATTTTGTTTCCCTCTCTTACCTCCCATTAACACCACAAATAGAGACCAGTTCACTGATAGCAGCATCCCACCCAAGGTGTGGGACTGCTTGCTGGTATACCTGTGGTAAAAGCTACTCTTACCATCAGGGGAGTGTTGCAGCAGTAATGCAGTGTATTCATATATATTGATGTTAGCCTCTTAACTAGCCTGGGAAAACCAAGCAAATGTATAGGAGCATATTAAGGACTAAATGTAATAAAAAGTACTTTTCAAAGGCATCAGAATAGAAATGGTGCAGCATAAAAGACAGTCTCCTGACACCCAATCATCACTCATGTGACATGTTTTCTTCTGTCACTGCTTTGATGGCTTTGATCCCCTGCATTATGGTGCAGATGCCACTCATCAGCCAGGTCTGTGTTTTTCTGATTCAGCTCTCAGATTCAACATACTCACAGGTCACAGCCCCTGGTCTCACATGCCTGGCTTATGTCTTTTAATGTTAGTGCCACTTTGGACAGGCACAGCTCTTTTCATGACAGCCCTGAGAGGTGTCAGGGGAAACACTGGGTGCTCACCCTCCCGTCGCTTGTGAGAAGGATGGAGTCGCTTTTGATGTCACGGTGGATGACACCTTGGTTGTGCAGGTACGACAGGGCTCTCAGGACGGACAGGCAGACGGTCGCTATCTGCTCCTCATTCATCCTGAAACAGTACGAGGGAAAAGTGAGCTAAGCATTAATGAAGACAGTGGGAAAGGGGAGGTGGAGTGAAGAGGTCCATGTCCCTCTTCATGCCAACACACAGCTAGCCAGGACATCTTTTAGACAGCAACTCTGTGGGGTGACTCTCTGGTCCTACTTCTGTCAAAAAAAGGGAGATGAGTGAAGAACAACTCTGCAGCAAGCTGTGGATAAGTCTCCCTGCAGCACTACAAGCAGAGTGCACGATGTGACAGAGTTTATTTCCCTCTGGGAAATAACGGAAATGCCTTATTTACAGTAAACTTGCTGCTTGCTAAGGAGGGCAAATCATTACTGGGATGGAAACAAGCATAGAATAAATATCAGAAAAAAACACTCCTAATTGTGCAGACAAACATCAGGCCCTGAGTGTAGCAGTTTGAGAGCTCTTCTTTGCTTTCTATAAAAATATTGAGGGTATTTGAGTACAAAAACAAACAGAAGAGTCCCCGTTTCTGTGCATGCGTGCAAAACCCTGTAACCCTGTTCTAGAAGAAGCTATCTGCCACAGCATGATGGTTTTGTTCGGGATGAGTTGTGTGTCCTAGCATCTTTGCCCCATCGTGGGATGGCCCCAGCATCTCTACTACATGAGCAGAAAAATAGCAGTGGAGATTTTTGCTTTAACTGTGTGTGCTATTTGCTATTTTAGCAAACTCTATAAGGGAAGGTCACGCAGTGTGAAAAAAAACAGAAGATTAAGGAAAGACTACTTTGAGTAAAAAGTAGATGACAGCTCTTAGGAAGCAGTGTCCTGGGAACATCTGTTTGCTATTAAACTCCTGTCAGAAATGTCTGAGATAGAGCTTTTAATGTTTTGGGGAGCAGCAGTTAATAAACGACATACGATATTGTGATTTATTTCAGCACAACAGCTAAGGCAACACTAAAAAATAAAATACCTGTGTGACAACTCCCATTCTGGTAAGATCTAAGAGCATCATTAAACTATGACAGAAGACAAATTTTCTAATTTATTATTCCTTGCTTTTCCTCTTGCTCACTTAAATACTCTCCCATTGGTTTGGTGTGGAAGTTTTCTTTTTTTCATTCAAGAGGAAGAAATTAACTAAGGATTTTCTCCTTCCTATCTCATTTTATCCTGCTTATCAGGAAAATGTGAGCACACATAAAGGGGGCTGTAAAATCTAATGTCTCCTTTCCAAAGGGGAAGAGTGGTTCCATATACTACAGCTTTTGTGCTGGCAAATCACCTTGGATAAAATTATGACAATAATTTAAATATGAGAACAAGCTCTACTGTAAGCACAAATATTCTGATGTATATATTAAAAAAATAGTAATTCCCACTACGGTTTAGGCTTAGTTTGTAGTTAACATTTCTGACAGGTGTGGATTCTATCAGCATGGAGAGAAAGCACCCTTAGAACTGACACAGTTATGATAGCAAAAACAGGGAAAAGACAGCTACTGGGGTGTTTTTTTTTTTCTGTTTTAGGAAATAATGGACAAAAGTCATATGGGTGCTAAATTACCTCCTAAAACATGAGCAAATTCTTATCTACCACCAAGCCCTTTTGGATATTTCTTTCCCTTCCATTTAAAAAGTGCTGGTACTGATGGAAATTCATCTGCAGTGGCTTACTGATAACTAGTGAAGTGGACATGTTACAGTATGTGAGTGTGTATGTGTATATACACACATATAGCTATATGCATACACACATATGTTTGTGCATGTTTTGTATCTATATACAAATATAGTATAAATACACCAACAGAGACAGGAGGCAAGGCCTGGAGGGCATAGTCTGGAAGCATCCACAAAGGAAAACCAACACCTCTCCCCTCCTGCCCAGCTCACATTGTGGGCTTCATGATGCTGGCCCCACTGCAGCACAGCTAACCCACCTGGTGTGAGTCACTATGTCTGTCAAAGCACCGCCCTCCAGAAACTCCATCACAACCCACAGCTCATCGCCAACAAGGTAACTGCTGTACATGTCAACCACATTTTCATGATGGTAATCTCTCATGATTACAACCTGTGAGGAAGAAAAAGAAGATCTCTGAATGGCTACACGCATTATCTGGCACTTGTTGTGACCTTTTTCACTGCACTTTCCTCTTTGTGCTTAGCGAAGGTTCTGTGATAAATCACATCCTCCTTAATCCCTATGCCAATGCATAAACAAAATCAATATATTTACATAAAAGTAACAGTCATCATAAATGCATTAGGAAGAAGGAAGAATCCTTAGTTGCTAAAGTGGTAGATTATTGAGCTTATTTCATTGGTTTTTTTTATTACCATTTGCCTACAATACAACAGAGATTTTTTGGTTTGTGACCTGATCCATTGCTCAAGAACACTTTGATGCCTTCGTCATGTATCAAGTGGTACTTGGCAGAGAATTTTAACAGAACACTGGTAACAGAGAAGGTGTTCACCAGATTACTCAAATCCCACGTCTAAAAGGGACTGTCCAGAACTGGGACCACTGTAAAAGCAGTCCAGCAAAGGTAGTGATCAGGACTACCTGGTACCGAGGGATGTCAGAAAGGTCATTAGGAAAGAAAACAACAGCTAGGAAAGGCTTCGTTATAGACAGAGGAATTTCAGCACTGCTGAAATGAAGTTGTCAGATGTTACAAGCGACTGGAGCATGTCAGGGAAGCAGCTTGGTCCTGCACAGCATGTAGGACCTGCTTCAAGATGTTACCGTTCAAGAGATGCTTGGTTAGAGCTACCACAGCGCAATTCAGTGCAGTCTTCCAGCAGAGGCAAAACAAAACCAAATACCCAGCACAATCATGGACTGTGCAAAGGAATGCTTGTTAAAAACTAGTATCTTAATAGAAAAATGAAAAGGTCCACAAAGTAGTCTGTTCTCTGTGTGTGGGAAGATCCTCATACAGTTAAAACACAGTAAGCAAATGATCAGATCAACAGGTTAGTTCTCAAAAGGGGCTTCCCGGGCAGCTGCAGGCATTGATCAGCACATTTAGGAGTACCTCAGAAAATGGGTGGAGAACGCACCACTAGCTTCTACAAGGGATTAGGTAAAAATGGAGAAACTCTTTGAGCTGCAGAAGGGAATTAACAAAGATGGTTCCATGACAAAGGGGATGCCATCTCTGTGTAGTAACCTTCAGGGAAGCAAAAGGACTGCCCATGGTTAGGAGGCGAAGGAGGGAGAAAATAAAAAGCAGGTATATACCAGAATACGATGCACATGCTTCTTGAGTAGTCTGGTTAGTCTGGATCCTCCATCTCAGAGGAAGAAACTGTTCCACCAAATGGACAGAAAGAGGCAGCTGGGCTGTGTCTGTGCACCTGACATGCTGCATGAGCTGATAGATTTCTTAGCTGTTTACTGTGACTTCCAACTGCATTCTAGGTTCAAAGCCTGGAGGAGATGTAGCTCCTTTGAAACTGCTCTGGTTACACAATACTTATACACCATCAATATGTGTGGGCCTCACCACTTCTTCTAGAAAGATACTAATTTGGTTCTTCAGGTTGCTATTCAGCCCATGTCTCCCGTTCAACCTACCACCTGCAAACCCCTCTGCACCACCCAAAATGACTTACCTCATTGAAGAGCAGCTCCCTTCTCTGCTGTTTCCTGAGATCCATCTTCTTCACAGCAACTTGCTTTCCTGTGTGTTTCTCAGTGGCAATGCAGACAATCCCCGTGGAGCCCTCCCCGATCTTCATGAAGTTGTCCAAGTACTCCCGGGGGTCACCAGGGCTGACCACAAGCTGCAGCGCAGCTCTGAACTGTTCATGGGACACCCTGGAAGGCTGCTGTTCTGAGGAGGATCCCCAACTGGGTGGAGGATAAGCACTTGACGTGATACCTGGGGAGCTGGGGTAGGAGGCAGTGGAAATATAGGGAGAGCTGGGCTGGAGAGATGGCTGGTGATAGTGGGATGCTTTGTGGTAGACCAGAGGGTACTGGTAGCTGCTACTTGAATAGCTGACTTTGCTCTGACTCTGAGGTAGCTTTACTGGGCCCCTGGGGTAGGTGTCTGATCCAGAGAGCGGTGGGCTAACAACCAGCTGTGTTCGATCATAATCCACCTGGAACACAACATAAAAGCAGACAAGTGACTGTGGGAAAACAGACAGCTTGCTTGCTGTCCATCCACCACGTTTGGCTTTGGCATCCCACATGTACCCATTCTTCCCAACACAACAGCACTGCCCTGTATCTGAAAAGAGATCTTTATAATGGTGGGCTGCTGTGCTCTATCAACCAGGGAAGACCATGAGGTCTTTTGTGCAGCTCAGGTCCATTTTTCTGTTCAGGTACCTCTCTGTAGATACAATAATCTTTGTTTAATGAAAGTGTGTGCTCCAAAAAGTCTATTTGCAGTGCCCTGCAGGCTCTCCAGGACATTTCCTCCAAGAATTCAGCCCTTTCACTACCAGCAGCCCGTTGGCAAATTGCAGTTTGTGTCTTCCCTTTCAAATACCAGTTCCTGGGTTTTGACTCTTTAGCCCTTAAGCCTTTTCTTGTGCTTTTCTCCAGAAATTCAGGGATGAGCCAATCTCTTCTTGCAGAGGTGACGGGCCCCTAAAATGCTGTCATCCTGTCATCTCCCACCTTGCCCCACTACTGGATGCTGTTTGAATGACTAAATGCAAGAGTACGATGAGGAGCCTAATTCAATTTACCATTCCTTAAATAATTTTCCAGAGTGACCCACTATTTAACTGCAGTGTCATGAAATTTTTGTCTGAAACCAAAGACAATCACAGAGGAAATTATCCCAGCAGGAGGCCTTTTTTATTTGCAGGTTCCATTCTTTCTTTTTATTTCTGAAGCTTTCCTAAGCTTCTGACACTGAAAGCAGATGAATACTTCACATTCACAAACACCACAGCTTGCAGCTATCAAAACTAAAATAAACCAAAAGCATGTAAGCGGGGAAAAAAAAATCACCTGAAACAAAAGTACATCTGGAAAAGAGCATCTCCACATTTATGAAACCACATATGTGACTCCTGACAATGTGTGGAGCATCTCGGGTTAGGGGGTGGTTTGACACAGGCTCATGATGTAGCACAATTACAAATAATTATGGCAGTGAGTTCATTTAATCAATCAATTTTGGTCGTGGTGCATGGGGGTGGACTAAGCAGCAAACTCTACACAGCTCACGGTTGCTAGTATTGCTGCTGGCTGCTGGCCAGGAGTCCCTGATCCATGTTAGTTAAATGCACATTAATCTGAATTTGGCAGTGCAATCAAGGACCCAACTGAACTGTGAAATTGAATTCTGCGGTGGAACATCATTTGACTGTTTTATGCTAAGACTGCAAAAAAAGAAACCTCCTCTGCCGCAGCATCAATTTATCAGCGTAGCTGCTGCACCACAAGGAGGGGTTTCTAGCTGGAGTCGCCTCAATGCAAGGAGAAAAAAGCTGCTGAGTGCAGTATTCTGCCAGCACCTGCCATCCTCATAAGTGAGCTGGGCATGCCCATCTTTTCATTTCACGTGAGGCTTAGCAGGGAAGAGGGAATGCCTCTCCAGAGGGGCTGAGCAGAGCTTTCCCTTGGAAACCTGAATCTGGAGCCTGCTTCCGTCTGAGACATGCACACTGACAGCTACCAGGCATATGGTGCATCCAGTAAGTGTGTCACTGCACTGTATGGCCACCTCCTTGAATGCTGGCTTTGTCTAAGCAGAATACGCACACGATTACAGCAGTAATTTCACTTTATCAGGCAGGGGTAGCCATAAAATAGAAGGGGGTCAGAGACACCGTGAATTTCATGAAGAATATTACATCTGCCAAACTAATTAACATGGAACAGTGCTCAGATGGTTTTGTAGAGCGAGCGGAGTTTGATTTAGCCCTGTCCGGTATATCTATGTACATAAGGACACCTAAATTATTGCTTTGGCTGTAAATACACCATTTTACTTTAACTATTGAGATGGGGAAATCCTTGTCTAGAATTTCAAGCTGGGTAAATTCACACTAATGAATCAATCTGAGGCTTCACCCATGCCTGATGTTTATGAGCACATCCCAAGCTTCACACATTGGCAAAAGTAAATTCAGAGTGAATTTTTAGGGGGCTTGGTGTTCTTGCAAAGAATTTTTAAAAGCTTTTTGAGGTTAAATGCTGTACAATATAAACCCATTCACATCCTGAATCCCATGAAATCTTATGAAAAATCAGGAGCCATAATGAATAAATCAGCTGAACCTCTCATCCAAGGCTGTGTTCTGAGGCAGTGCGTCACATCACAGCAGAATTGAACACACTTTATTCCACTAATAGTTCTGTTTCTGCCACTGAATGTAGTTACCTATGGAAAGGAAATTCATTAAACACTACAAAGGAAAGAAGAAACAAGTCCTGTGCTCATTCAAGATGAGAGCAGATGAAGCTCTGACACAAATCATCCACCACAGCACTGCAGTGCAAGGTGATGCTCTGCTGCTGCTAGGGCTGGGTCACTTCACTGGATTGCAGCATCCCCACACCCACACGTGGCTGCATTGGCAGTCATATCTTTGCCTGGTGAGGCAGCACCATGTTGAAACTCATTTCAGCTCCCATTTCGATGGTGGTGATGCCCATTTTGTGCTGCATGCGGAGGAAACACATGGTCCATGGTAAGGGGACTGTTCCTGCAAGGAGCTTGAGCAGCCTGTCAGCTGAGCAGGTGTCCCCAACACACTCTGCAGGGGAACTGCGGCAGAGATGGCAGCCAGCAGCCGGAGCACAGATTCGCACAGATCCTCGAGGGGAGCAGCGAGCCCTCTCAAGATGGGCTCACTCTTCAGTAAATGAAAAAAAGATTCTATCAGATTACGTTTCAATTTGCCAAAGTGAAAGGTGTGGAAGGGATGGTCTGGAAATCACATGGAGACTGCAAGGGAAAGGTTACTCTCCAGTGCTTCACTAGTGGAAAGCTCTGTACAGCCCTGTTCCACACTCAGAGGTGACAGGCAGCATTTGCTGAAAGCTATTGGTATGCAAATGAGAAAAACAATTTTAAAAAAGAGAGGAATATTACTGCTTTCTGATAGTAAAGTTTTGGCTCTGCCCTCACCAGGCTGGAAATGTCATCCTTGTGCAAAGTGCCAGCATAACATCTAGCAGGAAACTGTGGTGCTGAGCAGCAGCCAAATTAGAGACCTCTGCTATGTCACAGCAGAACAAGTAGTGAAGAGCAGAAATCACAGCCCCTTGGATGAAGGACAGAAGAGTATCATGGAGAGCTGCTGCCAGAAAGTGACAATGAAAAGAGCAAAAAATTAAGAAGGCTGCCTGTGATGCACAGGAGGGTCAAAGAAAAGATGCAGTAGCATGTCCAAAATTACTTAGACCTAGCAGGATGAGTGATATGGTGTGATAATAGCGAGCAGACTCTACTGAAGAGAGTGGGATGTAGTCTCTGTGTCACGAGGGTAACAGCAGACACTGCGACCTCAAGCAAGTGTTACTACAGTTAGTCTGCAGCAAGAGAGCAGAGGGAGTAACATGGGGGTGGATGGGGAGAGAACCAAATCTAAGTCTCTGGCTCCATGCTCCTCCATGGTCCCGCTGCACTGGCCTAAAGGGACAAGCCCCAGAAGATGCCCTAACCCAGAGAATGGGCTAAGCACCTGTGAATGTGCAAACCTGCACACTTCCTGGGGTCCAGATGGTCCAGGCAAACACGTAGCAGGTGTAATTAACCTTGTAAGCACCTGTGAACTGTGTAGCCATATTTGGATATGCCCTATCCTATTGGTTCAGCTACCAGGTTTCTCTGTTACCAAAGAGCATTAATTGTCTTTGGACAGCATTTAAACCATCTGAGAAGGGAGGCAATTTGCCTTGTTCTCACCCAGAAAGCAGCAAGAGTCAAATGCTGCTGGAGTTGCAGCTGAGGAGCTCATCCTAGCAAACTACACCTGGGTCTTGAACCTGTAGCAAGGCAACCAACACTCTGAGAGCCCTTCACCAGAGGCAGAAAAGGGAAAAGCCCCAAGAGAACTGAATCCTAGAAGAGCCACAGGAGAGAGAGGCCCCCTATCCTTCTCTTAAGCCAAGAGCCACTTGAATTATAGTTACAGCATCTGGGAAGGCCCTGGACAGAGGAGTAAGCTGTGAGTCCCTGGCTCATTTGCTACAGAGTTCCCCTTGTGGGAAACCACAGATCACGGCACCAGAATTTCCAGTTTAAATTGCTGTATTGGAAATTCTCAGATTTGTGCTTGAATTGTTTAACTGTCTTCACATGTGGAACATGCTCAAAACTGAGTAAAAGAACCTGTAAATATACTTAGTGAATAAGTTACGGCACTATTTGAAGATACCGCAGCCAGAAAATATAAAATATATAAATATATCCATTTTATTACATGCACAGCAGTGGCCAAGCCCAGAGCAGTTGAAGTCTGAAATCACTGATAATGAAACAAAGCAGACATTTGATTTGTCTGACACCTATCACCTGCAAATAACACTGAGGTCTTCATTTATAAGCCGAAAGGAACATCTTTGTTAAATGTATTTTGAAGTCATACATTTGTACCTGCAGACTTTTCCACTGCTTACTCTCCCCCCTTTTAATTATACCTTAAAGCCAATCTCATTTGTAAAATATCTGGTTTAAGACTTAACTCTCATTTAATAAGACCATTTGATGAACCATTATCTTACTAATTCCTCCTTGAAAAGAAGACTCTTCACCAATCACCCAAGACATGAAACCACTATTCCCTTCCAGGAACTGTGGATGGGTTTGGGAATTGAAACCACTGCCTTTAATAGTGATTCATCAAGTTTCAATTCACCAAGGCTGTAGGAGTGTTTTTGATGCTCTGAGAAACAGCTCACAATGCATCTTAGAACAGAACAAATAGACCAGGTTGGAAAAGACCTTCGAGATCATCAAGTCCTAACCTATCATCCAACACCATCTAATCAACTAAACCATGGCACCATGCACCCCATCCAGTCTCTTAAACACTTCCAGTGATAGTGACTCCACCACCTCCCTGGGCAGCACATTCCAATGCCAATCACTCTTTCTGTGAAGAACTTCTTCCTAACATCCAGCCTAAACCTCCCCTGGTGCAGCTTGAGACTGTGTCCTCTTGTTCTGGTGCTGGTTGCCTGGGAGAAGAGACCACGCCCCACCTGGCTACAACCTCCCTTCAGGTAGTTGCAGACAGCAATGAGGTCTCCCCTGAATGAAGAAGTTTTTTAATTTTTGTTTTTAAATCAGAGTTGTTACTTCATTTTAATGGGATATTTTTCAAAGTGTCTGGAGTGGAATCCTGTAAAATACACCTCTGTCTTCTGCCCTTGAATATTGTAAATCTGGCAGCAAGAGTCTCTAAATGACTGGATTTGTCCTTCTCCTTTCTAACTTGAGAAAATGATGGCTTTCAATTAAGGAAGTGGCAGACAGCCCATCTCAAGCTTTCCTCACAACTTCCAGAATCCGTATTTAATGCCACACTCTAGTGCACAGTTAACTACCCAGATGCATCCCTCCCACCACACCTCAAGCTTGGGAAAGGCAGGCAAAGAGACCTGGTAACTTTTCTACTTGCCCCACATTTTATCCTTAACTCTAAAGCTTAGCTCTGTGCCCTAATGCAACGTGGAATAAAAACACATCATTCTCCCTCTGCTGTGGACCACTGATTATAACTTCACCCCAGGATCAGCAAAGCAGCCAAACCCAAGCAAGCAAGACACTGGCATGACTCCAACACAGGGCTGTGATGGATTTGCAGCACCTGGGACATCTTGTGAGTCTGCAGCCTGACAGGACCATGTTCTCAGTGCACAGAACCAGAGAGAAAATGCACCATTCAGATCATCATTAACCAGGAGAGAGGATGTCATCACCTAACAAGCTACCTACCTCAACACATTTGGTAGGTCACAGCAACCCAAGACTGTTTCAGCCCTGGAAAAATCAGCTATCATTTCAGCACTGATTGCTAGGGAAACTTTGTAATGTTCAATGCAATCTACACAGAAGAAAAAAATATCTCTTGCAAAATATTAGATGTTTAAGCAGGTCATCATCACCACTGTGTGACTAGACA
Source organism: Picus viridis (assembly GCA_033816785.1). Taxonomy (NCBI): domain Eukaryota; kingdom Metazoa; phylum Chordata; class Aves; order Piciformes; family Picidae; genus Picus; species Picus viridis. The sequence goes on from CM066576.1 coordinate 33,173,567, forward strand.
TGCAAGAAAAGTGTTACTCTCAGAACTGAACAAACAGAGCAAGTAGGGTTGGACAGCTTGTATAGGTACTGTTCTTCCTGTTACTTAGAAAAGGCAGGGCAGGTCACAAATTTGTGCAGCAGAGCTGCTGGTAATTACCATGGCTGAAATGCTTTGTTGAACCATAACTTTTTTTTTTCTTTTTCTTTTTTTCTAAACTACATCTAAAATGTCTTGGTTGAAATAAGCTGCTTTGATTTAACTTCACTGCTTAAAAAACAAAGTGGAGAGGAGTAAACCCCAAGACCAAGTGCAGGATCCTGCATCTGGGTCGAGGCAATCCCAGGCACAAATACAGGCTGGGCAGTGACTGGCTGGAGAGCAGCCCTGAGGAGAGAGACTTAGGGGTGCTGGTGGACGAGAAGCTCAACATGAGCTCTCAATGTGCACTTGCAGCCCGGAAAGCCAATCAGATCCTGGGCTGCATCAGGAGAAGTGTGGCCAGCAGGTCAAGGGAGGTGCTTCTCCCCCTCTACTCAGCTCTGGTGAGACCCCACCTGGAGTACTGCGTCCAGTTCTGGAGCCCCTATTACAGGAGGGATGTGGACGTGCTGGAGCGTGTCCAGAGAAGGGCCACGAGGATGATCAGAGGGCTGGAGCACCTCTCCTATGAGGACAGACTGAAGGAGTTGGGGCTGTTCAGTCTGGAGAAGAGAAGGCTCCGAGGTGACCTCATTGTGGCCTTCCAGTATCTGAAGGGGGCCTACAGGAAGGCTGGGGAGGGACTTCTCAGGATCTCAGGTAGTGATAGGACTAGGGGGAACGGAATGAAGCTGGAAATGGGGAGATTCAGGCTAGATGTGAGGAAGAAGTTCTTCACCATGAGAGTGGTGAAACCCTCGAATGGGTTATCCAGGGAGGTGGTTGAGGCCCAGTCCCTGGAGGTGCTTAAGACCAGGCTGGACGAGGCTCTGGCCAGCCTGATCTAGTGTAGAGTGTCCCTGCCCATGGCAGGGGGGTTGGAACTAGATGATCCTTGTGGTCCCTTCCAACCCTGACTGATTCTATGATTCTATACTTCCATTAGTGGCAAAGCACCTTGCAACATAAATATAGCATAAATGCAGCATAAATATCAAAACACAGAGGTTTCAGCCTTGCACAGTAACAATTCAAGTACAAAAATATCTGATACACAAATCAAACCAGCTTCTCACTTGCTGTGGAGATCTGCACAGGTGTATGAACTTCTAATGCTGCTAAAACTGCCAAAGAATTTGGTTTTATTTTAAACTCTAGTAAACTCCCTGGAAGCTGAGCATCTCCAAACCTGCCTTACACCTACTGGACCCCAACATCTATTTTCAGATATATGTAAACTGTGTGGGTTTTCACATCTGCCAAGCTCCCACACCGGCTGCATTTGGCACGGTATGCCCAAACATGGCTGATTTTTTTGCACTCTCTCTGGAGAGGTTGATCCCTGCCCTAGCAGCATTGTCACCAGGGATGTTACGTTACCTTGGGGATGCCTGCTGCAGTTTCAGACAAACGGGGGTAGGTGTAGGAGCTGTAGGAATGTCCTTGCTGGTGTGCTTTAAAAGCATTTGCTCCATAGGGCATGGCTGGCTCCTGCAGACCAGAGCCTGACCTGGACCTTTGCCTCATTGCTGGCTGAGGGCTTGCTGGGTCCACATAGGATGACTTCGGCCTCTTGTTGTAGTCATCCTTGCCCAGGCCATGTCCCCAGTCACCATCACTGTACTCCAGCCTGTCCTTAGGGCATTCACTCTGCACTGATGCTCGGGATGGAGTGTAAGGAAAGGGATCCCTGTAGTCCAGGGAGGATCCGCTGGGAATCCGCTGATATTCCAGCTTTAGGGGACCATATTCCAGTGGTTTAGGCTTCGTCTCCAGGTGTGCATGGTATTCTGGGAGGAACCTGGAGAGGTCTGACTGCAGGGGTGCCACTTCTGAATAATAGATATCCTGGGAAGTCACCTTCATCATGTGCCCATTCTGCTTGGCAGCATAGCTTCCTTTGTAGTACCTGTCTAACTCTTCCCCATAAAGAGTCTTGTCTCGATATTTTTCCACAACAAAGTCTGTTGTAGTGTCTGACTCACTGGAGTACTGGGAATAGGTGATAAAACCATTTTCCTCCTGGTGTCTTGGCACAAGGTTGACATTTCCTTGGTGGTGGGTGGGAGGACTTTCCTTCCGCAGGGAATTGGATCGTGTGACCGAGATATTGTCAAACTCTTCCAGTAGGCCGTTGATTGAAGTATCCTTTCGAGGCTTATTTCCTCTAACAATAGTCTGGGAATAAAAAATTACTTTGATTAAATAGTGATTTTCATTTAATATCTTACCAAGAAAGCCACTGAAACGAAAGCAGCCTATGATTCACCCAAAAATACTTGTAGTGATGTGTTTGGTCCTTCAGTCCTGTACCTCAGAATAATCCATTGCTAGAAATAATAAAAAAAATAAATCTCAGTAAATACTTACAATAGGGCATGCAGAGGTGAATAAACAAAGAGGGAGCTAAAGTCAGTGCACATCTTAAACTGAGATTTGGCATGCAACCCCCAGGCACTCTTAAAAAGCCTAGTTTAAGAGGTGGGTGCTCAGCAGGCAACAGCGGAGATGTATACAACTCATTCATAATTATTCAGTTTTCTACATCAAGCCAAACTGGTAGCCTGAATCCAATTTACAAAGTATGGGTAAGCACAACAACAAATACTCATCAGTCACTTTCATGTGCTGCTTTAACAAACTGTTGGAATGGAAAGTAGCAGATAGTTTAGAAGGCACTGTATTTGGAATTTTTTACAAAATGGTGTTTTCCTGGGTAGCAGAATTACCAGTGGGGATTGCTGCTTAGTTAATTTAGCAAAAGAAGACAGCTGGTGAAGAAAGAAAAATACTTAACTACTACTTCTCACACCATACAGCATCCAGCAAAACACCGTGCACAACCATGGCTTTGGAACATCCACATCATGGGTGCCATGTAGTAGCACCAGTGACAACCTCATTTGTGTCCTAATACAGGAAATTCTTCTGTAGATCCCCTGGTAATGGATGACAAACACGAGGGAGCACTGCATCCATGAACTTGCCTCTCACCGACCATCCACAAACCCCTGCCCATCCCTGCTCCTATCTGTCCAAAACTTTGGTGTCCCAGGGTGGGAAGCAAGCACTCCTTCAAGAAAGACTGAGTATTTTTAGCTAGTACTATCTGAAGACTGTAATACGTGGCTGCCTCCATTTTTCAGCAGCTGACTCCCACTGAGCACCACTTCACATTTATAAACAGCCTGCAAGAATGATATGTACAGATTAAAGGCCAGGTCATAAATCAGTATGGCTGCACTAGAAGCACATCTGCTTTACTGATCCCTTCAGCTGAGTACCTATGGTTGTACCTTACTTCACGTGCTGTTTTTAAGCAGAGTCACTGCAGTCATCCCAGGGAAATGTCTTCTGCAAGCTGCATCCTGCTTATGTTGCACCATGGTGTATCAGATGCCAACCATAGTGTATCTGACACTGACTGTGACATACCAGACACCAAGCATGGCACAGCATGGTCCTGACTGTGGCATGTCCATCCTGGACACTTCATTCATTGCAACACTGGCAGAGAAGGCTCTGCTCCAGGCTGCTTGATCCCTGTGAAAGCACACAGGGGCCCAAACATTATAAAAATATGCATTTCACCACAAATAAAAACACTTTTCCACAAAATTAACAGCAATGTACTCCTCTGTTATTCAAAGCCCTTATACAAGCAAAGCTGTCTTGACCTCAGGCTGATCCCTGCTCTGATTTATGTTTGTAATTACTTGCCTAGTTTGCTATTTTGAAGCTAGTGATACCAAAACAATAGGACAGCAAAAAGAAGGGACAGCAAATAGATCACTCCTTTCGCCTCCCAAGACATTCAGCGAGGGGAACTGGTTTCATTCGGATGCAGTCTCTTGGCAGGATGACTGTGTGATCATTCATATTTAATTATCACACAATAAAACAGCAAATTTCAACAATGAAATGCTTGTAATTGAAAACAAGATTGAAATGCCCAACTGCCACCCCATGTCCCCTGTGTAAATGCATGCCAAAGAATGAAATGCCAATTTAATACTCTCCACGGGGTGGCCTTCACAAAGAAGACCTGCGTTATATGCCTGCTCAAAAGAACCTCGGAGCCAGAAGCAGTCCCTAGGAGCAGAGAGGTTACAGGGAAGAGGAGCTTTCTTTCTGCTCCTCCATGCAGATGCTCTCTGAAAGCAGGATTTTTAGATACTTCAGAGGTCTTCAGAGGTATGATTTAGAAGAATGCAGCTGAGGGTTTTCATCATAGGAAATTTACTGATGACCAAGCCCTCCAGTTTAGAGATTTTCTCCAGACGGGTGCAGGCTTGGGAGCCATCTTTTTAATTATAAAGATTTTTTTAAAAGTACTAATAGTGAAATGGTCCTGTAGGAAAGTAATTAAAAAAAAAAAAAAAAAAAAAAAAAAGGGCCTTTGCCAGTCAAGTATCAGTCTGATGAAGCAGTCTTGGTTAACTCTGGGACCTCAGTGCTGTATCATCCCGACTGATGAAGTTAAGGCTGTGTACCTGTGTGCTGCATTGGCAAGCAGAGCAAGCAGAGGGAAAACCTCCTGAGACTGAAACAGAGAATCATAGAAGATGGAAAATTCCAGCTCCAACTTAAAAAGCAAACTAAAACCCTTGAAATAAAATGTAACTGAAAAAGGCTGCATCAAAAGTGATATAAACACAGTTATCCTGGAAATTAGTTGCATAGGAACTAGACTATTTGTTTGCAATTTAAAAGGCTTTGTAAACTGAAAGAAAACCAGCTCACGTTTCCATATGAGAAGGAAATTCTATTTTTACATACATTTTATATCTATTTATATGGATTTTTTTTCCTATTTTTTTAAAAAACCACTTACAGGTCTCTAAACTTTAGGTTCAAGGAATGTAACCGACTGCAGTAACATAAAAAAAAATATTTGGAGACCAGTTAATTCCAGTTTTAAAAAGTCCTAGTTAAAAGCAAAGCATATTCACAAAGGTTGATGGGCTAAGACTTATGAGGCCTTTGTTTCTGTCCATTGAGGTGGTGTAAGGGAAACCTGTAAAACACCCCAGCACACATGAAAAGCAGAGATCAAGCCCCACCACAGGCACAGGTTTTTCTGGGTTCACCACAGCAAGATGGGATTTGCTGCAGTTGATGCCCCATGTTTATTAAAGGATGTTTTTCAGAGCATTGTGCCATTCTTGAGGGATCAGTGTTACAACAGATGAAGGAGTGCCACTGAATTTTATGCTGCTGTTCCCATCGTACATTAAAATCAATGGGGCGGAATCTCCATGAATTAAAGCACAGTACTCTGAAGCTGTAGCTCTCATTTCATTTCCATTGCTCTTTGGACAGGTTTGGCGTTTGCTCTGGAGCCCAGTGACAGTAGACATTCTTCATGGTGTTCCAGCAGCGGTCTGTCCTCTAGTGATAAGCTATAATGGATCTGTCTGTAAGAAATGCTGTCTTGCCTTGTTTCCAAAAGGAGATGAAAAACAGCCTCTGCACTCAAATACTGTATTACCCTTGACAATAATGAAGTGGGTAATTAACTGGTTTGCCCTAATACGACCTTGCATTTATTGTCTTTAAAACTACTATACTTTGTGCACTCGTTAAGCATATATCATCCTTTGTCCTCCTGGAGCTGTGTTTTCAGAACCTGATGAGAATTTAAAATCTCTGTGATGTGCAGGGTTTAAAAAAGGTCATTTAAGGAAATGTCACCCTTAAAAACAGCCAACTTCTAGCTAGCGTATCATCTCCGTTAGACACAAACTAAACTCACAGTCTGTGCATATCTGAAAATCAATTTCTTCTTCAGAAAAGATACATAAACCACAGCTGGTTAAAATAATCTAAAGTGATGGACGTGTCAGTAACTTATCCTTTTATGTTGCAAGAAATTCAAAGTATTTGAAGCTGTGCTCATGACACCACATCTCACTAGGCATGAGAAATGTGAACAGCACCACACTGGGTAGAAGAACCAGTCCTTGTCATCAGGTCAGAAGGAAAATTTCAGCCTTCCCTTGAAGTTTTACAGCTGCAGCCAAGGGTAAAGGAGGTGTCAAGGGTCTGTAGTTGATCTCTTTTTACCAGAAGAGACCTTGAGAGCTCAGACCAAGCAAAGTCCTTAGAGGAGCTCAAAATAGCTGGAGATCCTCAAGGCTCCTGGAGATGGAGCATGCATCAAAAACCTGTTTTGTTTTTTTTTCAGCAGCCCAGGGTCAATACAAGGTGGGCTCTTTTCCCTTGTTTGTGAGGCTAAATTTGAGACTCAGTGGCCATCCTGCAGGCTGGCACAAGGACCAGATTCAAAGGGGAAGATGAGAGATTAGATAAGCCCATGGTCTCCAGTGGCTGACTTTACACAGGTAAGTAAATATGCTTCCAGGGATAAAAAGTGATGGCAGCCGAAAGCCCAATGACTGGGACCTCAGCTGTGATCCAGAACAGCTTTTTTCAAGTAAGTGGGCCTACTGTTTCAGTTCAGGTTTTTCTCCATTAAATACTCACTCATAGTCAAATTCTAACCTCTGAGTTGCTTTCCAGGTGACGGTCAGACCCATCCTTGCAATCCTACTGTGTTCCAGGGCATGCTTAATTACAACCAAAAGGGAGGCTCCATGACAAAGGACTGAAAAACAGTTCTGTACCTCCATTCTCTCCTTCCCCCACCTGATGGCAAATGTTATCACTCTGCACCCTCCAGTAATGTCCTACAAGATCTGCTCCAGTTCTGATCTACAGCCTGTCTGGTTATTACTTGGAGTATTATTGCAAGAAATATACAACAAACAGGAAAGTGTGCCAGAACACTTCTTTCTGAAGCCTGTAATCTAGAACTTTGTTTACACCTGAAAGCCTTAGAGTTTCTACCAGTTCTGATATGAATTCTTTCCCAATGCTATATATCCTCATTTTCCTCATAAAAATAATTTTTAAAGGTTAGCAATTTCTGGTACCCCACAGTTCTCTCAGACCAGCTCAGGGAGGCCCATGAAGTACGTTCATCTGCACTGCAGGCGCATTTCTGAGTGCTCATTGGCATCGCCAAGTTCTTTTGCCACACAGCAAAGCAACCACACAGCAAAGAGCTCAGCATGGTTGTACACAGCTTTCAGGTGCACGCATCTGATATTACCACATTAATGAACCTGATAATGGCAACAACACAGGATAGAAGCTAGAACAACTGTATTGGCACATGTTAATTACTGAAAGATGCAGATGATGGTGATGATGATAATCTAAACTGATTATGCAGAAAAGGAATTTACTTGGTCTGAACAATATATATTACTTGATGGATCAAATGGGGTGACTACAGCCTTGAGAAGTGTAATATGTTTAACATCATCTCAGCTGTTTAAAATTTTTCAAAAGTAAAATGGTGAAAAACAATTAAAAAAACCCTAACTAAACAGGCACAGTGTGATTTGTCACACTCCAGAGCAGTTTAAAAAGTTAGTTGCTATAACAACAAGAGTAACTTTTCATTATAATCACATTCACCCCTAATTCTTTTGATGTTCTAAAATAGAGTAGAATAGAATAGAGTAGAATAGAATAGAGTAGAATAGAATAGAGTAGAATAGAATAGAGTAGAATAGAATAGAGTAGAATAGAATAGAGTAGAATAGAATAGAGTAGAATAGAATAGAGTAGAATAGAATAGAGTAGAATAGAGTAGAATAGAATAGACCAGACCAGGTTGGAAGAGACCTTCAAGATCATTGTGTCCAACCTATCATCCAACACCACTTAATCAACTAAACCATGCAACCAAGCACCCCATCAAGTCTGCTCCTGAACACCTCCACTGATGGCAACTCCACCACCTCCACGGGCAGTCCATTCCAATGGGCAATCACTCTCTCTGTATAGAACTTCTTCCTGACCTCCAGCCTAAACCTGCCCTGGCGCAGCCTGAGACTGTGTCCTCTTGTTCTGGTGCTGGTTGCCTGGGAGAAGAGACCAACCTCTGCCTGTCTACAACCTCCCTTCAGGTAGTTGTAGAGAGCAATAAGGTCACCCCCAAGTCTCCTCTTCTCCAGGCTAAGCAACGCCAGCTCCCTCAGTCTCTCCTCATGGGGCTTGTGTTCCAAGCCCCTCACCAATCTTGTTGCCCTTCTCTGGACACGCTCCAACAAGTCAACATCCCTCCTAAACTGAGGGGCCCAGAACTGGACACAGGACTCAAGGTGTGGCCTAACCAGTGCAGCGTACAGGGGCAGAATGACCTCCCTGCTCCTGCTGGCCACACTGTTCCGGATGCAGGCCAGGATGCCATTGGCCCTCTTGGCTGCCTGGGCACACTGCAGGCTCATGTTCAGCCTACCATCAACCAGCACCCTCAAGTCCCTCTCTGCCTGGCCACTCTCCAGCCACTGTAGCACTGCATGGGGGTGTTGTGGCCAATGTGCAGAACCTGGCACTTGGATAACTTTAACAAAACATTTGCTTTGAAAATTCCACTGAAATATCTACATCTCGGTAACTTTTCCTTTTTTTTTTTTTAAATACACTAACATCATTGTTACATGTCATTTGAAATGCTATTAAAGAGCATTAAATGTCAAAAACAATTATTCTGGGTCTACTTAAAACACAGCAGATACATACAGTTTGATATGCAATACATATGCACAGATCTCCCAGACACACAACAAATGTCAGCGAAACGTGACTGAAAAGTTTCAATTTGAGTGAGAAAGTTGCTGTACTTACTCCTGAGGAGTTATATATGCACCTCCCAGGGAGAGGAATGGAGGCATCTCAAAACCACCTAATGTTTATCTCAAAGGACTCAGCACTCTTCAATTTTCTTTTATTCCAAGACAGAATGAAAAAGCAAAATGTCCCACAAGATGAAATTCTTCCTCTAAAACATTAACTGCAAGAATTTAACTGCCCTCTTGGTAGCAATGCACTTCCCTAAGGCTGATGGCAGCCCAGCAACACGGAGCACAGAGTGGGCCTGCTAAGCCAAAAAGCTCTATCAAACTGAAGTGAAGACTGTATTCAAAATAATACAATAATACAATAATAAACCAGGTTGGAAGAGACCTTCAAGATCATCGCGTCCAACCCATCAAACAACTAGATCATGTCACCAAGCACCCCATCAAGTCTCCTCCTGAGCACCTCCAATGACGGTGACTGCACCACCTCCCCGGGCAGTCCATTCCAATGGGGAATCACTCTCTCTGTATAGAACTTCCTCCTAACGTCCAGTCTAAACCTGCCCTGGCACAGCTTGAGACTGTGTCCTCTTGTTCTGGTGCTGTCTGCCTGGGAGAAGAGACCAACCTCTGCCCGGCTACAACCTCCCTTCAGGTAGTTATAGAGAGCAATAAGGTCACCTCTCAGTCTCCTCTTCTCCAGGCTAAGCAACCCCAGCTCCCTCAGCTTCTCTTCATAGGGCTTGTGTTCCAAACCCCTCACCAACCTCGTTGCCCTTCTCTGGACACGTTCCAGCAAGACAACATCCTTCCTAAACTGAGGGGCCCAGAACTGGACACAGGACTCAAGGTGTGGCCTAACCAGTGCAGCGTACAGGGGCAGAATGACCTCCCTGCTCCTGCTGGCCACACTGTTCCTGATGCAGCCCAGGATGCCATTGGCCCTCTTGGCTGCCTGGGCACACTGCAGGCTCATGTTCAGCCTCCCATCAACCAGCACCCCCAGGTCCCTCTCTGCCTGGCTGCTCTCCAGCCACTCTGACCCCAGCCTGTAGCGCTGCATGGGGTTGCTGTGGCCAATGTGCAGAACCTGGCACTTGGATGTGTTAAATCTCATGCCGTTGGATTCTGCCCATCTGTCCAGCCTGTCGAGGTCCCTCTGCAAAGCCTCTCTACCCTCCACCAGATCAACTCCTGCCCCCAGCTGCAAATTTACTGATGATGGACTCGATGCCCTCATCCAGATCATCAATAAAGATGTTGAAGAGCATGGGGCCCAGCACTGATCCTTGGGGCACTCCACTAGTGACAGGCCACCACAATGTGGCCACAAAACCTAACAATCTGTCCATCGATGTCAAACTTTCCTGTCTTGTCAAATTAACATTTTATGTCAATAAAAAACTGCTGTTGATGAACACCAGCAAGACCAGGTAACTTATTTTCCCCCTATCAAAGTCCCATCATCTGCCAGTCCCTCTGTAATAAGGGATTTCCCTTTCCCCATCCCCAAGGAAGTTGTTAAACAAGCTCAGGAAGATTTACCAAGGTACAGCTGTGGTCCAGTAACTGCTGGTATGGCTTCTGCATCACACAGTATCCCACAGTGGTTATGGAGGAACGTTGGAGTGGTGGCTTCCCTGAACTTTCCAACAAGGCTGAAGTGAGGGGCAGTCAAAAAACAAAAAGCAAAGTTGGGGACCTTTGGCCCAGATGTCAGAAATCCTTCCCTCCAAGAAATACAACTCTTTTTTAGTCTTGTAATATTGAGACAGGATCAGAATGGAAACTCGTGGTATGTCACAACTCCAGGATCAAAGTTTGCAGCAGGCAGGGCTGTGTGTGACCTGAATGGGTTTATGTCCAAATCAAAATGTCTGAGTTAAGGGCAATTAACATAAAGCAATGAAACTCCAGTGTCTCTAACTGGTACCTCAGAAATTTGGTCTTAGAGTCTGGCTACTAATGCACTATGGAAGAGATGTGGGAATGATACCTTCTGCATTAGAGCTCTTCTTCTTCAGCTGTGATACCAGTGCAGGGAACGGGAAATGAAGTAAGAGGTGGCAGCAATCCTGATGCCTCTTTCAATTCTGACACCAATGTCTTCTAAGCAAAAGACGTTGCAAAAATGGATTTTAAAACAGATGTGAACTTACTTTGCTGCCCATTGTCTTGAACTTGGTGCAATCACCCACACAAGCAGAGAAATCGCAGGGAGATGTGATAAGAAGACGACCCTACAGTGGCTTGGGCCTAGCCCAAATAGCCACAGAATTTTCTAAAGCTCTCTGCAGCGGCAAGACAATCATCACCAAACTTCATAATGAATTAGCCAGCTGCCCATATACTTAATATTTGCAGCCTAGAGTGTTATTTTTTCTGTGTTTTTATGTGGTAGAAGCATGAGGAAAGTAAAACCTCACTTTTCTCAAGAAAGGCATGAGAAATTTCAAGACCACTTCACCACCACCTCCACAGTTACTTCAGCTTTGATAACCTATTGCTAAGCTCCACAGAAGCCATGACTCTCCCACATAGTACCAATGCTTCTATGGCAGAGCGTCAGCATGTTACACCTACACCTGATTAGCACTGGGAACTGGTGGGGTATAACGCTGTGTGAGTCTTAGGGCAAGAAGAAACAAACTTAAGTTGTGCCAGAGGAAGTTTAGGTAGTATATTAAGGAAAAGCCCCTTCCTCAATAGGGCTGTCAAGACCTGCAGTAGGCTGCCCAGCAAAATGATAGAGTCACCATCTCTGAAGGGATTTAAGAAATATGTAGGTGTGGTGCTGAGATACATGGTTTAGTGGTGACCTAGTAGTGCTGGGTTAATGGTTGGATTTAATGATCATAAAGGTCTCTTCTTGCAATTCCCTGATTCCATTCCCAGGACTGACATGCACTAGAAAAAAAAGGAATGCAGTGTGCTCTTGACCAACAATGCCAATTAAAACACCCTGAAGAGAGGGACAGTCTGTAGTTCCTGAAGTCACACGGCAGCATAAACCATTTTTGCAGCTCAGATGATATGTCCCTGGATGAGGTTCCTCTTATGCCCTAAACATGCCCATTAACAAATGCAAGGTTGATGGAGCATTAACCCAATTAATGATTCTGGCACTTTTGTTTCAGTGAAAGATTTCTAGCTGTGGTTTGATTGAGTTCCTGAAATATTTAAGCAAATTTCAGTATGATAAAAAAATGACACTAGGGAAGTAATTGCCTTAATCTGACAGCTTTGGCAGTGGGAAGCTTGCTTAGGAGGGCAGAGGCTTTTACGTCACCCCACTGTAGTCACAGTCATCTCCCTGCTTTTAATTAAAATGAGGATTTTGACAGTGTGATAATTTAGAATAAACAATTTAAACTGCATTACTTTTTACTGTCACCATAGCAAAGGAGGCTTTATATAGAGCAGATACTTAGTGTCAACATTTCTGTTTCAGAGCATATAGAGGCCAGCTTGAGAATCTCCTTGTAAGCCATAGTACAGGGGTTGTGAATTACCTTCCCACTCCATAAATCATCAGGCAAAGGCAGTGAGCAGAAGACGACAGTGATGAGTGTCTCAGTTCCAAGCACCTTGCAGCTGGTGTTTTGCAGATCGATGGGGCTCATCTCCCAGGAGCTGAGCAATGTACCACACGGGGTCAGGGCAGCCACTGCAATCATAGCCTTGCACAGCTGGGATTAACACACTGAGGAAGGGTAGAATGATGTGTGCAGCATGATGGCCAGGCTGTTAGGGAAGGCATTGTCAAGGTACAGCAGGAGAAATCACCCTGTAGTCTGTGCAGTGTCAAAAAATGCCTCAGTTCCTTAAAAACACTGAGGAAATTTCAAGGTACTTCACTAAAATAATGCATTCCTGACCATGCACATGTGAGGTCCACTTTTTAATCTAACTGATGCCTCTTAGCTCCTTTATCTTCTCCTGAAAGCTCACTCTGAATTCATGGAATCCAGGTATTTGTATTAGCAAAATAAACCCACAAAAGAATGTCACACACATTGTAAATATCAGTGTTTCTTTCAAGTATATTGGTTTTCCCTTTCAAGAACAGCTATTAAATGGGAAATGCAGTAATAAGAATGCCCTAAATAAAGTGGTACTAACTCCCTAACAGAGAGCAGAGTGCCCCTGTGCTGAAACCTAACTCCTAGGTCAAATTTACAAGGCAGGTGAGAGGAAAGTAACAAGGAGCTTCATGAGATGGTGTTTTAATTATTCACTGTTGTAGATGAAAAATGTAAATCAAACAGCTTCTTAACGAGAAGAAATTGAGACAGAAGTTTTGGGAGGTTGCCTAGCAGCAGCGTTTAAGTGGCAGGGGTGATGCCCAGCACAGCACCACAGTATCTCATTTACAAGAAACTACTGAAACATTTCGAGGGTAATCTCAATTTGATTCGATTTGCTGGGCTGCGCCGACACCAAATGCACTCTGTCCCCAGCGGCAGATTAGTCCTGACATGCTTAATAAATTAATCTGCCTGACAAAGTGCTGCTCCCTCCCCTTCCTCCAACCCCCCTGGACAGCATGGAAAGTCAGGAATGAGGAGAACGCATTTAAAAATCTCTGCAGGCAAGTCAGTGTTGTTCCTCTGTAATAGACAGCACTTGTCTAGTGTAATTGGATCCTGCATGAAGGAGAAGACAAGAAAAAGAGCAGCAAAGCACTTTCAAATTGTTTGCAAGCCACCAAAGCCCAGACCTAATCACGTCAGAGCAGGAGACAGGACAAAACCCCACATTTACACCAGGAGCTTTGGCTCCACAGCCAAGTGGACCAATATTTTCCCCAGATCCTACTACTCCTTTTGAGCTGTGATTGGATAAACTTGGCTGTTTGGTTATAATACAGCATATAATTTGACTATAACCAGAAGGGTTCTGTTCTGGAGTACAATAGCTAGAAACAAGTTCATTAGTAGACCTAGGAACAAGCATATCATAGAGATGTGCAAAATGGGTAGCTTCTGAATGATTACTGCCACTGCACGGTTAAATGGAAATGGAAGTAGCAAACACTGCCCTTGTGCCAACATGGAGTGTAGATGCCGAGTGCTCAATTTTTGCATGGAATTCCCCAGACCCGTTATTAAGTGAACTAAAATGTCCACCTTGAACAAACACCATCAGGATGTCCAAGCAGATTTCTGCCCAGGTTTGTGTTTGACATGCAAGAAGATGCATTTCCAGAGATTCCTTGCTGCCATCTAGTGTTGCCCACTGCTGATCAGAATTTCTAACAACACAACTCTCTAAGTCACTTCAGAAGCACTACTGGAGGTTCAGGCAGTCCATGGAAATCAAAACTTCAAAGGGGACTGATGGGAACATTCTTTTTAGCAAGGCCTGTTTTGACAGGACAAGGGGTAATGGTTGTAAACTAAAAGAGGGGAGAGTCAGATTAGATGTCAGGAAGAAATTTTTTTTTTATGATGATGGTAAAACACTGGCACAGGTTTCCCAGAGGTAGAAATCTCCCAGGGTGTTTTACTCCATTGGCTTCCTCAGCCAAGCCGAGTGAGAGCTAGCTGGACTACTTGACTGAAGTTTGGTGAAACACATTCAGCTTTTCCATGTTTACTGCAGAAATAATTTACTGCTTATACTTTACCATTTATTTTCAACACTTTGCCCTGGAAGATCACAGCTACAGTGCAAGAACCAGGACTCTGCTTCTGCAGCACCCACCCTAAAGCATTGTCTCCACCTACCCAAAATCCTACTCCTGGCCTCAGATCTTACAGGTCAGTGCCGGGAAAGTTTTGTAGGAAAATATTTGGTCAAAGGAATGAGAAGGAAACAACAGCCAGGTTAGCAGAGCCAAAGCCCTCCACCTTCAGGCAGTAAGCTGAACACATGACTCACCTACCAGGACAGACAAGTCTGTGAGAGGAGTTTTAGTGGAATAGCTTCCTATAAATTTGTCTTCAGGGACTAATTTCCATGTTATAAAAAGATCCTGACTACAAGTGCCCTTGCTTGGGATCTAATTCCTGATTTGTTTCAGGTTACATTGTGCTACCAGGAGAGTATTCCCAGAAGAGACCAGATTCAATTTCTGAAATGCTGACACTGAGTAGACCTCCAGGTTAACGTATTTGCATACTGGTCTGTCTCAGCAGACGTCGAACCCAAACTTTAAATTTACTTTCAATCTTTACATACCGTATGGCAAAGTTCTACTCACCTGCATAAATTCTCATTTAAAAAGTTGCCTTGCAAGGTTCATCCAATGCCAACCTTACTTAAAATCACAATTCTGATACAAATGGCATTTTAAAACATTCTTTTACTAATGACATCAAACTACATTGACACACTGAAGTCAATCTATATTATTGTCTGTTATTGCTGCAGGCTCAGGTGAGAGTAACTCCTTTCTCATGGGAGCAGGCCGCTTTAACACCAACTGTTGCATGAACAAAGATTACTCAGAAGACAAAGGAGTTGTAAACATCCCCAGATCCCCACCCTGCAGACAGCAAACTGACACTACTCCAGGGAAGACCTCAATAAGCTCAGTGGGACCATTCAGGTGTAGGCACAAGCCTGCCTCCAAATATCTGCAGGAGTAGGGTACTAGTAACACAAGCTCCTTTGGGGATGTCAGGAACCTTTTAAATGAGGCATACAACCATCAGGTAGCTGATTATCACCCTCCAAGGCAGAGGGGCAAAATTATGTACTCAAAAGCCTTAGGGCAATGCTGTCTACATGGTCCAGTATGGACCAAAGCATCGTTCCCTACACAACACTCTCTTTGTTAACTAGAGGGACCACCTCTGACAGCCACATTTCTGCAGGCGTTACTTCAGGGTCATTCAAGCACACTTAAAGGACAGAAATTAGATGGAATACAAAAACCATAGTTTGCCACTTACAGTATTTATTCTGCATGCTAGTTTTTTTCACTGGCAATCTCAGTGCTTCTCTAGAATGGTCTTGCTTGTAAACCCTGATGCTGGTTGTCTACAGTTCAGGAGCAGACAGACCCTCCAAACATACCTGGCCAAACCTGAGAGATTTGCTATGAAGGACGAATATCTTGGTCAGAAAAATTACGTGAATACTTTATTTTCTGGCTAATCAGTTGAAATGAAAAAACGATGAGCACTTTGTGTTTTGAGTCAATCTGAAATGATAATAGTCATGTTCTCTAAATTCTCCTCATTCTACAATGAGGCTCTAGGAAAACAATTTCAAGTCAGGCTGCATGAAGTTCTTCAATAGTGTGAAATGCAATGGTATGAAAATGAAAGAACTGCTGCTAAAAACACGATCAGGGAGTCTGCTGTTCAGAAAGCCAGGAACTCAAAACTATAAAGACAAACGGGGAGAGGGAGGGGAGAGGGAGGGGAGAGGGAGGGGAGGGAGGGGAGAGGGAGGGAGAGGGAGGGGAGAGGGAGGGGAGAGGGAGGGGAGAGGGAGGGGAGAGGGAGGGAGAGGGAGGGGAGGGGAGGGAGAGGGAGGGGAGAGGGAGGGGAGAGGGAGGGGAGAGGGAGGGGAGAGGGAGGGGAGAGGGAGGGGAGAGGGAGGGGAGAGGGAGGGGAGAGGGAGGGGAGAGGGAGGGGAGAGGGAGGGGAGAGGGAGGGGAGAGGGAGGGGAGAGGGAGGGGAGAGGGAGGGGAGAGGGAGGGAGAGGGAGGGGAGAGGGAGGGGAGAGGGAGGGGAGAGGGAGGGGAGAGGGAGGGGAATATTTCAGTTGAAAGGGACCTACAACAATCATCTAGTTCAACTGTCTGAATGATTCAGGCTGACCAAGTTAAACTCTTATTAAAAGCATTACAGAAATGTCCCTTAAACATCGGCTTGGCTTCATTTTATGACGACTCTAGGTTGCCAGTGTGACACTGTAGTAAAAATAACACACCAGTTAATGTACTTTTGACAGTGACTAAGATGTATAATTGGCACTGAACAGATACGGGCATAGACAACACCTGAGGAGAGTGTATGGAAAACACAAGCGATTATTACTGGACCAATAGCACTCCTCTCCCTTAACTTTTGTCCTCAGACGGTTTTTCACCTCACTTGACCTCCCTGACCAGGGAATGTGGGAGGAGAGGGGCAGGCAACTCCTGCCATAGCAGTGCCAGAAAACAAGTTTCTGTAACAGCCCTGCTCTGGGCTTCTTTCCAAGACACTTCTCATCCAAGACTGTTTAAATCTTTAAACTCAAAATATTTAAATACTTTGACAGTAAAACCCTGAAATAAACAATTTCTGATCTCCAAAGCACATCCTCTTCTAGCTTATACTCTTTATAGTGAAACTGCATTTCCCCTAACATAAACTACTCAAATGAAAATTTTCTTCATATTCTTTTATTCAGGCATTTCAAACCCTACTTCACAGGCAGTATATCTTTCTTACTTACAGAACTTACAGAAAGCCTGCAATTTTCAAACAAGCAAAAATAAAGCCAAAAGTTTCCTCTGTACAACATAGTGTGTATGAAAACATATTAACCTAGTGTTATAAATGATAGAAACCTTCTGAGCTGTGGGCTTTGCGCATTTATTCTTTTCACACAGTGACAGATTTCCTGCTAGACCACAGAAAATTGGCAGGTTGGCTCTTCACATACTAAGGGAATGTCACAGTAAGACACAGCTATGGACACTAGATGGCAGATCTGTATTAGATCTGTACGAGGGGGTACAGAGATTAACTGAAGTAGTATTGTCAATTTAAAAAAGGGTAAATCAAGCAGCCCTCAAGAGTGAAGCACTATCCCTTTGAAAGAAATAACTTCTACTTAAATTTGTGGCTGTAGTGTCTTCTGGCAGTGTAGCATCAAATATATTCCTGTTTGGTGATCAAAATAAATTGAAAGTGGGGCTGACTTCTGGGGAAATTGCAAACCTTACCATAATCACAGAAAAATGGAAGTTGAAAGGAACCTCTGCAGGTAATCCAGCCGCACCTTCTGCTCAGAGCACAGCTAACACTGAAGTCCACTCACGCTGCGCATGGTGTTGGCCATCAAATTTCCCCCACTTGAAAGGCTAAGATCCTACAGCCCTTTCACCTGCTGTCCCACTGCTCAACCATGCCTGCTGGGAAAACATTTCCTTCCACCCAGAATTCCCTGTACTGCAAGGTGTTGGCTGTTGCCCTTTTTGAAGACTCCCCATCCTGACTTCTCCTGAGCATGCACCAGGCCCAAAGCATGACTGCAAAGTGTGTTGTTAGGAAATGAGTCACTAAGCATGAAAATTCATTATGTGGTTACACAAAAGGCCCACAAGATGTCAACAGCCTGCCAGGTCCTGTCCTGGCAAAAACAAAGCTGTGGGTCCACAACATCCTAGTGGGACTGGAGCCAAACTTCATGCAAGAAATCATGATTGTCCCATATACAGAGGTGTGGTACCATGGGAGAAATAAGTAAAAGGAGTGAGCTGTAGAGAAGGAGAGCTCAAAATCTGGGACGGAGAAGATCAGATATCAGCACAACCACCACTTTGTCCATCTGCCCTCAAAGAGCAGCAAAGCTGTTGAGCAACTCTGTTTCTAAACCCTCCTTTTTCTGGTCAGGCATTTACCCTGTGCAGCTCCATGTGGGAGGAGGGTTGAGGGTTATCTAACAAGACCAGGACATTTCTACAGATGAAGCTCACACAAGAACCTCTTCTCAGCTGCTGTTTGAGGTCTTTGGCCACTTAGCACCACTGTGCACAGCTTTGCCCAAATCTCAGTGCCCTCATTCTAAGCAAGTTAAGTATGTAAATGAAGGAGAAAAAGTAATCTTAAATGAGGCTTGATTTTCATTGCTGGAAATAATTTAAGAGGCCATATAGGATGGGGAAGGGAAATAATCCGTTTCCTTCTGTCAACAAGCACAGTAAAGAGAAGCTTTGATTTTTGTGTCCAAGCTATTAAAAGGGTCATGATTATTTTCCTCCTGTGTAGTAGAAAGGCTGAAATGTAGAAATAGAAGCTTAGTATAAGTTTTTAAAACTACAATTAATTCACCAGGATTAGGGATAAGGTTTGAGAGGCAGAAGTGAGAAAAACTAAAACTAGTTAAGACAAAACATGCAGATTAGACCACTGAAATGTGACACTGAAAGAGAGAAAAGCCAGCAACCCTGTCATATGTCCTCTACAGCACTTCTCTGTCCTGCAACAGTTATGTGTTGCAGGACAATAGGTAAATTAACTGCTGCAGATTAATGGTACAATTAAGGTGCATCTCAAATTAATATGCATCTCAGCCCAGCCATAGGGCATCCAAGGGCATTTTGGTAAAGCGATGGAAAGGACTGCATTTGCTCTACTTTTAAGACAGCTCAACCCACACAGCACAGAAGAGGCTCCTTCTGTTTTGTCAACAGTACAGCACCAATGTCAAGCTGAGGATCTCACTCTGCCTTCACTGGCTGAACACTGACTCCTCTGCATTGCCAAGCAGTACTAATGCTCATCACGGTGCACTTCAGATACCACGTGGCAGTGAAAGTCCTCATGCCCTCTGTAACTGTGCTCTCAAGGGAAGAAAATGAAGGACAAAATTCAGGAAGTGTGTGAAGTTCCAGGGAAGAAGGACAGGCTGAGGTCCCAGCAGCAAGGATTCCATCCTCTCAATGTCACTTATATTTGGCCACCCAAATACTCACAGCCATCTTCCTCCTTACTCAAGGACAAGCCCTCTACCATGCCATCCTCAAGTTGGAGGCTTCATGCATATACCAGCACAGAGAAATGAAAAAAAAAAACCCAACCTGGCCTTTCTTTCAGACAAAAATGGCATTTTTATCTCCAGTAACTACCAGAAGTGAGGAAGCTCAGCTGTGTGCTACACCAGGAAACATGAGGAGGGATTTGAACAAGTCTTCTGTATAGTCCTGATCCTACTGACAGCAGCAGACACTCAAGCAGCTTAATGGAGCATCTTTGCAAAGCCAAAGCTAAGCTCTTTTGGGAAAAAAAAAAATCTCTCAAACAAGGGTTCTAGAGCTTGTATTTTAATATTTTGAGCGGAGCAGAGAATTCATGAAGAATGAGTTTTGCTGCCTAAGGACAATGCATTTGCTTAGTTATTGATTCTGAAGATTTCCAAAAATCGGGGGATAGCAACAAATTGGCACCTCCTGCGTAGTGTAACAGTGATGACAGGCCAAGTGTATTGCGTGCTCAGAGCAAGCATACCAACCACGAGCCTCCAGCTACACACAAGACGCTACAAAATATTGAAGCGAGAGGATCAAGAGGCCTAGCATCAAGATCTCAGACACCATAAAGCTTATTTAAAGTATAGAAAGACACAGAGGGCTCATGTTTTTCATGCAGAGCTCTTTTCAGTGACAAATGAGCCTTTTTTCAAACCCCACTGTGTCCTGAAGGGACATAAGTCTCAAAAATGCTCTGTATCAGACAGGGGGGCAGAAGCCAGCAGGTCTGTTTTTTTCAGGAGATTGCCCACGTTGCCCAGGCTTGTCTGAACATGCCCTGCGGTCCAAGTGGGCCAGCTATGTGTCCCTTTGGCCACCTTTGGAGAAAACTGGTTAGATATAAAAACCTAATACTTTAACCTCTCTTAATATTTGTTGTCACTGGCCATCATTGTCTCAGGAAATCTATAAATACTAGCCCAAAAAATTAGTACCTTGCCTTGCCTCCAAGATCTGGGAGAAGCTAAGCCTTGCTTGCCTTGCAGTTTGGAATCTGCTTCAGTTTACCCACAAAGACTGCAAGGCCCCTTGCTGTAAGCGTTGTAAAGCCCAGACATGTCCAGGAGCAAATAGACATGTCTTGCTGGGCCGAGGGACAAACCCCAGAGGAGCTAAGACCCTGGGACAGTTTTGTTTTATTGGAAGAAGCAACAAGGATCACTGCAAAGACTGCAGATGAAGAACCTCTACAAAACAGGCAAAGTTACAAAGCCGACAAGCCTTGCAAGCCCCTGCAGCAACCTCTTTTCTACAAATCTTTCAGCTATAAAGCCTTCAGAGATAAGCCCTGTATGTGCCACAGCAACAAGCTGCAGAAACCAACAGAAAGTGAAACTGTATTCCTGCAGCTTCACGTGTTTGATGCCATTTTGGTTTTGTTTAAACCCCTATGTGTGCTGCACAGTACACAATATTGCAACTGAACGTACTGGACTAAAGTGATTTTCAGCGAGTAATCTATGAAATTCAGTTTTTATAAGCATCTGTTAAAAGGTCTGTTGCCCTAGAGAATTCTGGATTTCCCCCTTTGTGGGCAAATCCGGCATGTTGTTGATGTCGTTCTCTTTTTGTCTTTACAGTTTAAATTACTGTTTGTTGTTTCTGGATTTTTGCTTATATTGTTTAAATTGTTACATGTTCCTGATGGTGAGGAGATATCTGTTCCACAACCTAGTATTTACAATCAGTAAATAGGTTTTATTAATATTTTCCACGGGACTCTTATTAATAAAGTTATTAGTATTGTTATTAATTGTTCTGCCTATTAAATATTAATAACACACTATCTGCACATCCCAAACCTATCCAGATCACTGTCACTTTCTGTTTCCTATGAAATCTTCTGTCGTGTTTTACTGACTGCTGCTGGCATCTGAAATACACAATACTCTGCTGGTATCTGGGTCACCTACATTGAGAAGGGGAATCCCATTATTGTCTCTCCCTGTACTTGCAATGAATGAATTTGTACAGTCAGCTCAGGTTTGGATTCAAACTCTGGTATTACCATGAGGAGCCGCTGCTATGCACGTGCAGAAACACTGCAAGCCTTTCATCCCAGCCAGAGCAGAGGCAGGGCGATGACAACCCCCAGGATATTTGGGAGCCCAGGGCACTTCCTCTTTAGCATTGCTGCTGCTGCCTTTGAATATAGATGGGGCAATGATGATATTTATCACTTATTGGGTTTACCGGAAGGGATACATTATGCACCATCAGATCTTTTCTGCTTTGCAGACTGAGAAACAAGCAAACATCAGTAACTGGGAAAGCTGCAAAACCTACAGAAGTCAAGAAAATGGTTTCCTGTACCCTGCTTAGGCTTGAAGTGAAGCTCAATGCAAGCGAACACCAGTTCTGTCTTAAAACCAAAAAACTGTGCTCTCAAAGCCACCTCTATGATCTGTGCTACTCTCCAGTCATGAAGGAGAACCTATTAGCAGGAATGCTTCTGCCTCACACCATACAGGAAGTTAATACTGAATTAAACAGAGAATGAATTCAGGAGTGCAGAATAGCAGAGTTACAGAGCTGCTCTATGATCTGAAATCACAGCACAAACTAACTCTGGCCAAATGCCTCAGCTTGACTTAATACCATGACTCAGGGACACAGTTGTGAATCTCCTTCTGCTACACCTCAGTACATTAATTAAAATCACAGAATGTCAGGGGCTGGAAGGGACCTTGAGAGATCTTCTAGTCCAACCCCCCTGCCAAAGCAGGATCACCTACACCAGATTACACAGAATGAATCCAGATGGGTCTTGAATGTCTCCAGAGAAAGAGACTCCACAACCCCCCTGGGCAGCCTGTTCCAACTGCTCAGTGGAAAACAGTTGTAAACAATATTGAGAGAGATCTCAGAATCTTTAGTTCCTATCTTCACGAGCTGCAAGTATATTTTAAATCTTCATTTCTCACGGACATGACAAAATTCACAGTGCCTAAACAACCTTTCAATAGAACTAAAAGTGCTGGTACATGTGTGCACACATTAAAATTTAAGGGCAACAAGGGTGGTGAGAAGCCTCGAGCACAAGCCCAAGGAGAGGCTGAGGGAGCTGGGATTGTTTAGCCTGGAGAAGAGGAGGCTCAGGGGAGACCTTATTGCTGTCTGCAACTACCTGAAGGGAGGCTGTAGCCAGGAGGGAGTTGGTCTCTTCTCTCAAGTAACCAGCACCAGAACAAGAAGACACAGTCTCAAGCTGCGTCAGGGGAAGTTTAGGCTCGAGATGAGGAGGAAGTTCTTCACTGAGAGAGTCGTTCGCCATTGGAATGTGCTGCCCAGGGAGATGGTGGAGTCACCATCCCTGGAGGTGTTCAAGAGGGTACTGGACGTGGCACTTGGTGCTATGGTTTAGTCATGGGGTCTGTGGTGACAGGCTGGGCTTGATGATCTTTGGGGTCTCTTCCAATCTTATTGATTCTATGAAAATTTTGCCTAAATTAAATGATTATGCTGAACTAGTTTAGCAACATGAAATATTCTTAGTTTTGAAGTGGCTGTAGCTCAGTTTCTCTCCCTAAGTAATGTTATATTGAAACATGGCATACTAGTTATTAATATATGGTCAAATACTATCTTGCAATGGAGTTAAAAGCAAATTCTCAGATGACAGTCAATGCCTCTTAGCTGCTACTGAAACGGAACTATTTTTTCCAACACTGTTATGGAGGCCTATTTCAATAGGCTGTAATTGGGCCTTAGGGAAAGTAACTGGAGGGTGAAAAGACAATTTCCTGAACAATTTCCAGTGGGGTCTTAACCCTATTTCACATCTAACTATACCTTTGGAGAAGCAGCTTGCAATTAACGGCAACATGAGTAATCTCCTTCCGAGATTTCCAGCAGAAACCCTTCCTGCTGGTCCCTCTGCAGGTGTTTGTGCTCAGCCCCATGGCCACTGTCAAGAAGAGGACCTGTTGCAGGTATCCTATCCCTGGGACACACAACACAGGAAGATGTGGTAGGATACACAGTCGCATCAAGGACCACTGCAGCCTAAGGCTATAGGGGAAGAACAAAGTTGCCTTGGAAGTTGCACTTCAGCTCCCGTCCCCAGTCTTTTTCTGGCACAACACAGTTTAGTTCAGAAGCACATCCCAGACAGAGAACCAAGAATTGACAATTTCCTGGAAACAACTGACAGCAATTTGCTCACCTTCAAAATGTGGCAACTGCTTCTTTGGGGCTCGTTCTGTGTGTATTGCTTCAATGGGACTCATCACATGAACCAAGCTAGGCCCATGCCCCTTCACAGGCTGAGACCCAGAGCTGCATTGTCTGTATGGTGCTGAGAAAGCTAAACATTTTAAAACTTGTTAAGATTATGGATTTATGGCTCCAGAACTGAAGTAAAAAAAAAAAAAGAATAAAAAAGCAGTACTGCTGCATGACTGTACACTGATTTCTGTTTTCATTTTTAAACCTCTTTATATATTCATACCAAAACACCCAAGGATATTTTGTTGTTAAGGGTTGTGGAACAAAGTTGCTTTCCTCCCCTAGCACGAAAAGGTTTGCCTACCTTTTCCCTCATTATTTTAGACCTCTACTATACAGTAAGATATTTTATTACAACAAAAATTAAGACTTTGGTTTTACCCAGACTTATCCTGTAGCAACAACCAAGCAGTACTGATCAGCGAGTCATGAACGTCCTTCAGGAGCAGGAAACAAATGTAAATTTAGCAAAATGCACTTATCAAATAGAAATACATAGCCTGTGTTCTCAGGATTATGGGATTTTCCCTTGCTGCAGAAAAATCCACAGGAAGATGAAATCTGAAATTTATTTTTCAGCTGCCTGACAGTGTGAAGTATGTGGCTAGAAGGGTACAGGCTACCATCAGTGCACAGCTGCGATTTACTCAGATATTAGGATGTGCAATCCCAGAAATGCTGATGAATCAGGGCAGATTTGCCTACCATAATCCTGAGCCTCCAAGGACAGGGTTCTCAGATCTCTGCTGGTGCTCTGTCCAGTGATACCCTTCCAGCCATGCTTTTTTCCCAGCTTGAAGCTCTCAAGGCACAACCTGAGGCTGTTTCCCCTCATTTTACCACCCAACAAGGAGCTCAGATGCATCACCCCCCCCCAGGCAGCAGCAGGTGGCAACAAGATCCCTTCCTAATCTCCTTGCCTGGCTAAGCAAGCAATTTAATTTTTTCCTTCGGTGTACTTTTCCCTCTTTCCCTTGCTCCAAACTGCCTTAGCCTAAAACATTATTCTTAAATTAATTATCAAGGAGCTTTATGCTTCAGAGGAGCATCATTTTGGACTTCCAGCGGGACTTGTGACTTTTTTTATCCAGCCCAGAAGCATGAAGGCACAGTCCCAGCAAGACCCATGACTCATGCTCTTCTGAGACATTCATAAAGCTTTATCCATATAACACTTTTTCCTTGCAGCCCTAATATTAAATATTCGGATTTGCAGCTCCCTCTGTACTTGCACATTCCCTTAGCCATGCCTGCCTCCCAGGACAGCCACTAATGGCATGCCTTCAGCAAGGTTACACACAATTGAAAGTAGGTTAGGAAATTCAAAGGTGACACTGCACAATACCTTCATAGGCGCGAGCTGAATGGGAGTGATGCATGAGGGATCCACCATAGGCTTCGGCCTGTTTGCTGTGTCTGCCAGCAAGCTGTGCCACTGCTGAGGTAGTCCTGTGAACTTCTGCTCACGGTGGTCAAAGCCAGTGTGAACCCGATGTTCAAAGTTGGAGGGGCCAGAGATTTCAATCCTTTTCTTCTTCTTCCCAAACATGGTGGAAAAATCTAGAGAAGTCACAGAGAAACAGGAAAGAAAAGGAAACAAAATAAATCTATGTTTTGTTGCAACCTGCAGCTGTTGTCTCTGTTGTATGGTTAATTTTATAAAAGTTATTAGCCAAATACCTACATGAATCTCACTCAACATATACTGTCTTTGAGACCTATGCAAGGAAAGCACCTATCTGACCTCCTCTCACAGGATGTGAGCCTTAAAGAAAGAAGCCATTCTCTAATCTAAATGTTCATAATGCCTGATGAAACAAATGCCTCTATTCCCAGAAGAGAAAGCGCAAGGTCCGACTTCAACAAGCTTGAGGGGAAATAGCTGGAAAACTGCCCAGAGATAAAAGACCTGTGTGTTGGTAGACATCCTGGTAGCATCCTGGCCTCGATCAAGAATAGTGTGGCAAGTAGGACCAGGGAAGCAATTGTCTCCCTGTACTCGGCACTGGTGGGGCAGCACACCTTGAATACTGTGCTCAGTTTTGGGCCCCTCAACTACAAGATGCTGGACCAGGCCCAGAGAAGAGCAATGACACTGGTTAAGGGTCCAGAGGAAAAAAACAGTGAGGACTGGCTAAGGGAAGCAGGGTTTTTTAGGTTGGAGAAATGGAGACTCAGGGGATACGACCTCATTCTCTACAACTACCTGAAAGCAGGCTGTGGCAAGGTAAGTGTTGGCCTTTACTCCCAAGTGACAGCAACAGGATGAGAGGAAATGGCCTCAAGTAGTGCCAGGGGAGATTTAGGTTGGACAGCAAGAAAAATTTCCTCACAGGAAGGGTTGTCAAGCCACAGAACAGGCTGCCCAGCAAAGTAGTGGAGTCACCATCCCTGGAGGTACTTAAAGGACAACGCAGATGTGGTGCTGAGGGACATGGTTTAGTGGCAGCCTAGCAGCGCTCAGTTAACAGTTACCTTGACAATATTAAAGGTCTCTTCCAAACAAAATTCTATCATTCTATGCTTCTACTCCTCTCTCTGCCGATCAGCTTGTACTGCAAGGCGCATTCCGTGAAAGCTCACAGCCCTGAGCAATACCAAAAGCAGCATACAGCTTTGCTTGGAGGACAGCACATGGTGTAAGAGGCAAGCTGTGCTCTGACACACTGTGAGAGCACATGCAGACAGAGGTTTACATCTTAAATCTATACACCAGATCTTGGAGAAAGACAACCCACCCCAGATGAGAGCCTGGCACCACTATGCTCATATTGAGATGTAACGCAGCAGCAGTGAAAGGGGGATTTATTTCTCTGACATTTCACTGATGAAAATAGACAGAGAACTCAGATCTAACTTCAGCCTGGTCTAAGTACCTTTCATCTGCATTGGGAAAGCATCCTGCTTAAAACGGTATCAGGTATCAGCTGCCATAATCATCATATTTACATGGCATGATTTCTCCTCCAGCAGAGAAATAATTTGCTGTGAGTGCACCACAGGCTTCAAAGCACCTGGGTTTATGCCTGGGTGGGTGCAGCTCACCTCCCACACAGATTCAGGTGGCATCCATTACAGCAACAGCCCTTCTCAAACTTTTAAGGTCTAGGAGGAAGGATCAGTTCCTTTAGTGTTTGCGTGGGTTGTATGGAAAAGAAAGGAGTCCCTCCAGTGCTGTACAAGCAAGGAACAGGAAGGTGTTAAAGGAAATGTGACTATGGTGAAGGCACATTACGCCCAGAATTATGCCCCAGATATTAAAACTTGTCCCACCATGGGGACACATCCCCCTCCTTTCATGAGGGGGACAAAGGCCAAAGCACAAACAACTGTACACAATCATTGCATGGGATGCCTGTGCCATGTATGGGCATAATTCCAGCTTCACACTTTCTATAGGCAGAAGCTGGTTGTTCACAAGAGTGCCTGTTGGTCAAATCCAGCCTTGAGAAACTTAAAAGTATTACCCCAACTTGTTTACAAGTTGCCCTCTTTCTTTTTGTCCTCTCTCCTTGCTCAAGCTAACAAGCTCATTGCCCACAGTATCACCAAGGTTGGAAGAGACCTCAAAGATCATCAAGTCCACGTGCCATAGCTTTCATTATTAAACTCACTGCTATTAAGTCTTCTCTCTCCTACACACAAGCAAACTAGGGGCCTCTTCAAGATGAGGAGAAGCCAGCATCCAGGCAGACCTGTTGAGCCTTGGCCCTGAGAGTATCTCCAGAGGAGGGACCTTCGCTGAAAGCCTGAGAAGCTACAGCGTTGTATTGGCAGTCTCACCAGTCAGAAGAGCCTGCTGTGCCTTCAAGGGGACTGGACCCCCGAGAGTAAGGTCGCCCAGTTGCCGGGGAAGGGACTTAGTCAAGTCTGACAGTCCAAACGTCTGCCTCAGCCTTAAGCAGCAGACTGACGAGATGCACAAGCCTGTGTGTCAGCTCGGAAAGCAGGACCGCATGCCTGTGTGACCCTGCCATCGCGGGAGAGAAGAGGAGCCAACACTCACAGTCTCAGGCTGCGCCAGGGGAGGTTTAGGCTGGATGTTAGGAGGAAGTTCTACACGGAGAGAGTGATTGCCCATTGGAATCGGCTACCCGTGGAGGTGGTGGAGTCACCTTCACTGGAGGTGTTCAGGAGAAGACTTG
The DNA here is from genome assembly GCA_033816785.1 of Picus viridis. Taxonomy (NCBI): domain Eukaryota; kingdom Metazoa; phylum Chordata; class Aves; order Piciformes; family Picidae; genus Picus; species Picus viridis. The sequence continues at coordinate 33,201,409 of CM066576.1, forward strand.
ATGGGGTGCTTGGCTGTATGGTCTAGTTGTTGGGTGGGTTGGATTGGTTGATGGGTTGGACGCGATGATCTTGAAGGTCTCTTCCAACCTGGTGTATTGTATTGTATTGTATTAACTTCCATCGCTCCATGCCCTGTGAACCCCGGGGAAATCTAGAGCACCGCCCATGCCCTGTGCTCCAAAGCCAGGACCGCTCCAATAGGGTCCCCCCGCTCCTTCTAGCAAAGCAAAGGGGAAGCCGCCGCCTCGCACAGCCGAGCTTATTCCCCAGGGCCGTCCTCATCGGCCCCGAAGGTGGCCGCCAAGAGAGCTGACCCTGTCTCGGGACCAGCCCTGCCAGGCCAACCCCACAGGACCGCTCCCTGCTGTCTGGAGGGAGCCGCTTGAGTCCTGCCAAGGGAACCTGCCTGCCACCTAGCCTATGTTCCATCCTCTCTCCGCTGCCGTGGGAGGGAGACGGTTGCCTCCATTGTCACCGTCCAGACCAGCCTAGGAGCCAGCCCCGGCAACAGCAGTCTGCTGGAACCTAATCTTGCTACAAACAAAGGACACGGTGTATCTTCCACATTACTGAGAGAAACTGAGCTACAGCCACTTCAAAACTAAAGAATATTTCATGTTGCTAAACTAGTTCAGCATAATCATTTAATGTAGGCAAAAATTTTCATAGAATCAATAAGGTTGGAAGAGACCCCAAAGATCATCAAGTTCAACCTGTCACCACAGACCCCATGACTAAACCATGGCACCAAGTGCCACGTCCAATCCCCTCTTGAACACCTCCAGGGATGGTGACTCCACCACCTCCCCGGGCAGCACATTCCAATGGCGAACGACTCTCTCAGTGAAGAACTTCCTCCTCATCTCGAGCCTAAACTTCCCCTGACGCAGCTTGAGACTGTGTCTTCTTGTTCTGGTGCTGGTTACTTGAGAGAAGAGACCAACTCCCTCCTGGCTACAACCTCCCTTCAGGTAGTTGCAGACAGCAATAAGGTCTCCCCTGAGCCTCCTCTTCTCCAGGCTAAACAATCCCAGCTCCCTCAGCCTCTCCTTGTAGGGCTTGTGCTCAAGGCCTCTCACCAGCCTCATTGATAATTTTAATAATAAATTAATATTTATATAATTCACATTTCATATTCATAAATAAATAACCTCTTCATCACAGTGACCTTCTCAGCTTGTGCATCCTTGGAGAGACCTGTGTTGACCTGGCTGCCCAGTAAAGCTAATTGTTTTAACACTTATTCTTCAGAAAGTGATCTTTTTAGTCAATTATATTTGTTATTTCCTGTTAACAGTGGGCTTGGATGCCTTCCTCCTGTCTGCTTTGCCTCTTCTGAGAGTGGCAGCAGGAGGGTTTGCAGGGTACACAAGCAGATAGCTGGGGCAAAATAAATCTTGGAGCCATGAACTGCACACTGAAAGGGCTGAAACTATTTGGTCTTTCTCTTGGCATAGGAAACACCCGTACACTTACAATCTGGAATAACCTTTGGCTTTGGTGAGGCTTCCGCCTTACAACAAATTGGAGACCAATGGTTGCATTAAGGCAAGTTCACAACTGACTTTCTGAGGGACTCCAAATACTTGCTGTGTAATGCAAGGAGAAATTCCCAGTTCCAGGAAAATAGGCAGAGTTCCTGTTGCTTTTAAGTGAAATACTGTTTGGTCCTGGAAAAGTTCTCTGCCTTCTTTCTGCTGTCTGAAAATAGTCCCTCACCTTGATCTCATGGCCATTTCAAGCAGGGCTCAGAAAATCCTTGAACAGCACCTACGTCAAACAACAGCTGGGCAAAGAGGCCAGCAGCTCTGTAAAACCTCTTGTATCACAGAAGAGACCCAGTTGCAAAAGTGCTACCCTGACTTCGTAACTCAGGAGGTGGAGAGGAGAAGCTCAGTGAAGAAAATGCAGTTGCATTGCTGCTGCTACAAAAGCCAATGGATGATAAATCAGGTACATTCCATTTTGGTGGTTATTTAAAGATCGGCTCCATTATTTAAAAATTGATTGCTGGCTGCTTTTTTAACTCCCTGCTGTGAATCTGCAGGTGATTATGTCTCCCTTGTACTTATTTTCTTTAGATGGAGTACACTCGCTCATGCTGGCCTTTCCTCATTGGCCTCATCTTTCACACCTCCCTTCTGATTTCTCCCTTTCTCTGAACTCTTTCCAAACCTCCAGCCACTCTGATAGTCTCTCTTTACCTCTGTTAACTTGTGTACCTTCTTCACCTTCCTTTCCTTAAATCTCTTATCACCTTGATATTTAGCCCTTTTTCCACTTCCAGCATCATGACCATCTTATATTTCTCGTCAGTGGCATGTCAGGTATCATGTGGCACCTCAAGAAAAGTTTCCAGCCTAACTCAAAGCCATGCTGGTTGGTCTCTCTTCAAAGGTTATTTTCAAGGCTTGAAAACAAGCAGTCAGCAGTTCAGGTAGCAGCTCCATATTCACTGCTCATTCATGGGGCTCCACAAATTCCATCTGGCTGCTGATCAATGGCATTGGATTGACTTCATTCACCCTCTGGGATGTGAATCTATGAGACCTATTGGAGTCACATTTTAAACCATCAGTTCTAGACATGTACTACTTCATTTGATCAGTGACAGTACTTGCAGGGTTTCCCACTGGACTTGCATCCTAATACAGCTTGTTGGATGCTTTAAGTCCTCCTAAACCCCACAGAACATCAGATAAATAAAAGCACATCAGCTGCTGCACCACATATTGCACTTTAACAAGTCTAGAGCAGATTTATTCAACAACAAGATAGCATTACTGTTGTTAAAGTGCTCTGTGATACATCATACACTCTTCATTTAGTAACATGACAATTAGAAGCAAATATAAAATGTGTCCCAGCAGGACCTTTACCTTCTCAGGAAAGTATTTTAGTCTTAAACCTGACACTAAGTCCACATTTTTGCACAGGGATGGTGTCTCAAGTCTGGACAGCAGGAGGTGTGCTCCCCTTTTAACTGCAGCTCATGCATAGATTGGCTTAACTTGGCCATGAAGCTGTAGCAGGAAAGACAGGGATACTGCCACCTCACACAGCAAGGGATGGATTCAGCCATTAAGGCAAAGGCATGTTGGGGGCCTGATTACCTTCTGTGGGGCTCTGCCTATGAAAGGTGACCAGGAAAACTGGCTGACAGCAGCCCTGGTCCTGTGGGAGCACCTGGGCCATTGTTGCTTCTCCATCAGCTCTGCAAATGGCTGCTTGGTGCTACCAAAAGGAGTAGAGCCTTGACCAGCTGTGAGAGACTAAAGCTTGTCTCTCCTGGTGTGACTCAACAAAGATAAAATCACTTGTTGCTTGCCCAGACAATAGCTGATGTGCTTTGGGCAGAGCCACTGGAAGGACTCTTGGAAGGTGCAAAGATAACATTGCTCACTGGACTGCAGCTGGCCTACAACAATGGCCCAAGGGCCCAGCCATCACGCCTTCAGGACAAGATCATTTCCAGCCATCAGATACCCCAGGAAGGGAGGATGATGAGACAATGGATTCACCACCTGTTTCCTGATATGTAATGAGTGTGTGGGTAGGTAGATGGAGAAGGAGGAGGCGGAGGCCTCCCTCCTCCATGCAGACAGCTGCCCAAACTCACCTGAGTACACAGAAAGATTTCCTGGGGAACGATACCTGGACACTTGCCTAAGGACTAAAACACTGTAAAAAAGACTGGAGCAACTACTGGCTTAGTAGAAGAAAAATGCAGAAGAAAGAAGACGGCACCACACGCTGGAAACATCACGGGGCAACACAAGGGATCTTGGACTCTGAAAACCCTCTCTCCGTGCCCTAAGTTTCACCTGCTGCAACTCATGGAGCTGAAGAGGACCACGTCCCTTCTACAGCCAAAGCCTCAGCACCCTTCCTCTACAGACCCAACATCTCCTGCAGCACCGTTTCTCTACAGACCCAACATCTCCTGCAGCACCTTTCCTCCACAGACTCAAACTGTCTTGGGGGGGGTGAGGGGTGTGGTAATATAATTCCTTTCCTCTTCTCTCTTCTCTGTTTTCTCTCTCTCCCCTTATGATCCATCCACTTTATTTATGTAATAAATAGTCTAGCTGTTGATATTTTGGCCTCGTTTGTGCCTGTCATTTCACAACACGGTAATATTCAAAAGAACTGTCTCTTTCCCTCTCTGGACCAAGACACCAGCCCTTGTTATCTTTGCTTCATCAGCCAGCAAAGTCTCTCCATATCACTGCAAAGCAAAGCTGACCTCCTCTTCATGTGGTCTTTCTAAAAAAACTGTAATTAATATACACAGCAATTGCAAAACTTAATTTTCCCTGGTTTCTCTCAAAGAGAGGGAATGATGATACTTGTTTTCCCTAAGTGGGTTTGGGGCAGCTAAGCCTGTGACACCTTTTGCTTCTGGACTGTAAGAGCCTTGATTCAGTCTCCACTAATGTGCTTGGTCCTCAGGCCTCAAAAACAGAGAGGTGATTTAAATTTTATCATAGTTGCATCAAAATGATACAAAAAATAAAGCATGTACCCTTTTAATTGGGTGTGGAAACAGAAAACATCCTGGACAGGTGAACAAATGAGAAAGCTCTCTACGGCATATAAAATCCTTTTAGGAGTAAAAGGTTCCCAAGAGCTTTGAAGATAAATGGTGGACCATTCCTGGATGCTGGATCATGTGTGTGTAGCATGTATGTTAGCAAATTTCAATCATGACCACAAAATATACAAACTTACATTTCATCAAGGCAACTATCCACTCTCTGTCATGCAAAACAGCAAACTTGTCTCAAGAAAGCCTAGTTTTTAAATGTGATCAGTTAGAAAAACATTCCATAGACAACAGGACAGCTGTCTGCATTTAGCAAAGGGAGGTAAGAAGTGGCAGCAAGGAAGTTCAGCAGAGCTGCCTGTGTGGCATCCACAACCAAGCCTCCCCATGCCAGAGCACTTTTCCTTAACTTAATTCCTCTTGACAACCTCCAAGGTACTCCTGATTGTTCCAGGTCTCTCAGCAAATGCCATCTCTTCATCCAGCTCCTCAGGTGCTTACCCCCTGCCCCAGGATGCCAGGAAATAAGAGGCATCATACTTAAAATGTCTTGCTACTTGTGTGGGGATGAGCACAGGCAGGATGTCAGTCCTCTAATGCACGTGCTTTGCAAAGGTGCCAGTGATTTATTTCAACAACACAATGCATGGCTCACGACAGGGCTGAGGGAGCCTAACAGCACCTACCCTAATGGTGGCTTTGAGGAGGGGATCAAAATCAGGACTCACCATTATATGGCTCTGATGAGGTATTTGTATAGAAAGGCTTTATTGACCCTTACCTTGAAATGATGTGGCACATGAATTTTATGTTTGTAAATGGGAGGTTTGAAGCAGGTAGTAGTCTCTTAGTTACAGCAAACAGAATTTAGTTAAGTGTGACAGCACGATCCCACAATTACTTAGGCTAGACAGCTGGGTGGAGACAAAACTGATGAAATCCAACATGAGTAAGTGTAGGGTCTTGCATCTAGGATGAAATAACCCCATGCACCAGTACAGGTTAGGGGTTAACATGCTGGAAAGCAGTTCCACAGAGAAGGACCTGGGATTGGACAAGTTCATTGTGAGCTAGCAGCACACTCTTGTGACCAAAAAGGCCAATGGTGCCTCAGTGCATTAAGAAGAATGTGGCCAGCAAGTCATGGGAGATTCTCCTCCCCCTCTACTCTGCTTGAGTGAGGCCCCATCTGGAGTACTGTGTCCAGTTCTGGGCTTCACAGTTCAAGAGGAACAGAGAACTACTGGAGAGAGTTCAATGGAGGACTACAAAGGCGATGGGACTGGAGCAACTCCCTTATAAGGAAAGCCTAAGAGACCTGGGGCTGTTTAGCCCATAGAAGATAAAATGAAGGGATCTTATCAGTATCTAAAGGGTGGGGCTCAAGAGGATAGGGCCAGACTCTTTTCAGTGGTGCCCAGTGACAAGACGAGGGACATAACCTACAACGCAGTAAGTTCCACCTCAACAGAAATAAAAACTTCTCCATGTTGAAGGTGACAGAGCACACTGGATCAGGCTGCCCAGAGAGGATGTGGAGTCTCCTTCTCTGTAGAAGTTCAAAATGTACCTGAACATGCTCTTGTACAACCTGCTCTAGACAAAGTTGCTTTTTGCAGGGGGGTTGAACTAGATGATCTCCAGAGGTCCTCTCTAACCCTTACCATTTCATGACTGTGTGAAACAAGTTTGTGCCTAAGTAGGAAAGCCAGGAGGTAAGTGTGTGTTCAGCTCAGGGCTGCAATGCTGAGGGGCTCCTCCAAACCATGGTGCAACTGTGACCCAAGAATAACATTGAGGAACTTTCTTTAGCAAAGCCAGAATGGAAAATACATGGACATGACATCTACTGAGGAAAACACAATACTGGTGGGGAAAATCAAACTATCACGCCACCTGTCCTGCTGACAATGGCTGAGTAGCCCTCAGCAGTGCTGGTCCCAGCTGTGCCACTAGGGAATGGAAAGAGAGCAGGGAAAACAGGAGCATTTTAAGAGCTGTGCTCTGTAGAACAGCTACCCAGAAGTTTTTATAACAACAGTACTTATGCTATTCAAGCTTCTGGCAAGAAAGGAGCACCACCAGCTCTGCTAGGGCCTGCTGAACAGCTGTAACACAGCTCTATCCACCTTCTGCAGCAACTGAAGCAAGGCTGAGAGGCTGCTACCAGGAGCAATCACAGCATTTTGCACTTAATACTGTTTACTGTAGTACCCAAAAAAATCAAATTACATACTAATCACCACATCTTGCCTCTCAGATCTATGCCAGACTTGACTCCTTTGCATTTCACTCCTTTTTATGCACATAAATATTTGAGCATTACAGTGCTATGGACTTCTGGGATGGTCCAAATTTCACCTTCACAGACAGATCAGGTCCTCATACACAAAAAAAAGCTTCACAGGAAGTGTATTTTGTGCCCAAGATATTACCTGTACAAGGTGTGAAACAGACCAGAAAAGTAAATCTACTGTCAGCTACTGCAGCCTCCCAGTCACAAATTAAGGTATTTTTACAGCAAGAGTCATCCTACAGTCCTACCTTGGGCTGCAATATAATTCTCGGTGCTGGGGAACCTATTCAGGTCTTCCCAGGAGGGTGTCTCTGCTCAGGGCAAGATTTCCAGCAACAGCCTTCCCATGGAAAGTTAAAGTCTTGCCCAGAGGTGATAGATTGCTCCATCTCTTCAGTCTCACACACTTGGCGCCATCCCAGGGTATTGGTAGTTGTCCCTCCTTGTCTATGAGATCAAAGCACACTCCAGGGAACTTGTGAAAGTCCAGATTTATGTAAACAGCCTCAAAGAACACATTTTTGCACTGATAGAATGCAAAACCTGAGGCAGACGGATTACAAGGAAGAAAGGATGCCTTCAATCCTAAGGTTAATTGGATTCTCTATATGTTATCATACCCTAAATAAGAGACATCTCACTAAGTAAGAAAGAAGTCCACTTAAGCCTGCCCGATTTACAGAGTGCCAAATCCTGTTCCCAATGGAAAAAATGAGAGCAACTTTTTTCTTCCCCTCCCAGTAGCTATTCTTTTAGACTACGAGCTAGGAAAGGTGGAATAACTTACTTTGTCTTGTAATCTTGTAAACTACCAGAGTCCCAAGTGTACCCACTAAGCACCAACAACAACATTTGCCATCCCAGGTGAACCCCCAGATAAAAACATACAATAACCTGATTAGGTTGGTAACTAGAGTAAGTGAGATGGCTACTTTTACTTTAAAATGGATCTTTTAAGGATTGCATACCATAGCTACATAAACCTGTTTTTTTTTCACGACAGTATTTCAAACAGCCAGATGTCATGTCTCACTAAGCCAAGGAAATGATCTGTGCCCAGCAGCAGCACCTGCCAATGACCCTAGGCAGCCTGCAAGTATTTCTTAGGCACACCTTTCTGCTACTAGAGTACGGGCTGGGCTGAGAACATTCCCTCAGGAATGGCTCCACATTCATAGTCTGCCTCAGCCCAGCAAGACATTTGCTTTTTAAACAACCAGCAATTAGTTGATTTTCAATTAGAAAGTTAAGTCCACCAGCCTGCAATTTTTTTCTGCAGGGATTCCCTGTGGATCCTCTGCTGAACAAACAGCAGCAGAAGTCTTTTCTGTCAGGGACAGGCATGCTATCAGCATCTGAAAATTGCCTTTGAGCACACTGAATATCATCTAAAGGCCAGAGTGTGGGGCAGCAGAAGAGCTCGAATCTCCCAAACCCCCAGAAAAGGCATGTTTTCCCCTATGGCAACCATACACAGACCAAAAGCGTGGTTATAGCCAGGTCACAGTGAACAAAATGCTTCCATTTTAAGAAACACAGACTGAAAAATGGGAGATGGGTGCATGTCTCTTTCCTTTGGTACTTTGCTTACTAATGGTTTTCTGCAGCACAAGCACCTCAATTGTTCCTTCTTGAGCAAACAGAACACAGCAATGCATCATTAGCTTTGCCAGCCTCTGCTCCTGCGCTCTGATTAATTGTAACCTTTCCCAATATTTGATGGTAAATGAAAGACGATGAATCGGGAAGAGCAAATGAAATTGACCTGTCAAGTCAGGCCACACGGCCAGGGCTCCAGATAAATGTGAGCTGGGCTGATACTCTATCTCAAGAAGAAAGCAAATGTCTAGGGTGGACCAATGGCAGCATAAATCGCTGAGAAATACTCAGCAGGCGAGAAGTAGAAATGACGTTGTTTCTCCTTCAGCTCACACTGGTCCAACTCCCTGCTGGTGAGGCAAGTGGAAGAAGACACACAGGTGTCTGTGCATCTGTATAGCTATAAAAACGAGGGAAATCGTGGGTCACTCTGCCCTAGCGAGGCCACATCTGGTGTACTGTGTCCAGTTCTAGACTCCACATTTCAAGGCGGACAGGGAACCACTGTAGAGAATCCAGCAGAGGCAACAAAGATTATGATGGGGCTGGAGCATCCCTCTGAAGAGTTGAAGCTGAGAGACCTGGGGCTGCTTAGTCTGGAGAAGACCAAGAGGGGATATTAGCAATGTTTATCAATATCTAAAGGTCAAGAAGATGGGGCCAGATTCTTTTCATTGGTGCCCAGTGATAGGACAAGGGGTAACTGGCACAAACACATGAGTTTCCATCTGAACATAAGGAAGAACTTTCTTCACTTTGAGGGTGGAAGAGCACTGACACAGGATGCCCAGAGGGGCTGTGGAGTTTCCTTCTCCGGAAACTTTCAAAGCCCACCTGGACATGTTCCTGTGCAATCTGCTCTAAGCAAATGAGCTTTAGCAGGAGGGCTGGAACTGATGTTCTCCAGAGGTCCCTCCCCACCCCTACCATTCTGTGGCCCTCTGGTGCTGGCACGTTTCTTTTTCAAAAAAGTGTGCCTTGACTAGAGCCATACAATTTTTAGAAGGGCTTACTCTATTTTTCTATTTTAAACTGAAAATAAAGAGAATGTTATCCTGTTTTTCAGGAAATGTAACAAGAAGCACTACTTGGAAAAGAAGAGCATACTGAGTAAGTAGCCAATAAAGTTAATGGAAAGGCTTTCTAAAACTGCACTCAAACCACAGGCAAGTGGGTCCTGTAGTCATGTCTCACATTTATTCTTATCTAGAGGGAGAACTCATTGCTTCTTTAGATACAAGGTAGTTTCAGACCTCATGATAGGATATTGTTGTTTTCTCATGTGGAAGGACAACACCAAATACGGAATGCTATGTCGGTTCACCTGTCTAATGAGACACTACATTTCCCATGATCCCTGCTTCACCCTCTGCTATTCTCAGTTAGGATTTGAGCACTTAAATATGGGAACAATATAATAAACCCTTAGAAAATATTCTGACATATACTACTAGTGAATCAATATGATGAGTTCAAACATCGATGCCATCTACAAATCCTCAATGAACTATGTCAGCCCCTACAGCCCAAATTTGAGTTTCCACCATCCTGCTAACCTCTTCTGCACATAAATAGTATCACTGATGAAAAATCACCTGTGATCAGACTGTTTCTCCAGCATAACCCTATTTTTAATTTTAATAAACTATAGAAATTGTAGAATCATAAATCATAGAATCTGTAAGGTTGGAAGAGGCCTCAAAGATCATCAAGTCCAACCTGTCACCCAAGACATTGTGACTACTAAACCATGGCACCAAGTGCCACATCCAATCCCCTCTTGAACATCTCCAGGGACGGTGACTCCACCACCTCCCTGGGCAGCACATTCCAATGGCTAACAACTCTGTGAAGAACTTTCTCCTCATCTCGAGCCTAAACTTCCCCTGGCACAGCCTGAGACTGTGTCCCCTTGTTCTGGTGCTGGTTGCCTGGGAGAAGAGACCAACCCCCTGCTGACTACAACTGCCCTTCAGGTAGTTGGAGACAGCAGTAAGGTCTCCCCTGAGCCTCCTCTTCTCCAGGTTAAACAATCCCAGCTCCCTCAGTCTCTCCTCATAGGGCTTATGCTCAAGGTCTCTCACCAGCCTCATTGCCCTTCTCTGGACACATTCAAGTGTCTCAATGTCCTTCTTAAACTGATGGGCCCAGAACTGGACACAGTACTCAAGGTGTGGCCTAAACAGTGCTGAGTACAGGGGCAGAATGACTTCCCTGCTCCTGCTGGCCACACTATTCCTGATGCAGGCCAGGATGCCATTTGCCTTCTTGGCCACCGGGGCACACTGCTGGTTCATGTTCAGCTGGCTGTCAACCAGTACTTCCAGGTCCCTCTCTGCCTGGCTGCTCTCAAGCCACTCCGACCTCAGCCTGTAGCACTGCATGAGGTTGCTGTGGCCGAAGTGCAGCACCTGGCACTTGGACTTGTTGAATGTCATCATGTTGGTCTCTGCCTCTCTGTCCAGCCTGTCAAGGTCCCTCTGCAGAGCCCTTCTACCCTCTAACTGATCAACATCTGCTCCCAATTTGGTGTCATCTGCAAACTTACTGATGACTGACTCAATCCCCTCATCCAGATCACCAATAAAGGTATTAAACAGGACTGGGCCCAACACAGATCCCTGAGGGACACCACTAGTGACTGGCGGCCAGCTGGATGTGGCACCATTCACCATCAGTCTCTGGGCTCGGCCCTCCAACCAGTTCCTAACCGCGGAGTGCTGCTGTCCAAGCCATGAGCTGACAGCTTGGCCAGGAGTTTGCTGTGGGGGACAGTGTCAAAGGCCTTGCTGAAGTCCAGGTAGACTACATCCACAGCCTTCCCCACGTTCACCAGGTCACCTGATCATAGAAGGAGATCAGGTTGGCCAGGCAGAACCTGGCCTTCTTAAATCCATGTTGGCTAGGCCTGATCCTTTGGCTGTCCTTCAGGTGCACAGTTATTTCCCCCAAGATGATCTGCTTCATAATTTTCCCTGGCACTGAGGTCAGGCTGACAGGCCTATAGTTTCCAGGTTCCTCCATCTGGCCCTTCTTGTGGATGGGTGTCACATTGGCCAGTTTCCAGTCTTCTGGGACCTCTCCAGTGAGCCAGGACTGGTGGTAAATGATGGAGAGCAGCTTGGCCAGATCATCTGCCAGCTCTCTCAGTACCCTAGCATGGATCCCATCTGCTCCCATGGACTTGTGAGTATCCAAGTGGCTCAGCAAGTCCCAAACTAATTCCTCGTGGATTTCAGGGGTTTTACACTGCTCCCTGACCCCATCAACCAATTCAGGAAGCCACCCTTTCACTACACCATGTCCTCAAACACCAGAGCTATATGGCTGTTAAACATGTTCAGGGATAGTGATTCAACCACCTCTTCAAATACCATTTTGGAACAAAGAAGTTCAAGGTGCTTTATATTTTTTGAGATGTGATGGATTCACAAGTCATATAAACACTATTAAAATCCATGCCTTAATGGAAAAACAATATATACTGACCAACTAGACCAGACCTGATGAGTACAAAAATGCCATCTTTCCCAAAGCCCCTCATTTACCCTGCAGCACAGTGCTCAGCTCAACCCTAGGTCAAATCAGCCATTTTGTCTGACTTCCTGTGTTGCTGCACAATAGAATAAAAACAGATTTCAACAATTACAAGCTGTCCAGAACTGGTCATTGTCCACGCTTTTTTTCAATCTCACAATACCTGGTTTGTAATTGAAAATGCCTTCATTTGTCATGGTATAGCAAGGTGTCTCTAGAGAGCTGGCCTATGAGACAGAAGTGCACAATGGAACAAAATATGGGGAGAAAAATAATAACAAAAGGCAATGCACGCTTCCAGAAAAATAGTAAAAGCTGGTACTGAGTGGCCAAACTAGGATTGATGTACTCCAGGGAACAATACTCATTCTTCTTACTGAAAGCTACTCTTGTACAAGGACTCATTTCAATGCAGACTGATGTGTGCTTTTTTAATTTAAGTCCTGTGATTCCCAGGGGATTTTAATGTGCAGTAATTTGCAGCCAAGCAGCTTAAACACATGTATTGTAGTCAGTCACTCTCTATTATCTTATACACATGCACACATACATAGCAGTGTACAGCGGTTCCTCCAGTGATTTAGTCTCTGGGCAGATTGAAGAGGGGCAGAAGGGGGAAACCAAAACCACAAAAAAACCCACACAAACCCCACAAACACCTGGAGGTCACTCAAAAAATTTCTATTCCCAGCAGTCCAAAAGGTTTCAGATTTGTAGAAGCAAATAGCAAGAGTTTGCTAGAGCTTACTGTTTATTACGTTCTTCAAAAAATCTACTACAAACTCTTTATACAGGACACCAAATGTTTCTAAAATGACACCCACTCAGCCCTCCTCCCTTCTGATCATCCCCAACAATAACAAACTGCAATGGAGAAATCCTTCAACACTGATTTTTCCAGAGTTAAGCGACCTTGCCATTCAGACTTTCTATTTTGCAACACGCAGATATCAGTTTGGAAATGTTTGGTCTCAACAGTCCTCTGTTTAAAGAGAAATAAAATTTGTAGGGAGAAATTGAGACCCTTTCTGCTATTTCATAGAATCAGTAAGGTTAGAAAGAGATCATCAAGTCCAACCTGTCACCCAACACCTCATGACTAACTAAACCGTGGTTTCAAGTGCAACGTCCAATTCCCTCTTGAACACCTCCAGGGACGGCGACTTCACCTCCCTGGGCAGGACATTCCAATAGCCAACAACTCAACTTTCTCCTCACCTCAAGCCTAAACTTCCCCTGGTGCAGCTCGAGCTTCTCTGAAACTGATGTGCAAGTTTTGAGGCCAGCCTCAGAAAGGTGAACAAAAATCAGAATACACATTTTTCTCTCTGGGAATCAGTGCAAATCCAGAAAGATGAATGCTACTGTGAGGTTTCTATTGTTTTCCAGCTTTTAAATAATGAAAGCAGAAATAGTTTTTCACTGCAGGAGGTTTTGAGCAACTGGAGAGGTTACTGCATCTCAGATGGCCAAGACCACCACCTCTCATGCAGTGATGCTGCAACAGAAACTGGCTCCAAGTCCCTTCTTTGGAGGAAGGATGGATGCACACATGTGAATCAGTGCATTTAATGGAAATATTTTCTTACTGGAACAAAATTATTGCTTCTGGTCAAATGAAATACATTTTCCTGCCAAACCTTTCATTTCACTTTTGTCATTTTCCTTTTGTTCTTAAATACAGAAGAACACAAAACTCAAAAGCTATTTAAGCTAAACACCCTCCAAATGTCAGCCTGGGTTTTTCCTCAAACTATTGGACACATGATTCAATTCATTCTGTGGTAATTTTTTGTTTCAGCTGACCTGAAAATGGTCTGTGCTCTGGGTCAGCATCAGAGATGGTTTACTATCACAGAATCACAGGGGCTGGAAAGGACCTTCAGAGATCAAGTCTAATGCCCTTGCAAAGCAGGATCACCTAGGACAGGTCACACAGGAGCACATCCAGGTGGGTTTTGAAGGTATGGAGAGAAGGAAATTCCGCAACCTTCTGGGAAATCTGATCCACTCTCTGTCACCCTCACAATAAAGACATCCTTTCCCACATTGAGATGGAATTTCCTGTGACTGAGTTTATATCTATTGCCCCTCATCATATCACTGGGGATCACTGAAAAGCAACTGACTCCATCCTCCTGACAGCCACCTGCAGGTATTTGTAAACATTGATGAGACCCCCTCTTCAGCCTTCTCCAGATTACTGTACACTTCACGGGGCAATATAAAGACTTCAGAAAGATAATTTAAGGCAGCCATGATACTCACATTACTTGAGACATCACAAATAAATAACAACATCTTCTTTACAATAAACTCCTTGTAATTAGTCTCTGTGTTCCACATTTGCTACTAACCCAGCCTTCAGCTGCACCCTGTGCACTCACACCAGCATGTGTGACCACATGCAGTCCCCAGCCTTGAGTTCAGCCCCACTGACAACCCTGGTTTCCTAAATTATTTCAACTTCTTGAAGATAAAAGGCAGGAAGATATCCTGAATGGTTTTAAAAATGATTATGCAAAGCACAGTGGGCTGCATAATACTTTCTCTATTAAATTCCCTTTTAGTATTCCAATGGTAATCAACTGTGTTATTACAGCTATTCTTTTCTCCTTATTACATATAGGCTGAATGTTCTAAATGGAAATGGCATCATCTTGTCCCCCCGTGTTTCTTACTTCAGTATGTCCTTGAAAGTAACCAATGCTCAGGATGCTGAAAGCTCAAGGTTCAGCTCGCCCATGTGTGAGATGTGATATGAATAAATCAGTGCAAAATCCATGTGAGCTGCTTCTCTCTTGCTAGCAGAGCTCAGGCTCTTATCTGCCGTACAGCAGCCTTTACCTACCTGTGCTACCATTTCAAACATCTCTTCATTGAGTATAACAATTCTTTTTTGTTTCAAATGCCACATATGCAGCCAGGTATTCAAGAAAAAATAAAAAGGGAAGTGTATTTATTAGGGTGGTGTGACTGCTGCTTTCAGAGCTACACTTACCGAGAAGGAATGTAACTCAAAGGACACTCCAAAATTCAAAGAGAGTCACACTTCACCCAAAATGTAACTATCAGATTCATTCCTCACTCCTGCATACCCAATGAGATTAGAGCTGGGTGCCCCAAGAATAGAGCTGTGTAATCAGAGACTTGGGCTTTCTGGAGCATCATTTAGGTCCTGATTCTAACTTGTCAGATTCAGTGGAAGGACTGTAACCCTAGGAATTTCCACTTTCTTATCTATTTCCCTCTGTTGATAGCGGGATGGGGAAAAACCCACCAAACTCTATATGGTGTTGGCACATCCAAAAGCAGGGGTGAAGGAAAGCATGGTGGCTTCCACCAAGTTTATTTTCTATTCCCTTTCTTTGATACAGAGGCTAAAGGAGAAGTTGCTTTTCTGCCTCCCTCCTTTTACTGCCAATACCTCCCATGTCTCAACGGAAACTGAAGTCTCAGCAATTTAAACCACGTCCCTTCATCAGTGTTTTCTGACAAGGTCTGACTTGCACATTATCTGCTCTGAACTCAGCACAGTTTTATATTCACCAGGAAAGGAAAACATAAGATAGAAATTTCCAACCTGGAAAACCTCTGTATATTTGTAAATAAAGTCTAATTTAATAACCAATATATGTATTTTTTCAGCTACCCAATTTTGAAAGAGTACAATCCAGGTGGGATGAAACAATTGCACTGTTTAACATCCAAAGTCACTACTTGCCTACCAGCTTATTAAGAAGTAGTTTTCTAATTCAAAGGAAAAGGTGAGTTACGAGCAAAGCAGAAGAGCAATAATCCAAACGTGAGCATCTAAAATGCTCCACTGAACTCTGCTCCAGGAGACATCATAAAATACTTCTCATTTTTTTCCCCTTGATGACAGCTTCCCAGTGCCACTGGCATCCATCACATGTGCAGAGGCAAATGCTTCCACACTTGGTAATAATCAGAGCAAGGAAATTACTGATCAGGGGGAGAAGGAACTGTGTTTTGTTTTTTTTTTTTCTCTTGACTAAAGGCATATGTAAACCTGAAGAGCACATGAAGGGAACTCTGTAGTAGCTTCCTCCTCTATTTCAACTTCTGAGCAGAGCCAGGACTCCCTGCAGCTCTCCACGTCACTGTTTTTCCTGGGATCACACTTCTGCCATGCTCCTGCTCCCCATGTCAAGACTGGCTGGCTCCCAAAGGAGTACCTCCATCAACTCCTACCTATGCTTCCCTGCACTGCGAGCTATATTGATGCAAAATAATTTTCCAAACGCTCTCCAAACTTTATCCCAAACCCAACTTCATTGACAGTTAGTACTTGGTCACTACCTTTACAGTCACATCAGGTTACCAAGTGCAATGCTACTCCCATCTCACTTTTTTGACTCACAATGTTTGCTGAAAAATACAAGATGAAAAACCTGCCCTTGGCAGAACAGCTTCTTGTGAGAGTAGATAAAAGGCTCCTCCTGCATTGAATCATGCACTGAATTTAATAAATACACAACAAGGCAATACAGAGGCACTAGAGGGACTAGGCAGGAAATATATACTAATTATGGTTACAAGGACACAGAGTAAAAGTTAAAACAAATGTAAAAGACAGTATCAGATGCCTAAAATCAGGACACAATATTAATAAATTAAGCTGGTAGGTTTCAGGACAAGTGTTAAGACATTCTGCATCTCTACAAAATCAGCTTTCAAAAGTCTAAGACACTAAAGCTTAATGAATCAGAGTACACTGTTTTACAGATAAGATACCACTAGTTAGTTAAACTGCAGGAATAGAAGTAGGGGGCAAATTTGAACTTCTCTAGTGAAGAAATTTGTTTGTAAGAGGTCAATAAAGCCTTCCACTCAATCTCTTCTGTTTATTTAAAAAAGTTATCTGAAATGAGGAAAAAATGACAACAGGACAGCAAAGCAAAACTTTCCTGTGGATGCACCAAATCAAGAACCTATGGGTCAGCCTGCTTTCAGCTGGGAGAAACACAGCCAGAAATTGCAATCAGTCTGCAATTCATACAGATGAATCACGTGGAGATAGTTCAAAATTATTCTCCAAATTAGTCTAACAAAACACGCTGCTCAGAGGAAGGTAGTTCTGCTTGATGGCTTTTGGGAACAGTTAGTATTTGAATTTACAAGTCTGGTTTGGAAAGAGTCTCTGTGGTCAGGGCAGAGAAGAGTGGACCCTCAAAGAAACTACTTCTATTAGTTTACATTTTCCTCCATGAAAACACAGAAGTCAGCTGGCTCCAGGAGTCAGCAGCTGCCCACCTCTGCCTTCACAGTCCATTCTCCCCACACGCTTTTGTGCTGTTAATGGCACCATGACCATTTATATATACTGGCTTTAAGCTTTTGAGTCATCAGTGCTTATTTAGGCTAACATATTCGTAAATTCTGCTCTTCTGAATACTGTCCCTGCTCACTGCAGGGGACTGGACTAGATGACCTTTAAAAGTCCCTTCCAACCCAAAACATTACATGACTCTATGATGAGTTTCAATGGGTTTTTTCCTCTTTCTTTACTCCCACTGTAACTCATTTCCGAGCTTCCTATAGCAGAGCAGCAAATGCCAGGCAAACCGCACACTGTGCTGCCCATCTGCTTCCTGCTGACGCCTTCCTCTTCACCCCACATTGCACCTGCTCAGTGGTGTGCACAATCTTAGTGGCAAGGTTTGCTGTATGTTAAGTCTATCTCTCCTACTGAATCAGAAAACAGGAAGAGCAGCATTGCAGCATTATCCCTTACCAGAGACACCACTGTATAGTTTTCTCCAGTGCCAGCAAGCACCAAGTTGTTCTCCATAACACAAAAACACTAGAAAAAAACTGCAGAAAATTTTCATTGTGCAACTGTTCATCAGGCAGGTGGGGAGTCACCACTATGCTGTGACATTCCCCAACCAGTTCTTACTTACCTGCTGTGACATCAGCAGCATTGAAGGATTCTCTCAGTGTTTAGGAAAAAGCCCCAGTGGATGTGCCTGTAGCAAAGCGAGGGCTCAGGGGAGAGACTGCAATAGGGAAACCATGCACACAGGTCAACAGAGCCGGGAAGAGAGGGGTCTGCAATGCAAAACAAGCACAAATGTGGGAAAACGTTAAGTTTCTCTGGGGAGACAGGAGCAGCACAGAGGTATCTATGTGAACAGCCAGTAGAGGAGGGAAAGGCTCAGCCATCTGATGGAGCAGACAATAGAAAATTGAATAAGGAGGCCAGGCAAGAATGAGTTGAATCAGTCAGGTAGATTTGACTTGATCCAGAAGTGAAGGGGAAAGGCAGGGAGGAGGATTTATCAGACATGCTTTACAGAACGGAGTGATGGTAGCACAACTGGCATCACATGGCAGCTGCTGAGGGCCCCCTCCGCTGGGTTTGCCCTGTGTGATTCTCCTAGAACACTGATCATCAAGAACTGAGTTAATTAGACATACACCCAGCCTTGTCAGCTTTCTTCCCCCAAAAGAAGGCTTCATAAATCCATAAAACTCCTTAGGCACAGCTTTTTACCACTCTGTCTCCTCTGGAGGCAACAGATCAGCAACACTCCGTCCCCAGGAACGTCAGAAGCCATCTGGCACACATGACCAATCCTTAGCTCTCTCCAAAAAAATCCTTGCAATTGGTTTTCAGGAAATTCATTTATGTAGGAGTGGCTAAAGAGGGGCTCACTTTCTGCAGATTTATCAGCACCACTGCATTGCTGCCAGGGCTTGGTAAAGAACTTCCACCCGTTTGGAGTACATGTGCTTTGTCCCATGCTCTGCCTTTCTTTAAAAGGAAAAATCTGCTTTCACAGCTGCCTCCATGGAAACAGCAACTCTGATGTTGGCGATGCTCCAGTGAGCTCGGTTCAAACATGAAAATCTGCATTTCATGATTGCAGAATGCTGAAACATCAAGCCAGGATCCCAGAGCACAACCAGGTCTGTGCTGGCTTGTTCAGCACCATGGGTGAAGTACCTGTGGGTCAGATCTCACACTCGGCAACATCTGTGCAAACTTACTGCTGAGGAACAGGCAGAATCAGGCCTCACTGATGCTTGAGAAAGCAGAGGGACTAGATAAAGCTTTTAACTTGTACACTTCATTAACTCTCACAGGACTAATGCAGCTCCTGGACTACCAAAGCATCTAATGGAGATGAAGTGTTCTGTTTCTCTCCTGTAATGAGCTTTGAAACCAAACATCCAGTAAACTTAAATTAAATTTAAAAATATTTCCTCCAATTTGCATTTTGAAAACTTTGCTTCCACTTCTGCTCTGCTAGATTTGGACTCCGGTACCCTCCCACATCCCCCAACATCATGGCTGGTGGCCAACTGCAGCAACACCTATTCCATTCCTGGGCCCAACTTCCAAAACAAGTTAAAAATTACTTCTTTGAACCCTTGAATCACCTAAGGTCCAGCTTTCAGACTATCAAAGAGGATGCACAGCAGCTGCATAAC
Source organism: Picus viridis (assembly GCA_033816785.1). Classification (NCBI taxonomy): domain Eukaryota; kingdom Metazoa; phylum Chordata; class Aves; order Piciformes; family Picidae; genus Picus; species Picus viridis. Next base: position 33,220,849 of record CM066576.1, read on the forward strand.
CAGAGCACAGGCAGAGAAGAAGGGATTTGCCCTCTGGCTTAGGAAAATTGGTCTAAGTGTAATAAAAGGCATAGCAATTCTATAATAATTCATTTAGCTTGATAAACCCCAGTGCATAAATCAGGCTGCCAGGAAGAGCAGATGTGTAAGAATCTCTGCAGGATGAGAAAAAACACTGTGACCATCTACAGCATCACATCACACCGCTAGGGAGCCTTGCCAGCTGCAGGTTCCAGTGCTCCTCCAGTTCAGCAGAATGGGGCTCATGGCAGCTTGTGGTAAATATTAGGGAAATGTAAAATTCTGCAATCCGTAATTGTCCTTCAGTCAACAGTACCTGTTTAAATTACTGTTATTATGGCAAAGATACTGCAATTGCTAACATAAACACAACCAAGGACTACAGATGCTGGGGCTTTCCACCAGCCAGTATTTTACTTGCTGCTAAATATCTTCTCTTTCAGTACAGCAGTAGACACCCAGCAATAGGGAGCTGCTCTGGGATTTGTAGAAGGGTGCCCAGCAAACAAGGACAGAACTGATGAAGGAGGAGAAACACAGGACAAAGGCCCCAGGGAGCTCACAAAGGAAAGGCTGAGCATGGACCCACCGTGGGGCTGAGCTGATTAGGAGGTCTCATCCCATGTTACTGAGACTCACAGGACCTTCATGTGCCAGGGCTCCCAGCTACTGCAGGCTAGAGAAACATCTCCTATGAGGGCAATTACTCAGCCTTGCTGGGAAGGGAAAGCACTCATCCTGATAGAAACAATTACAAACAGTTATGGAAAAGATGTCAAAAGAGAGCAACGGAAACATCAGCCAGGTGTCAGATGAAAACTGAAATAGGTCCTTTTTTAAAACATGGACATGGTGTGTTCGTCAATTATCTAAGTCACTGATTCAGCTATCTTCTGCCTTAGAAATGCAGGCATTGCTCATGAAACCAGTGTTGAGGGGGAATACTGACAACACTGCTCCTATGTTAAACAGCTATACAGTTACACAGCTCAGCTGGAGCAAGAGAAGCAGATCTAGGTCTCTCCAAGGTCTTATTCAAAGCAGGATTTAACAGAGGGTCTTCAGAAGGAGCTTCCTTATCACCATCTCTAAAGGCTCTAGGACACTGGTGCTTCTCTCCTCAAAACACTGAGACTTGCACAAAGACAAAGGATGGGACCGAGGTCAGCCACTCAACAATAGTACAAGTCAGGTTGTACTGCCAATAAAACTGTCCATCCTTGCTGCTTAGGCTCCCAGACCCAGAAGTGGTCATGCTTCACAGCTACCAAAGCCAGCAAAAAGGAGAGCTATCTCTGGCAGGATCAAACCCAATGGGTTCTATGCCCAATGGAAGGTTCAAGACACATACATCAGCACCAGACACCACTGTCGTGCTAGACACCGAAGCCCTCTGCACCCTGCAGGATGAGGAGCCACTGCTTATATGTCAGCATCCTGCCTCAGAGTCACTGAACAGCAACAATACATTCAACAAGCAATGGTACATCCACACACAGGGAAAAGTGTTTGGTAAAAACACTGCCTATGGAGACAAGGAAAAACACTTGAGTCAACATGAGGCTTTGCACACTGCTGAAGCCCAAGTAACTGTAAAATGTGGCCCAGAACACCTTTGACTTGGTTATGTGCTTGCATTACAGGGGAGTTTTTAAAAATCCATTTCTAAACCAGACATTTTAGCACCAACACCCCCATCTCTGCCAAGGAATTATGCTGATTTAACTCTTCTGAGTGGCTTTGTCTAAACTTAGCTTAACTGATGTCAAAGAACCAAAGAACCAAACTCATTCCAGTTTTTATAAAGACTACAGATATCACTGCTGGGCAAGAGCCACATCTGATGCAGTCTCTACCCTGGAAAGCTTACTGCCTAAAAGGCAGGGCAACAAAAAAATCAGGTGGGACAACCCCTTTTAATCACACAGTGATCTGTCTACACTACCCCAGAAGTTTGTGTTTGGTTTCTGACCCCCAAATTCACCCCTTCTTCTTATGTGAGTGTTTCCCTGGGAATTCACAAACTCAGAGGCACAGAACAAGTCTGATGCTGAGAATGGTTTAAGCCTTGATCCTACCCACACAGAAGCATAAAGTTAATGAGATTATTCCTGTGCTTGAAGCAGCACAGGTATCAAAACTCATGGGACCAAGGCCTGGTTTTCTTTTCTGAGGCAAAAAGGTGCTTAATTTGCCATTGGTTTTCTCAGGCAGGTAGCAATCTTTTTGGTGCTCCTCTGTGTCATAGGTTCTGACTATTCTGAATCTTTTCAAAACACCACTGCTAGAGCCACTTTAAAAAGCACCAATTAAATTAATATTAAAAATTACTAAGCACATAATTCACAGTCTCTAGAAACTGTTTCTCATTTGACTGGCAATCCAACTGACCATGCATTTTCTTAGAAGTGATGTGCTACTTGCTGAACAACGTACCTGTGGTACACACGTAAAGTCAGACAACATACAGTTCTCTAGCAGACACCCCGACACTAACACAAATCCACTGGGATCACTTGGGATGGGACACAGCCCTTTGCTATCTCACACAGGAGGGCAATCAGAGTTACAACAGATTAACAATTGAGCTGAATCAGATCACAGGAGGATGCCTAATATCCAGGTACAAAATGTTCTACTTAGTCCTTGTATTTGTTTCCTTTGGATGCATTAGCCTGAGAATTTATGGCTGCAGCGTTTGAAAAGCAGAATTTTGTGGAAGGATCAGAAAAAACACTTGGGAAGCACTTAGCAGAATATGCTCAAGAAGTGATATAAAATGGAGAAAGCTCATTCTACACATAGCTTGGACAAACTTCCTTCAAAGCACCCTAGAAATTCAGTCATCTGATGCCTCTCTCTCTCCCAAGATGAGCCGCATTTGGCAGCACTGCAGGTGTAGGGATGCTGGGTCTCACCAACCAGGGCTGGCAGTGTGAAAGCCCACATCAGTGTTACATAAAGCTGTCCCAGGCCAGGTGCAGGGGCCACTGATCCAAGTGATTGTGTTTTTTGGATCCATGTTCCTCTTCCAAAGTGCACCTTAAGGAACATTTACTAAACACAGGCACTCAGCGTTGCAATTTTCTTCTCAAATCACAGATTTGCAAGCACTGAGCAATAAGTAGCCCCCCCATCCAAAACAACCTCCAAAGCTGTGTTTTACAGCTAAAACCAAAACCACAGCGTTTCCTAGCCAAAAGGTCCCAACTGCCCAAGCCCTGTAGCTTTACTCATAGGTTAATTCTTCCATCAGGGTAGATTAAATATCACATGGTCCACCTAACAAAGATGAATAATTCAAAGTAATTAAATTATAGTACTATAGAGTCAAAGTATCTCATAAGAATTGTTTACAATATGCCACATAAGAAGGTACATAAATCTAATAAAAAACAGATGAAAATCTAAGTATCATAAGCGTTCAATCCTTTCAAAATAAATCCAGGACAATATTGTATTTTATACATGAGTAAATATGCCCAGATTGATATTTATTAGCAATCTCCTCTGAAGCACCTGGTTAAAATATGATAGACTGTAATTTTAAAAACAAATTGGTTTAGCTCACCATCTTAATTATTCCGTGATTCATACCACACTTGAGGAAAAGGTCTCACACACTTGGTGTGAGACGATTCAAGACACAAGCAGACTCTAATTCACAGCCAGGAAAATTGTTATAAAAAACAGAAAGGGAAAAAAGAACAACAAAAAAATTAAATAAAGAAATTCTATTTATTTACAAGCTTTTACTATGGCAAAGCACCAACTGGTGTTTAAGATAGGGCATGTCTACATCCCACCAAACTCAAACATCAAGCCTTAACAACATTCACTCCAACAAACCCATGAGATCTACCTCTCCTCATCAGATTTTCAAATTTTAGCCAATACTCCTAATGTAGGTTATACTGGAAAGAGAATATTGTAATTCTTTCTCAAGAGATTTGAAGAATGGAGACCCAGAGTGGCTTAATTAAGGTTAAATAATCAAGTTCAACTTCATATAATTAAATATAACCACATATCAGAGTTAATAGGCCAAAAAGAAGAAAACACATAAGAATAAGAAAGTCAGTCCAAAAGGTCCTAGAGTCAATAACAGAGTAATTAAAGTAGTGAAGGGTAGCATACATGCCAGTAGGAAAATAGAGTACTGGAAGAGCAACATCCATCCAAGCAAAAGGCTACCAGGAAACAAGAGAAAAATCAAGGCTGAGGAAATAAAAGCTTCAAATAATTTTCCAAGCAGAAAAACATGAAGTAAAGGCTGAAAAGATTCATGCAGCAACAAAGAAAATATTTAAGAAGCTATGGATACAGTATGATATGCACATAATAAAAGGCAAAAAGTTGATTAAGACTTGGCTGGAGAACCTTTTCTCCAGTCTTCTTCCTAAATCATGTTCAGACAAGTCAGGGCATCATATGGAGGTTGGTCAAAATGCATCAGAGAAGCACATAGAAAGAACTTCAACTCTTAGCTCAAAGATCCCAAAAGATCTATGAGGCTAAAAATAACAGAAGAGATTAAGAACCAAGTCACTCGAGAATTTTGCTTCCTGCCTTTTTGCTGATGTTATGTACCATTTCTTTCAGAATATTTTATTTCTGAGAAAACCAGTGATTTAAATTGTCAGAAAATACTGTGTTCACAGTGGGCTCACAGCTGTGTCCTAGAAATTAGGAAGAGAACATTTTAGCCCCACTTACTAAAGGTTAATTGGCATTCTTTTCTGTACAACCTTTATGATTATACACTGACATTAGACAATATTTGTCATGTCAAACACTGACTGGAAACAAAAAGGGCTTATTCCCACAGAAATCATAAATCATATAAACCCAAGGGAAAAAAAACTATTTAAAATCAGTAAATAGCCATTTTTGGCTCCACCTTCTGTTCTCAAATGCAATAATTTGCTAAGGGGCGGGGGAGGGTGGGGTGGTGGGGTGGTTAAAAAAATGTAGCATCCTCAGCAACCCACAGTAGAACCTCCTCCTCTAAATACCTATCTGTGCCTCAGACCTTCCTGCAGAAGAGCTGGATGCGACCACACGACTGAACCTCCCCAAACCTCCATGTGAGCCAGTGGTGACAGAGCCGCCTGCATGGCTGCTCCAATTCCCCTCTTGCTATAGCAGATGTAATCCCCCACTGTGGTGGTGAGAGAAAGTTCTCACACACACACACACACAAAGAAACCACGGCTAACTCAGTCGGAGAAGCAGATGAATGGGCTGTATTTACAAGCAGAATGAAATGCAGATGGATATATACACAATATACAGTATTTACAATATATACAGAAATATACAGCAAAGAACGTAATACAGAACAAAACTCCCTCCTCCAGCCAGGAGGGTCCCCCCCCGATACCTCCTCTCTCCCCATACCTCCCTTTTTTTCCCAAAAAGGGTTAGAGAGAGAGAAAAGGTAATTATTAAGGAGGAAATTCTATTAGCTCAAAGTGTATGCAAGAATTATTCTTATCTGTTAGTTCAAGGTTAACTCTGTCCAGCAGCTGTTGCTTAGAGAGAGACTGAAAACAGACAGGCAGACAGGAACAGACAGAACTGCACTGAAATTCAAACAGAACTAAAACTTGAAGTTGCATTATACCAGTCTACCAATGAAATTCATTTAGATTTTATCTTTGTTTTCAAAACACTCAGCCAGAGTGTTCCAGCAACTGTCCCTTTCTTAAAGGCACAGCCTAAAACGGTCACACCCACCCATCTGGGCCCCTGTCTCTCTCCACGGGGTTATGGCAGCAGAGCTGCTTTTCACCCTCTCCCTGCAGGCAGCTGACTGACAGATGCACAGTGTGGGGAAAATGAGCCTCCTCATATGTTATCTTTTGACCCCAGGAGGGATGTTGTGGCTGAAATTTCTTTTCCTGCTTGTGAGACATAACCCAGTGGGTGTGTCTCAGGGAAGGGGAGACTGTGAGGAATCATTCATGTGCCCACTGGAAAAAGGTGTAAAGCCCAAACAATCTCACAGGATTTGGATCACAGTAAGGTCTAGTTCAGATGCCAAGGTACCCCAAATTTACCTGCCTGACCCCAGGACGAAACTCCACAGGAGTTTCTCCTATCACCACATTCTCAAGCTTGCTATTAAAAACACTGAAGCTGACGCTGTCATTAAAATGGCTCAGAATAAACAGTACTGCATAAGAGTTGCCCATGTACACACAGATACGTACACATGTATGCACATACACGTGCGCACACAGATGCATACACACACCAATAGCTGGCTGTAGCTTTAATCATTTTTCCTGTGCCTGAACCTGTGGTCTGGGCTTCATTCAACATCTCTGGTGCCAGAAGTCCAGGAAAGTCATTGTGAAAACCCTAAATCAGAGATTCTGTTGCTTTATTTCAAGACACACAACTTCAAAAAACTTCCAAATTACTGTGACTCTCACCATCCCCCTGTATGCCTCCAGTCAAAAGTGAAAGTTTTGTTCCATCCCTTCCAAACATTGCCAGTTTTCCTAACAGCGCAAAAAGCCTTACTACCCTAAACCACCACAGCTGTCCTGATGACTCCCCCACTACTTGCAGCTTGCTATTTACAGCCAAAACCCTCTGGTATGGCCCACAGAAGCAGACATGGTGGAGTCCTGTGAGAATCAATGCTACCAAGGCCCCTCTGCAGCAGAACCCATACTGGGGCTGCCCCTGCTAAGACTCTGCAAAGAAATGCAGTTCCCACAGCTGGTGTGTGGTTGGGTGTTTTTCTTCAGCGTCACCACTTTATCTTGCTTAAAAAAAACCACAACTAGTAGCCTTACTACCATCAACACCCTCAGCTGATAAATTTGGCTGATCTGAGCCCACGGGTTCAAAAGTTCTCAAAGGGAGGAATGAAGATATAAACAGAGCATGATCACATAAGCCTCCTTAGGAAGTCGGGCTAAAAAGAGATTTCACTTCCTAAAGTGCCATGATACAGTACACTAAGATGCTTTCAAGGCACGCATGCAGGGCAGTAAGGGGATCACTGCCTCTATTTGAGCAGCAATGAATAAAGCCTTTGTACCGTGTATCCTGCAGACAGCTTTCATGTGAACACATTCTACATTATAGGCTGTGGGAAAGGTGTCTGTCTGGAGGGATCTCAACAACTTGCCTCCTCCAAATTAAACAAGTTTAAATCCAGCCAATTAAAAACATTTAAAAGGTGACTCTATAGCCAAGAAGGTCCTGTAGATTGGAAGAAGGCTCAAACACCACAAACATGTTGATGCTGAGAGTCCAGGTTTCTGCTCTAAAGAGAGAGGTTCTCTGTTACCCTGCCAGCCCTATGCATTCTTGTAGCATGGTGGAGGCATTACCAGAGGGATTTTAAAACACAGAATAAAACAGACAAGCTCTGGGAAACTAACATACATTTTTTACCACAGTTCACAGGCATGTGGGCAGCAGAGTCCCTTCCATCAGGCCCAGTACCAGGTGTACTGGAAGGGCTCCCACTCTCTCCAACAGGTCTGGGTATCCTGATCTTTGGTGGCGGCCTTCGTGAAGGCTTTTAAGGCTCTTCTTTCTCCTCTTTCACACAGAACAGAGGGAAGGAAATGACAGCAATGAAATCTAATGAAGGCAAGCAGAAGATCTTGATGTACAGGAAGGCTGCTTCTGCTGGGGACCAAATTTGCTATCTGAGAGACACATCCCAGAGGTGCTCCCTGGTGAACCTTGGCTGGTCTTTCTCAAAGCCACAATTTCTCAGCCAAACAGGCAATAAATTCCAAATTTCCACTGGGAGAATGGGGACCACGGCACTATGCTTGGGAATGCCAAGACGTAGTCCCATCTGTGCTTGATATAAGGCACATAACCATCCATACTGGCACCAGGATGCAGCAGCACTTGCATCTCCATCCACCTTCTGCTCTTATTTTGTCTTTAAAAACAAATTTTCGTGCCCTGGTGCTATTGTTACACTGTGTTATGACTTTTTCCTACTTGGTTCACATAATTATAGCCACCCCAAGATTATGTTAATGGTTTAAGTACCATGTTTGAATACAGAGATAAACTCATACTGGGAGCTGGGCTCTGAACATTGTCTGCTTCCCCAAATTAGAGAACAATCCTCTACAATTAAGGCATCTCTAGGCCTGCTGCAATTAACACAGTGTAGTCAAAACCAGTTAGTAAGAACAATGTTAAAAAGGTCTAATTTATCTAAACAGGATAGTCTATTAGTGAACAAATTATACACTGCCTCTAGGAAACAAGACAACACAACTCCATGTACCAGAGAATGTTGGCATAAAAACATTTACTGAAGACTTTGGTTGTTTCCAGCCCCATTTCAGCCTCAGTGTCAGCTCCCACACAGCGACTGGGGATGGGTCTATACATACTCAAATAATGTTGCAGTCCAGATCACTTCTAAGTCTTGATTTCTATTGCCGTAAAAAGAGAAACCGAGATACTTTTTCTCGTGAAATGTTACACAAATAGCACAAATTCCACTGAAAGTTTGTGTCTTGGAGTTTTTCTCTGGAAGAAAAAGCCCAAAACAACAGGAAAACACACACACACAAAACCCCAACCAAAAACCAAAACAACCAACCACCAACCAAAACCAACCACCACAAACAATAAACCCAAAACAACTCAAAACCAAACTAAGATGTTCAGTTGGAGAAAAGTCTGGTAGATGCCAAGGAAAGCAGCTGATGCCCATGAGCAATGTGTCCACAGGCTACCAAGGACTGTCCAAGGAGGGCTTTAGATAAAAACCCAGCAAGTTCATTAGCTTCCAGTTTGGGGAAAAGGTGAACTCCAAGCAAGCCCCTTTTCCATGCAGGTGCGTACTTAAAATGGGGATCACACTTCCAGCATATCCCATTCAGATCTTTTGATGGAATTGATTTTTTTATTAGACAAGTCAGTGAAGCCATAATTATTATAGCCCTCCTGGGCTGATAGCAACCAGCCATTTATAGGGCAGCAGGGAGATAAATGCAGCATTTACACATACATCAAATAATTTTATTTCTGTATTAAATATTCATTTCCAAAGTGTCTCCCCACATGCACAGGATTTACAGAATCACTGTGAAGCAACCACTGCACAACCACGAGCACACAGCATGGGCACAGGTGTTCCCAGTCACTCCAGTGTCTGCAGGGCAGGCTGCTCCCAAATGCACAGCTAGCTTTACCCAGTTCTTCCTACTTTGCCTGCTGCTGCCGTGCTCAGCTGCAAAAACTGTTCCTCTTTTTCTTCTGATACTTGCACAGTGTACCCATCGGTGATACTATTTTGCAGTTCTTTACCCCAAATATCAAAAGCTGTTTACCAGTTTGTGGTGCTCTTTATCCACATGGCTATTTTGGCTGTTGCCTTTCCAAGACCTCTCAGGACCACTGACAAGATATCTAAAGGAATGCTGCCTCTCACTTTAGTGGCCACATTCATTTTTATGGAGGGAATCCAGGGTATGGCATCCCATCTGCACCAGTGGGGGACACCCTTTAATTCCTGGAATGCTGGTGGATGCCACCAGATGTCCTAGAGTAAAATGTCACCTTGGAAATCATGTGTCACCCAGAAATTGCTCTGAACCTTTTTTTCTTTTTCAAAGGAACAAACATGCATTTGCAGCTGTACCTTAGTTAACTTAGGCCAAAGTAACTGTGTAAGTGGGAATTAAACAGAACTTCGAGAACAAATACCAACTTGGAGAACATTGCTAAGCCAGACAGAGGGGCATTATTATTATCACAAACAGCTACTCCGAAACACAAGAATGCATGCTACCCTCACCCCAGCATTCTGCAACAGCTGGTTTTGCAGGGATAAATATGGCCTGGTGGGCAGCTCCATCTGCTTGCCCACCAGAAATGGCAACGTTAAAAAAAACCAACCACACACACACAAAACAACAAAAACCCCCACCAACCAACAGAAAAAATCCCCAAACCTATGTTTTACTCCAGTGATGACACATTCATCCTCCCAGCTGGCTTCCAAGTCAGTTAGCCGCACAGATTTATGTGAAATGGTACTTAAAAAATACTTCATACCATTAGCTGGAGGAGGAGAAAGGACAACAAGAGAAGAAAGAGCATCTGCTCTGAGACTACCAAAAAGCTCAAAGTTTCCTGCAGAAGGCTGTAAAGAAATCTAACTACAGGACAGTTATTGCATACAAGATGTCACCTTATCCCAAGCCCAGCATAGGACATGCAGCAAGTCAACACAAATGCCCAAGTCCCTAATTAAGAAGCACCTTCAGATGAATTCAAACAACATTTTTTACCTGGCTTTGTATCAATGGCTGAAAAAGCCGATGCCAACTCCTGTTTCTTAGGAGACCCATGAGACTAAGACATCTTCTGATGTATGAATGCACAACAAGCCTTTTATTCTCAGACAGGAGAATAATCACAAATGAGATAGTGAAGGGAAGAAGTGTTGATTCTGGGATACAGTGAAATTAAAACAAATAATAACAACCCTCAAAACCCCACACATTCAGGCTCCCTGAAAACATCACTTCTGCGTTCAGTGATATGGGGGCAAGACATAGTCTGCAAACCAAGTTTCTGTAAATTGGCTAAGCACAAGTCTTCAGCACTGCTCATGTGGATGTTGCTGAGCTCTGTCCTCTGGGGTTGCAGCTCGGCTGCAAAGCATGAAAACATGAATACCTAACTCCCCATATGGTAAAATAAGCAAAAAACTATTTGTGGGTACTGCCAAAACTTCTGAAGATGACCCTGCACTGAAAGTATGAAATCCTCATCACACCCTGGAACAGCTCAGGTTGTTGTTTTTTTCTATAGCTGCTGCCCTTTTCCAATGAAAATACAAATCCTCTCTTAATTGAATTTCACAATCGAAAAGTAAAGAAACATTAAAATAACAAATGGTTCCCCAGCTTCACCCATATCAAGGTTAGAGACACTTAACTGAACTTTAGGTTAGCTGCCAAACTGGAATACCAGCAAATAAAAAAAGCACTGGGAACACCTGTGTTAAGTTAGTAACTCATCTTTCTCCAGAAGCAGCTCTGCAATATCATACTTTTTTCTTCTTTTAATTGCTGAAACAAACAACGAAGAGATCAAACCAAGTACCATAAGGACTGCAGAGATACCTACAGAACTGGCCACAGCACCCACTAACAGAATGCCTCTGTAAAATTATTCAGAAGACCAGAGCACAACCACCCCATGTTACAGGGGATATTCTGCTTAAGCCACATCCATATAAAATGGAAATGCAACACCCTCAGGCTGGGAGGCAATTTTACCACTCACCCCCACCCCCGAAATGTTGCAGCTGAGGAGATGGACCCTGGAATAGCTTTGGGATAAGCCTCAGCAAGAAGATGTTGAAAAATGGGAAAGGATATGAGAGACAACTGTAAAAATTTCTGGATGGGAGAAAAACATCTTATAATGAGAAATGTGGCGCTCAATCTGCTAAGGTTGTCTAAAGAAGACTGAGAAGTAACTTGAATATAGCGTAAAACTCCCTTCACAAAGGAAAATAGTGCAAAAGAAAAAAGGGTTTTGTTATCTTTGCAATAAGGAATAAAAGGAATAACTAGCTGGAAGCTGAAGGCAAGGAATAGCCAACAAGAAAAGTACTTTTATGCTATGAATCATTAAACTCTCAAACAGTCTATCGAGTAGAGCAGCTAGCATTTAATTTCTTGGAGATGCCACATGAAGCTTGGACATCTTCCTGCACAGGAAGCAGAGTCAGACACAGCACAACTTGTGCTGAGACAAGTGGGTGGAAACAGAGCAGCTCATGAAACACTAGAGAACACACAAAGATGATTCAACAGTCACTTCTGGATTGACTTTCTGAATCTGTGTGAAGTGATAAATCCAGCGTCTCACCTGGATAGGGGGCAGCAGGATAAGTTTGTAACACCCTCAGCCATATAAAAATGCAATAAATCTTCCTTTCAGAAGTCAGTTTCTGTAAGAAATTTGGAAACGTGAGTAGCATTTTCACATTCCAATTTTATTTGAGGATTTCAATGCAGTTGAAACTAAAATAGTTAATTTTAAAAAATACATGCTCTAAATTATCTTAATGTAGCGCTAACCACCGACAAGGGCAGTGCCACCTGACTTGGCAGCCTTCAGTGTACATTTGGCAGACCTGGGGCAGACTGAGATGCACCCTCACAAACCACTTTTTGCTGCTGTTGGGAATTAGCTGGACCTTTGTTGGCTCACTTGGGCTTTTTTGTCAAGGCAATGTTATGTTTGGTTGATTGCAAATGGGAAAGCACAGAAGGGAAATAACTGCAAAGTAATTATCAAGAGATATTAAAACACAGAAAGTAAAAACCATTTGCGCTACCTTTTTTCTCCTCCATGAATCAGCCAATGTTTTCCCACTCAGCATCAAACCCAGCATCTTTAATGCTACTTATTAATGTTTAAACATGTTTATTTCAAGCAACAGCAGTGCTCTTTGATGAGTAATGATCCAGGTAAAATAAAAACAGCTAACAAAAGAAAACAAGATTGTTTGGCTGCTCTTCTGTCAGGCCACTCTCACAAGTTTTAAAGGAGACAAAAAAATAAAGTGTAACATATCCATGCTGGAAAAACCTTGGTGAAGCATAAGAAATAACAGTTACGAGTTAAGAAGCCCTTGAAGCTACATCCCCACACCTGACCTCAGTACAGGTTGCTTCGTAACTTAGCCAGATTTGCCCCCAACTCCTGGCTGAGCTCAAACCCTCAGAAACAGATGCAGGGAGCCTTCCCTGAGACCAGCCAGGCTACTCTTCGCACTCCCACTTCAGCAGTGCAGCACCAAGATCTCTGTTTAGAGATTCATTTGAAGAGCTCATTTTGCAAAACACTTGCTCATTGTCATTAACTAAATGATGATTAAATAATCACATACTTTAATCTCAGATACTAGACAGCTTCCTTTGCCTGTTCTCTAAATTAAAGGGAGAAATTTTCTCATGTCGAGCAGCAGCTTTACAAGGACCAAGAAATCATGCCAGTCTTGTGGTGAACTCTCACAGTGCACTGAAATGTGTTTCTCCCTTTTTCCCAGTAAATCTCAACTTTAAAACATAGGTGGCTATCAGGTAACAGTACAACAGTTTACCCAGTGCATTTATCCAAATTTTGTGACAGAGGTAACAGAACATGCTGCAGAGGTGGCTGAGCTCCTGCAGTGTTTGCAATGTTTCAAAATGATTTAATTACAAATCTGCTTTGGGTTTAAATTTTCTGAGCAGCAGGATGTTGGAGCTTCTGCTCTGAGGTTCACTTCACAATTTCTATGCCAAGGCCACACTCTACCCCACAGAGGAGTAGGAGGAAGGGATGGATACTCTCCAACCTGCTCACTGTGCTCAGCACAATGGGTTTTGTGAGAATCGAAGCAATGCAAACAATACAAACTGCTGATGACAACCAGTAAGGAGGCAAAAAAATTAAGCTGGTGATTTCCAGAAAGCCCTACAGGAACCAGATCATTCTGAGCAGAATTTAGTAAGAGCTGAAAGTTCCAGCCTAAAGATCCATCTGTTTCTACCAGCACTAGATCAGTTCCCTCAGCACTGTGTAACAGGGACCAAATTCAGCAAAGGCCCCTGCCCCATCCAGCATTGGGGCAAAGTTTCAGAAATAGGATCACGTGAAGATTTTGTCTGCAGCTACTAACTCCGGGGCCAAGTGATGCAAGAAAGTTTTGTGGAGCACCATGTCTTCTCCTCAACTGTAAGGGAAACCCATGTACTAATACAGCACCCTCTGACATGTTTAAGCATGGCTCCCAATGTAGGGTCTTAGCCCTAAGTATTGCAAAGGGCTTGAAATGCTATTGCTGTAGTGCATAGGATTAATGCTAGTCCTTCTGCAGAGGGGCAAATGTCATTTGCACAACTGTTAATTCCTGATTTGAGTTTAGATGATTGTTTTCAGTAAGAAACAAGCTCAGAACATCCACTGGGAATCTGTGACTTGGATATAACTTAGTAAGTCATTAACTATGAGTTACTATTGGGAAAGTGCTCAGACTGCAGTGCTGGTTATATGAAAAATAATAATTAAAAAAAAGATCACCACTTCTAGAGAATAATGGCTAAGATAGCGTATTACAGGCATGGCTGATGTACTTGAAATGGTATGGCAGCAATAATGAGTTCAAGATAAGCAAGCTCAATACTCTCATGAGGGAAGAGAAAAGGAATAAGGAAGAGAGAAACTCTACCCAGAGCTTTCCTCAAAGCAGCAAGAACTGGGAGGGGGAAGTCCTCCAGGCAGATCATATCAGGACAACAGGAGTGACAAGACAGCAAAATCCTGTAGCTATTCCAGCCAAACTCCTCCAGAGCTAATACTTGATGTTGCAAGCCCTCAGCAATTCCTCCTGTGGTCAATGGGTAGTAACAAAGCTCAGGCAACACCAGACTCCCCAGTATTTTTAATTTACCAGCATCTTCAATTTAACTCATTCTGCAGAATGACTTATCACTCTCAAAGAAGGGGTAGCTGGTGCAGTAACTCCAACAAATACCCATTTGTGACAAGCAGCCAATAGGAGCACTGCACCATGGCTCTTAGCTGCCCCAGCACCATAATCAGTGCCATGAGCCTCTTTCACAGGTCCTAGCTTGTTTTGACCTTTTTTTTTTTTTTTTTTTTGTAGGCACTACTAGATATTTACACTGATGGGGGGGAAAAGGAAACCAGATGATTCCGTGTCATCCTACATTGATATATCTATCCTAAAACAGCATGAAATTTTCACATTCCTACTTTCCTCTGCACAAGTAATTCTAAGATGGTGAGGCTCCAACAGACCTCCCCAAAACAGTGATGTGTTGAAATAAAAGACAGTCCCATATTTATCTAGAAGGTGGTGAGAAAACCTTCCACGAGTAGAAAAGTTTGGCATCTTAAACTGGATTAGCACTCAGCTGAAATCTTTACATTGCCCAAAGCACAAGGAAGGCTTTCCAGAGACTGAAAGGAGCAGCTGCACCAAAGAATTAAATTTAAAATACACTTACTTTCAAAGTGGGTGAAAAATGTCTCTTAACTCCTAATCTTTCATATTGTAGACTTGAGTGAAATGAATGTTCTTTTCTTTTAAAGAGATGTGCAATTAAATGTGATGCTTCCCAGCGGGCTGCATCTGTTTTAAATGTTTGCATTCAAAATGTGAAACCACTCCCTCCTCCCCCTTAATTTTATCCAGAATTATGAATATTGCATTTGCTTAAACATATCCTGAACAGATGAGCCTCAGAAAACTATGATCTTCCTCTGGGACAACCTTCTGCATCCTTCAGGATGGGAAATACATTTGGGAAATACCATGGAGGGACTCAGTAACAGAGGTCCACCGACGTATCAACAGTATAAGGAGGGAGAGGAGCCTGCAAGCAGAATTTAGGGCTGATGTGTGACTTAGGCTGGTTTTTTTTTTTTTTCCAGTTTAATTATCACAGTAAAATTCTCTGAAGCACTGAAAATATGGATGAAATAACAGTTCTGGATGAGGTTTGAACAACAGGGACTCAAACTCCTGGAGCAGGTCAAGTCTTGCTGAGATGGGCTGCTGATGAGATGGTAGGAACCAACTCTGCTGAGGATCAGACTCTGGCTGCCTCTGCCTGGGGCTTTCTGTATCTTGTTTATGCATAGCAGCAAGTTTTCTACTGACCAGGTGGTTTATTTTTGTACATACTGGTAACGCTTGTACAGAGAGTAGTAACAAGCAGGTATTCCATGGGGAATGAAATATTGATGATGGTGGTGCAATTCGTTGGTGCAGAGGAATCGTGGCATAGTATTAGGGAGACTCCTAAGCAGGGACACAGAATGCTGCACTCAGGGAAGATACTCTTATCTTTGAGGATGATATCCCACATAGGCAACACAGCATGAGCATATCTCACTAATAGTCAAAGAAATGCAGATCTTGGCAAAATGAGGTTTTGGCATAGCAAAGAGAGTAACAAACAAGAACCCTAGGTCTTTAAGATGCTCTATATACAGTAAACATGGATGTAACATGGGAATGCAGACTCTGTATTATCCCAAGTGGATGCACAGACCAGTGGATGAAACCACCAACCTCCATCACCCACACCTTCCAGCAAGGAAGAATAAATGCCACCATCATCACTGCGCTCGCCTGGCAGCAGTGCAGGGCAATAATGACTCTCTGCCCCTTTTTCTGTTGTTGTTGTTTAATAGTAAGACCAGTCAGGACTGGCAGCAGAAATGCCTTATTGGAGAAGAGGCATTGCAAATTTGCAGAAAGGTGAGTAAGGCTAACAGGGGAAAATAGGCCTCATAAAACAGCAATTTCCACCTGCAAAACTCACTCTATATGGCTGAATTTGAATTAAACCTCTGCTAGTTGCATCTCCATTTTTGGGCAGGCTTTGACATACAGTACAAAAAGACAGATATACCTGCCAAAAAAAGGAGAAAAAAGAAAACTCAATCACTTACCCTGTGCCACTCCACTGTTTCCCCATGGTGCAGTGGAAGGGTGAGCATAGAAGGGCACCGATGTGTTTAGTGATATTTAACTTAGAGATGACTTCTGCAGTGGGATTTTTTTCTTTTCCTTGTCTTTTTCTGTTGTAAGTGGAATTGGACTAATAAAAAACCATTTCTTTAGAGAATTAAGATTTCAGTACACTAACAATACATTTGTTTGGCCTTCCATTTGCTCAATACAAGATTTCATTTGCAACACTGCACTAGTTACAGTGGCTTGCAAAATGTAAAAAGGAAATATAAACTCTGAGAATTGGTTTGGTGTAGTTCTGTTGTGCGTTTTGGAGGGGGTTTTTTTGTTTGTTTTTTTTTTAAGAGAAGTTCCTGTATTTTGGCAGATTCACTCCCCTCCTTAGTTTTTGGACCAGAACACATCAAAGACCTCCGCACAAATAAAGATACCTGCAAACAGACCCCACTCTCTGGCAAAAATGTCCACTGACATCTGGATTCCTCCAGAACATCAAGACTTGATGGCCTCAAGGATAATGGCCAGAGAAGCAGAAGAGCAGTAAATGTAGAGAGTTCTTAATTTTTCTAAGCAGGACACAAATACCATTCCTTGCACAAAACATTCATTGGCTGCAGAAGAGGATAAACACCAGCAGTGAGTGCAAGAAGAGCTACAGAGACAAAAGAGAAAATTTCTTAACTGCCAGACCATCACTGTGATAACACAGAGAGCAATTAGTGATAAGAAGCAGTCTGCCAGTGTATCAAGAATGAAGCCATCTTACAGGAGGATATTTGCAACAGCAAATTTGCAACTCCTGAAGTGGGGAGATCAGTTAGCCATTTTATGTCAGAAAGACTGATTGAATAATCAGGTTTTCTCATGTTGACATGTCTTTTCATGTGTCAGTGTGCAGCATAATTGCTTCTTGTAAAGTTGAATTACTTTAAATTAGATGGAAAGATGGCCATTTCAAAAATTTTTAACACTCCATTCAAAGTTGTAGGTTCAAAAATACAAGTTGAAATGTGATGGGAATAATTAATCTCACAGCAGTCACTTAATCTGTCCCTTTTCTTTTGTTTCTTGCTATGCACTTAAGATCCACTAGTATATATGTCCATGGAAAATGAAAAGCAGGAAAATAAATACATTTATCTAGAACAACCCCTTCACTGGACCTGGAAGCCTTCAGTAAAGTCAACACCAGGGATCAAGCACAGATTACATTAAAACAAATTTGTCACTCCTCATACTTCTTTGGCACTAACCCACATATTCTTGTTTGGTTTAATCCTCTTTCCAAACACCAACCAATGTCACACACTCACCCTGGCTGAAGGAGTCACTGTGACCCCCATTCACAGCAGGACCATGGCAGGTTGCCTGAGGTGCTGTCCAGCTTGAAAAGTTGGGGGAAAGATAGGATCAGTTGATGCCTGACCTCCAAACTTGAAAGAGCTCCAAACTCCACATGTAAGAGCTATTCATAACTCTCCTGAAAAGCATGACTTGATTACTGGAGTGATCAAAATGACCATTTCTCACCAGCCGATTCAGCTGAGCTTTGTAAACATGCATTTTTCGCTCTGTCTTACCTATCTGTCCAAAATTCCTTATTCTCCCATCTCTTTCCTCCCTACCAAAGTGCTTCAGTGCTTGCCATATTCCTGATGTCACCTAGTACCCTGACTGTAGGAATTTTGCAGCTGGTATTTATACACCAGGGTACTTGATGGTGCCTTTTATCTAGAAATGCTAAGCTGTTCTCATTTCAGCAGAGAGCCTGTGGGGTGAGCTCTGCCAGCCGGGAGTAGATAGAAAGCACTGCCAGATAAAGGATAGAAGCAAAGAGCAGAAGAGACTCTGGTGAGCCGCTTTTGATCGGCAAACAACTTCCAGCCACTTGAAAACTTAAGGGAGGCTCAGGGTCATTTCTTCTTCCCCAAGTGTGCTCTGCTTTCAGCCCACAGACGAGAGTGCTGCTGACGAAGATCACACACTGGGGAGAGATTTTAGTAACTGGGGCAGAGGAGAAGAGTGATGAGGAGGAAAAGGAACTTATATAAAGCAGTAAAATTCTGAAACAGTCAATGCCTTCAAAAAAGAGAAACATAAGAGGAACAAAGCAAACTTCAGGGAGGTTTGAATAGAATAGAATAGAATAAACCATGTTGGAAGAAACCTTCAAGATCGTGTCCAACCTATCATCCAACACCACCTAATCAGCTAAACCATGGCACCAAGCACCCTATCAAGTCTCCTCCTAAACACCTCCAAAGATGGCAGCTCCACCACCTCCCGGGCAGCCCATTCCAATGGGCAATCACTCTCTCTATGAAGAATTTCTTCCTAACATCCAGCCTAAACCTCGCCTCTCACATCTTGAGACTGTGTCCTCTTGTTCTGGTGCTGGCTGCCTGGGAGAAGAGACCAGCCCCCGCCTGTCTACAACCTCCCTTCAGGTAGTTGTAGAGAGCAATAAGGTCTCCCCTGAGTCTCCTCTTCTCCAGGCTAAGCAATGCCAGCTCCCTCAGCCTCTCCTCACACGCTTGTGTTCCAAACCCCTCACCAACTTTGTTGCCCTTCTCTGGACACGTTCCAGCAAGACAACATCCTTCCTAAACTGAGGGGCCCGGAACTGGACACAGTACTCAAGGTGTGGCCTAACCAGTGCAGTGTACAGGGGGAGAGTGAACCCCCTGCTCCTACTGGCCACACTGTTCCTTATGCAGGCCAGGATGTCACTGGCCCTCTTGGCTGCCTGGGCACACTGCAGGCTCATTTTCAGCCTACCATCAACCAGTACACCCAGGTCCCTCTCTGCCTGGCCACTCTCCAGCCACTCTGACCCCAGCCTGTAGCACTGCATGGGGTTGCTGTGGCCAATGTGCAGAACCCGGCACTTGGATGTGTTAAATCTCATGCCGTTGGATTCTGCCCATCTGTCCAGCCTGTCGAGGTTCCTCTGCAAAGCCTCTCTTCCCTCCAGCAGATCAACTCCTGCCCCCAGCTTGGTGTCGTCTGCAAATTTACTGATGATGGACGCAATGCCCTCATCCAGATCATCAATAAAGATATTAAAGAGCATTGGGCCCAGCACTGATCCTTGGGGCACTCCACTAGTGACTGGCGGCCAGCTGGATGTGGCACCATTCACCAACACTCTCTGGGCTCGGCCCTCCAGCCACCTCCTAACCCAGCACAGAGTGTTCCTGTCCAAGACATGGACTGACAGCTTGGCCAGGAGTTTGCTGTGGGGGACAGTGTCAAAGGCCTTGCTGACGTCCAGGTAGACTACATCCACAGCCTTCCCCACATCTGCCAGTCAGGTCACCTGATCATAGAAGGAGATCAGGTTGGTCAGGCAGGACCTGCCCTTCCTAAATCCATGCTGGCTGGGCCTGATCCCTTGGCCATCCTCTAAGTGCTGTGTGATTGCACTCAAGATGACCTGTTCCATAATCTTGCCTGGCACTGAGGTCAGGCTGACAGGCCTGTTTAGAACTGCTTGATAAGTTACAGAAGCGAGCTGAGACCCAGCCACATCTTGCAATAACACTCATCACACAGAACTCAAACCCACGTATGTTCATCTACCATCTTCCTCAAACACACAAGGAGATTTTCAGGGCCTGATCCCATACTGCCTAAAAGGCAAGAACCCAGTAGCCTCCTGAGGTCTGAAATTCTAGGAAAGTGTTTGCAGAATTATTGCATTGAGATCAAAGCTTTACTAGGCAGAGGCACTGGGTTCAATAAAGGAAGGTAATGCACCAGGAGTCCCTAGCAAAGCAAAAACAGCTCTACCACAGCTTTTGATCTTCAGACTGCACCAAATTAACTAAACCACCTCCAGATCTTCCAGCAGAGCCTCCAAAAAATGTGAACTTATGGAAAGGCTGAACTGTGGGAGCTGACAGACCTGGAAACACATTTGGCTTTGTGTCTCACCCCATAAGAACTTGTTTGGCGCTGTGAGTCTGGGGACACTCGCCTCACTCCTGCTGGAATTTTCCACCAGTGGGTGTTAAGAAACAGGAAAAAAGGAAACAACTGCTGCACCATTCTCAATATTGTGTATGAAACAGCACACATAATTAGAGCTCCCTGTATATGTAAAGTCAGCAACTTCTACTGTTACTTCGTAATTTTGGCAGGTCTCACGCTCCCACTTGGCATCCTTATTGGTAAAGACTGAGGTAACAGGCTTGATCATTGAGCAATTGCTCTTTGTAAACATGAATGTACATCATATAACTAATTTGGTATCTGCTGTGCATTTAATCACCCCATGACTGTGTGAAGAATTTACCCAAAGTCCTGCACAGCCCTCAGCCCATGCACTTTGACCTGCCTTCCACCCGCCCCTAGAGCCTGTTCAGCATTTGTGCTAGTGGCATTTCTCACATGATGTGCTTCCATGGCTGGGTTTTATTGGTACAGATCGCTCTGATCCTCCACTGATAGGCTACCTTCTTATTTAGCCTAAAGTTAACTCCTTTGGCTGCCCCCAAGTCAACTCTAATTAGGTTTCTGCTTCCATTGTCAGCATTTTCCAGTAAATTTCCCCAGAAGGTATGCCATCCATCCCAAACTTCAGTTCAACACAGGTATTTTTAGTCCAGGCACAACTGACTTTGCACATGATATCCAGAGGATTCCCCTCTCTCTGGAGCAGTACACTACAAATGGTAATCAATACTCTACAACTCTTAAAAAAAAAAAAAAAAAAAACCCAAAACTTTGAACTGTTAATTAACAAAAAAACCTCATGACTCATAACCCCTCCGGCCTCCCCCTCAATAAGGGAGCCATTCCTCTGCCATTCCCTTTACCACCACCAAAGACCTGCTACTTATTTGCAAATCTAGAGCCACGAGTTTTTACACGTATCTGACCTGAACCAAAGTCTTGCCTGAACTAAAGATGGAGTGCAGTTTTAAACCCCTTGTGGTTACCCATGACAATACACAGCTAATTCCTGTTTCACACAGAATAACTGAGATATGGCCTTTCCGTGGCCTTGCTACGGATGGCAGCAAAGATTTACTAGCAAAGGGCAGCAGTGAAGTCTCCTACAATTTTATTACTATTACATAATATGCTATCACTCATTTACTGGCACACTGTGAAGCACTGTCATAAATATTTAAACTGCAGTGACAAAGTGAGCTGTCAGTTGCTGCTGCATTTCTGGTTTGTGCCACTTGCTCTCTCAGGCGTGCGGTGCAGAAAACATTGCTGTGCAGAAACGAAAGGGCTCCGGGTGAACCAGCCTGGATGCACATACCTGATGTCCAGTAGAGCAAAAGGGACTTCAACATGTTAGTAAAAGGCCTTTCTAAACTGGGGTCTCCTATGGTCATTATCGGCAAGCTTAGCAGCAGCGAGGCTCCCCTCCCCGAACACTTGCCTGGCTGCATTAGTTATTACATTTGATAGCTTTACAGCATTATTTGAAGCTTGCTATTTACCTACCTACACAAGACCCAGCAGCTTAGAGCCAGTTCCCTGCTTGGGCTGCAAATCTCTGCAACTACCTCCAAAATAGCCCAGATTTTATGGCCTGTTAAGCTTAATGATAAACCCTTGGATTTATGTTCTGGGCTAGCAAGCAATGCAAGATTAAGGGCTAAGCTTTGATTTATCTGAGGGCCAAGGGAGACTGTTATTTCTGTATTGTAATTTTCCCTCATCATTTGCTGTGATGATTGCAATGCTGTACTATAACATCATGGCAATTTTTAGCATTATTTATATCAACATCAATACCATACTTGGTCCTTTCACAGTGCCAGCACTGGTACTTCCTCTCCCAGCAGGAAAACCACCAAAGTGGTTTTCAATTCTCTGCCTAGCCTGAGCAGTGGATCCTTCTACAGACATGCTACCTCCAGCTCACAGAATCAAAGAATGGTAGGGGTTAGAAGCCACTCTGGGTATCACCTAGTCCAAATCCCCTGCTAAAGCTAGTGCACCTACAGCAGCTTGCACAGGAACATGCCCATGCAGGTTTTGAAAGTCTCCAGAGCAGACTCCACAACCTCTCTGGGCAGCCTGTTCCACTACTTTATCACCCTCAGATTAGTTTTTTCCTTATGTTTAGGTGGAACTTCCTGTGTTCCAGTTTGTGCCCACTGCCCCTTGCACTATCACCAGCAACCACTGAAAAGAGACTGGTCCCATCCTCTTTGACACACGCCCTTTAGATATGGGCAAGATCCCTTCTCAGTCTTCTCTCCACCCTAGAAGTGTTTAAGAAACAGGTGGACATGTTTCCGGACATGGTGTAATCACCATGGTGATCTTAGGTTGACAGATGGACTCCATAATGTTAGAATTGTTCTGGCTGTAAAAACCTCTATGACTCTAAACAGACCCAGGTCTCTCTTCTTGGCAGCATGGAAGGCAATGGTTTTCAAGATGCAAATATTGTTGGGAGGTGGGGGAACAGTCTGAGAAGGATGACTGTTCTATTTTGTGATGTTTTACGTGCAACGCCTGCAGGGCCTGGAGTTGAAATAGATTCTGTTTCACAGTGCTTTAAATCCAGAACCATGAGAAAAGCTGTCAGTACTGTGGAGAGACACTGCTCGGCATGGCTCAGTATCTGCTTTTATTATAAAATCTTGCTCCTTTTAACTGTTTATCTGAAAACTCCATGCCTCTGAAATAAGGGAATTGGGGGGAAAAAACCCAACCAACCTCCAATCTGCTTTCCAGATTGATTTTAAAAGGAAATATGGCAAAGCTAAATACTCTGTGTTACAGGTGATAATCTTGAAAAGCAGTCTGTAAGGATCACAGCTCAGGCAACTCAGAGTTTCACACCTGCCTGGCTTTAGCACACTCTTCATAAAGCCAGACTGCACATTTCAGAGCCAGACCCAAGGCTGATTGCTGCCTTCAGCAAGGGCAAGTGGGTGCATCGTGGAGTGACAGGGCAACATACTGGAAAAATGTTAAAGCATACTATTGTATTATAGACTTAATTATACCTTATTATATCTTTGAGGAAAATATCTCTTTGGCTATGCTGTACAGGTATACTAATACAATTTAAGTAATAATGCAAAAGGACGGAAAAAGTAAACACTAAAGCACAGATTTTGAGCAGCTCACATTTGCAGAGCCAGATGCCTCACATAATAAAAGAAACTTGTCAGGGAAATTTTACATTATCCAATCTTTGTCTTGATTGACAGATTGATAGTCTTTAACCTATTTTTTTTAAGTCTTTAAAAGACATTAGTTAGCAATTATCACAAATTTTCCCATAAAATGCATCAAAAAAATACCTGCAGTTTCATTTCTAGCTAAATCAGGACAGCTGACTCTTTCTTACACAGAACTGGAAACTGAAGAGAAATAGCAAGGTGCTGTTACACCAGTAAAATACCAAAGAAACAGGAAGCGAAATCATGCTAGAATAAAAATGGCAAAAGTTATGGCACAAACACAACCACAAATGCTTTAACGTGCAGCAGTATCAGGTTATTGCATAACCAAATAGTGTGGATCAAGTCCTACCAGATACTGAGGAAAAAGCCAAAATACCTTTTCAAGCGGTTTATAATAAATGCAAGCCACAGAGGTCTAGGCTTCTCACACTGCACTATCCCAGAGGTCTGTGGCACTGTTGATGTCCTGATTCAAATTGTACTGTCTATGACGAAAGGAGTTCTGGCTTTACCTTGAGTACACTACACCAAACCTTGGAAGGAAGCAGCCCTGCCAGTTGGTAGTACATTCCATATTCGTCTGCCCAAAAAGAAGGGAAAAATCCAGGTGTCATTAGACTGCTAAGAGATTGTAAGTCACTTTTCAGCCACCAACACTCTGCATCAGTGTTTGAATTATTTACTTCATGCCTTGTACTTCCCAAGTATGTGAAAAAGCTCCACTTGTTCTCCCAGGGAATCCCCAAAGTGATAAGAATTGGTCCTCAAAGAGACTGGGTAAGGAAAGCATAGATGTGGGATGGATGTTGCCTTTTCAGTAATGCTGGTATTTTATCTCCAATACAATGAAAAACAAGGGACATGCTGGTGTCCCTAATAATAGCCTTGCCTCAGTAAAGCATTTTTCTTGCTTCCCGGGATCAGGACTCAACTTTGACCTCCACCCAAGTGAAGGTTTCTTCTATCTCATTCTTAGGAATAAATCCTCTGTGGCATACGAGGCAGGCAGCTTTGCATGTGTTTCCCCAGAGCAGTCCTTAAGGCATGCATTACACCATCTGCATTAAGTTGAGCCCTATCATCTATACCCAGTTTTGGCATGAGAGATATTGGCAGTAACTACTTTTATTCATTGCCAACCCCTCCCTGACTTCTAGTAGGATGGGGCTCTTTCCATCAAGCCACACAAATGCAATTACAGACATACACAGGGGGTTGTCATTTGTCTGCTTTTCTACTTCTTACCCTTCATTTACTGTCCTAAAAATGTCAGAACAGAGAAGAACAACTTCAAAAGTAAACATCACCTGCAACCATCATAGCAACATGAAACTGCAATGGCAGCCAGGCCTCGCTCAACACACACTTACCAGCCTACATCCCTCGTGCTGGGAAGATGAAATGTATTCCCTGTCTTTAAGCTACATCATTTCAAGCCCCTGAATAAAACCCAGGAGCACCCACTGCATAGACTGCAGCCATCTTGGCACTAGAGTGTTTTCCAGCAGCACACTAAATGTTGTTTCCAACATAAAATCCTCAGTAATGCTGCTTGCTTCCCCAAACCCTGCCAGTACACCTCATGGCACAGATGGTGCCACCCCACCAGCCACCCCACTAACAGCACTGTGCTCCATAAACAACTTCTGCATTAATGGTTTGGTCTCAGCTGCAGTTCAGCCACAGACATTTCTGCCTTTGCATTGTTTTTCCCCAGTGACACAAAGCATGAATAGGAAGAAGTTTTGCTATTTGGAAAAGCAATGTCTCTGTGTGCGCAACACAGAGACGAATTCATGTTCCATTAGTCTTTCCTGCATGCTTCAAATTCTGGGTAAGAGGCACACAGCTTAGGGCACATTTGCTTTGTGCTCACTTTGCTCTTAGAAAAACCTTCCTACTTCTTCAGCCTAGAAAATCACCCTTTAATAAACCACAAATATCCTACAAAGCCTCTGAGAAATGCAGCAACTCTGTTGCCTTTGAGATCTTTACACTTAAGGTAGAGATAGGCTGAATAGAATAGAACAGACCAGAATAGAATAGAATAGACCAGACCAGACCAGGTTGGAAGAGACCTTCAAGATCATCACGTCCAACCTATCAACCAATCCAATCCACCGAAACAACTAAACCATGGCACCAAGCACCCCATCAAGTCTCCTCCTGAACACCTACAATGATGGTGACTCTACCACCTCCCCAGGCAGCCCATTCCAATGGGCAATCACTAAGCCCAGATTTCTGTGTCCAAGACAATTTTTGGTTGAAACAATAAACCATTTAAGCATTCTGACATTTTACTTATATTTCATGAAAAGTTCAAAAACTTTTTGAAGTATAACTCATTTCTGTCATTCAGTTGTATCTTAAGAGCCCTTCTGTGAGTAGCATGTAGAAGATTAATGGAAAATCTTTTAAATGTGTTTATGTGGCCTGAACAGCTCAAGGAGGTAATAATCATTGTCTTCATAATCCTACCAAAAGCCTCCAAGAACAGATCAAGCCTGTTCAGCCCAGGACCAGATAGTTCTGCACCTTCATAGAATCAGTCAGGGTTGGAAGGGACCACAAGGATCATCTAGTTCCAACCCCCCTGCCATGGGCAGGGACACCCTACACTAGATCACGCTGGCCAGAGCCTCGTCCAGCCTGGTCTTAAACACCTCCAGGGACTGGGCCTCAACCACCTCCCTGGATAACCCATTCGAGGGCTTCACCACTCTCATGGTGAAGAACTTCTTCCTCACATCTAGCCTGAATCTCCCCATTTCCAGCTTCATTCTGTTCCCCCTAGTCCTATCACTACCTGAGATCCTGAGAAGTCCCTCCCCAGCCTTCCTGTAGGCCCCCTTCAGATACTGGAAGGCCACAATGAGGTCACCTCGGAGCCTTCTCTTCTCCAGACTGAACAGCCCCAACTCCCTCAGTCTGTCCTCATAGGAGAGGTGCTCCAGCCCTCTGACCATCCTCGTGGCCCTTCTCTGGACACGCTCCAGCACGTCCACATCCCTCCTGTAATATGGGGTCCAGAACTGGACGCAGTACTCCAGGTGGGGTCTCACCAGAGCTGAGTAGAGGGGGAGAATCACCTCCCTTGACCTGCTGGTCACACTTCTCCTGATGTAGCCCAGGATCTGATTGGCTTTCTGGGCTGCAAGCGCACATTGAGAGCTCATGTCGAGCTTCTCGTCCACCAGCACCCCCAAGTCTCTCTCCTCAGGGCTGCTCTCCAGCCAGTCCCTGCCCAGCCTGTATTTGTGCCTGGGATTGCCTCGACCCAGATGCAGGACCCTGCACTTGGTCTTGTTGAAGCTCATGAGCTTGGCTTGTGCCCACCTCTCCAGCCTGTCCAGGTCCCTCTGGATGGCATCCCTTCCCTCCAGCGTGTCCGCTGCACCACACAGCTTGGTGTCATCAGCAAACTTGCTGAGGGTGCACTCGATGCCACTGTCCATGTCACCCACAAAGATGTTGAACAAGACGGGTCCCAGGACTGATCCCTGAGGGACTCCGCTTGTCACTGGCCTCCACTGGGACATGGACCCGTTGACAGCCACTCTTTGGGTGCGGCCATCAAGCCAATTCTTTATCCATCTAGTGGTCCATCCATCAAACCCATGTGTCACCAGCTT
Organism: Picus viridis; assembly: GCA_033816785.1. Taxonomy (NCBI): domain Eukaryota; kingdom Metazoa; phylum Chordata; class Aves; order Piciformes; family Picidae; genus Picus; species Picus viridis. The sequence continues at coordinate 33,248,187 of CM066576.1, forward strand.
GGAGACCAGGAGGTGGTGCGGGACAGTGTCGAAGGCTTTGCTCAAGTCCAGGTAAACGACATCAGTTGCTCGCCCCTCATCTATTAATGCTGTCACCTTCAGAGAGGGGGCAAAAAAAACAACAACAAAACAACAACTAGACACCTGAAAGTGCTTTTCAAAAGCAATTACCATAATCCCTCGTGTTACCTAGAGGGAAGCAGTGGCACACAGAAGTTAAATCACTACTTAGAAGTGGCTCAGTGAGCAGCACAGCACAGATTAAAGCCACAATGCCTCCTGACTTCTAGCTCCAAGCTCAGCCCAGCACCTTAAATAGCTGCATTGCAAGTAATTAGCAATGTCCCCTGTGCATGCACCTGACCCAGGGAATGGAAAAGCTGGAGTTTAACTTAATGATATGAAGAATTCTTTGGAGAATTTCAGGAAAGAGATCTTCACTTTTAACAACTATCACTCAACTCAACCAACCTGTACAAAGGCAGAGGAAAAGCTGCAGTACAGATTTTACTGCTGACAGTTTGAGAAGTGCAAATTACTCACATGCAGCAGAGCATGTTGCAATAAAAGGTTTATTGGGACTATTGCCAGAATAATTCTTGTGGCATTCATTTGTTGCTGGTTTTGTTTGTTGGCATTTGTCATCTCTCTGGTCACCAGAGATCACTCCATCATTCCCATTCTACAGTACCTTAACAGCTAGGAAAGTAACAAAACTTTTGCTAACAAGAGATTAGTGACATTGCACATTTTTATTTACCTTGTTATTCTGCATTATTGTGACATCTGACTTGTCGTTTTCCTCCACTGGAGGTAACCTACAGGTCTACATCATCTACTCCCTTGCCTATAGCTGCAAAATCTCTCTTACTCTTCCAGCTTCCTGCAAGCAAGAAACAACAAATCTAAAACACACTTGGAAAAAGCAAAAACTCCAGTGCTATTTTTGGCATCCAAGTTCTTTGGCTTAACCTATTTTTAGAAGAGCATCTTTGTTCAGCAAAATCAAAGCTCCCACCCGTGTGACACCAAAGCGGCATGTCCTGCTGGAGGCAGAGATGTTCGCTAGCAGCAAACTCTAATGGCAGAGCTGGCATGCAGAGCAAAGCCAAAATGGCCCAAAAGGAAAATGATGGGAGGTGGGATTTCACTTTTGCTCTCCATCACTGAGAAAGTCACACCACTCCACTCCTGTGCGTTTTTGCTACCCCAGCACATGGCATATGCACAAACAGGATGGGTGCACCGTATGCTATAAGCTCCCCAGGGGAAAACCACATCTTACTACACTTCTGCACATCCTCCAGTCCTACTAGGACCCTGCCTTTGGTGGCTTGTGAGATATAAATACTAATTGGCATATACAGCTTGTGTTTTACCAAAAACTTTGCTTAGGTGATAAGAAAGATCAGAAATATTAAACAGCAGCTGAGCCTGTAAAAGGAGGAGAGTAAAACTTAATTCAGATATTTTTATTTTGTTGGTTTGAATTTAAAAGTTATTCAAGCTCTGTCTGCTCTGAAATGTCATTATCTTTGTACTACCACCAGGTGCACCTTCTAAAACCTATAGCATTCTTACACTGTCTAGAAAAACAAATAGTTGGAAGAGTTGCAAAGTAGCTGACTTTGTCAGTTGTGGCTGGCTCTGCACAACACAGCATAAGCACACATTTCATGTCACTGTACAAGCAGGACAGGAATAATTCTTAAACCTTTCAAGGCACAAGACTTGGCTCAAAGACAAAATTTTGGGCCAGGGCTGCAAGATGGCTGCTTCCAACTAGCATGGCTGACCCACATAAGAACAAAAAGCTTCAGAAGGTCTTAGAACTGATGCTCTAGCCCTGCTCTCAGAGTTGTTTCTCTTCCGCAAAGGAGAAAAAAAATAAAAGAAAAAAAAAAAGGGCAAAACATTCATTTTAAGCAGAAAAAAATGTATTGTGAGTTGTGGGGACAGCCCTCCAAATGCAACGCCAAGCCCTGCTGGATTTGATGAAAGGCAGGCTGAAACACCAGCACTAACACAGTCCATTTTGAACCATGTGGTCTAATGGATTAAAGGCTTTAACTAGTTACCTAAACATTAACTATCATTAAAGTATATTGAAATATGCTCTAAATGTTTGGAGTTTTTCCTTTAAATGGCCTTACAATTAACTAGGTTTTGGTGCAGAGCTGATGAAGTTTCTGAAGCTTTGCAGTTCTCAGCTCTCTTCCCTTGACAATGAAGCTCATGCAGTCGTTCTGTGACATACCTCATCACAAGCTGAAGCGGAAATTAACAGAAGAAGCTGTTTCAAAAAGCTTTGTATCTGAAGGGAGCTACCCTATGAAGTGCCTACCAAGACCAACCTGTATCAGAGTCGTAAGAAGCTACGAGACACTATAGCAACTGAAGCTCAGTGGGTTGAGGCATCCATCTTTTGAGCAAACGTATCTATAAAACACCTCTCATGCTTCAAATTGCTATTGAAAGTAGTAAGATTGTATGGAAATGTTTGGTAGTTAGAATCAGTGGGTTAAAAAAATGGAGTATATAACTGGAAGATGGTGAAAAGCATATGACCTCCAGGTGTGAAGGATATCAACCACGTAAAGTTTCCATAACAACACTTCTGGTTTTGCCTGGCTGCAGTCACTAACCACCCCACCAACAAGAGGGGAAAAATGGCCAAAGCCCACAGCAGACCCAACAGACAAAATCCACTGATGTCAGTGAGAAGCAAAGCAGAGACAGATCCAGAAAGACCTCCAAAATGGCCAAACAGCACCACAAGTCAGAGATGTTAAAGTCAGGAGCAGGATATCCCAAGGAGGTATTTAGCAAAAGTTTTTTTGTTTGAAATTTGTGCATATGCCAGACACTCTTCAGGTGCTGGTACCCACAAACACCTGTTACCAGTTTCAACACACACCATCCGTCAGACTTCTGTTTGCAGCTTTTACAAAGTGAACCGGTAAAACCAGAGTGAATTTACGTATTTGAACAAGTAGATGCCAAACACTTCACATTCTTAATTGCAGCAGCTTCAAAGCAATAACTGAATTTAAGTACCAAATGTGAGGATGATCAGAGAAGAGGAGATGCAAGTGCTCTTCTGCTCTGTTTTTTTATCTTACTTTTAGCATACCTCCCCAAAACAGCACAGTACCTGCAACAGATCTCTGCCAGTGTCACTTCTCAGGCTTCAGTCACATGAGCCGGAATCCTCCTTGAACTCTGCTTCAAACTCAAGTTACGTGCTCCAACCAATGTCAAAAAGAACAGTCTGGCTCCCCTATTTCAGTACCAAATCTGGACCCAGGGGTGATGCTGCCAAGGCAAAACTTGTAACTAGCACCAAGAAAAGCTTCTTCTTGGTTGACTGACAACAGGAATTGACAGTAGTGAGCAAGCTTTCTTCGCTAGAAACTTGCTTGCTATACATTTCCATGTTAGAATCAGCTGTCGCAATGCTGAGATTTCATTGAAGCCAAATATTCATCTACTGAGTACTCGTGATGTCTGATGACTGATGAAGATGTCCAGAACAAAGTGCCACTGGGAAGCAAATAGGGATGTCAAAGCAATAAAGGAACTGAATGTGCAATAGGATTTACTAGGTCTGGCTCTGCAGGGGATTCACTGATAACTTATAAGTGGTTCTCCATAACTGGACTGCCATGGTCTCCTCTCTGTGCCACCACTTCTCTCTGCAAAAATGACTGCTCTGAGCTCTTCTGTTAAGTACAGTTCAAAAGTTGCTACACCTGCATGACACACACTCACAACCTGTTAGCCCTCGTTTCCTTAAAATAAAAACTACAAAAGTAACGGCACTTGGAGCTTCTGCATGAAGCTATTCAAAAATCTCCTGATGGAAAGGAGTCTCTGTTAGAAAGCACCATTTCATCTGGATTAAAACCATTAGTAAAAATGTTCAAACCACAAGAAAGAAAAAAGTTTAGCTCCAGCAATCTCAACACAAGACTGAGTCTTTCCCTCAATTCAAACCATGTTTTCACTCAGTTTATCTCCAGTTAAAATATCTGATAGCACAAAAAAGTAATTCCCTCATGTACAAAGACCTTCCATCAACCTGAAGTGAGCAACATCCAAAACAAAACATGACCAAACCACAGAAACAGCTAGCAGCTACCATGGCTAACTCCCAAAGCTTTACCCAGCACAGCAGCTTCAAAACCAGCACCTAGCCCCATACTGCCCAGCTCCCTCCATTCCCACCTGCAACCTGGGAGAGCAGATGTTCACTATGGAGCAATTATCACATTCCTAACTACCATGCAGCACAAATAGCAACACTTCAGCTGGAAGAAATGAGCAACGCAAAGGGCCATTTTGAGAACCTGAAACTGAAAAGCTTCCATGGCTTCTGCTCAGCCTCGCTGCCGGGGGTGCAGATGGCCAGGCAATTCCACCAGGTAGTTCCACAAGTGACACTAAATCTGCTCCTCACATCGGAAGCATCGTCTTCAGATAGCAGTCTTAGTGATTCCCCAATGCCTCCAGATGCATCCTCCATGCAACATGAGGTCTGTCCCCAACACCAGCTTTCATGCAGGACACGGGAGCATGACTCTATTTCAGTCCTCAGCAGTGTCATTTAAAAGTTTCACGGTACAATAAAAGCAGTAAATTAGGAGCAATGACTACCTAAGTGCAGCAAGGACCACACAGACTGATCTCAAAACAGGAACCAATTCACTTCCTTCATTTTGAAAAGCTAAAGCATATAAAAACAGATTCTACAATGAAGGGAAAGGCTCCCAGCAGGGTGGTCTCACTGTCAGCCCCTGTCAAGTCGGTGGAAATTTGTTCCTTAATGGTAATGACAGTCCATTTGTTCTAACACTGAATATTTGGGAGGGGAAAAAAAATTCCATTGTTTCTTTCTGTTAACAGAGGGTTGGTGTGTAACAAAGAGGATGAATGGCAGCCTGCGTGCTGCTGGAGGGTTGGGAAACAATTCTCAAGGTCTGATCGATAATAAGAATAAAGCAGCTCTCCTCCGGTCTGAGGCGGGAGCGTCACTCGAGCATAGCAGTCACTATGCGGCTCGTTTTCTTCAGCTGCGCTAATCGGGGGCTAATGAAGCCAGAAAGGAGAACGGAGTCGACTGCAGGCATTTCTAACCCTCTACATGCGAAAAACCGGACGAGCATCGCCAGGAGCAGCTGGACAGCTCTGGGCACCTGCTGTCTGTGGGAAACCCAAAGGAACATGATAGCCACCCAAAGTTGGAAGCAACTTCTGGAAACACCTTGACAAAAATCAGAATGCCTTTCAAAACAAACAAAACCCCCACATTGTTGTGAGAACCCCAACAAGGTATTTACAGCAAAATCCCTTACGCCGACCCTCAAGAAGACCTCTCGGAGCGGAGCCCGGGAGCCCTCGGCTCTCCCTGCGCCAGCCGCCTCCAGCAGCCCCTGCGGCTCTGCCCGCTCCACACCGGTAGGGATGGCGATGCTCGCGCCGTGCCTTTGTCTGCCGGCCCGCTCCGGCCCCGCAGAGCCGGGCACTGACTGCCAGGATGGGCAGCACCAGGGAGCGCCACGTCCCCCCACCCGCAAGGTCGAGCCTATGCCCGCGGTCCCCGTATCGCTCTGCCCAGGAGGCAGCCATCACCCCGTGCCCTACACAGGTCCCCGCGCTCCTGCTCCGCCGCCTCTACCTCGGCTGCCGCCGTCACACCGCCCTCAGCGCCATGTTCCCGCACCGGCTACATCCGGGCCCGGCCGCCACTCGGCACCGCTTGGGCTCCGCTCCGGCCCGCAGGTGCCGCCGCCCGCCCCCGCGCTCCGAGCCCAGGCGGGGTCCGGCTCCACCCCACAGCACCGCACCGCCCTGCGTCTGGCTCTGGACACGGAGCCGGCAGCAAGGCGCCGCGGGGCGGGCTTACACCGAGAGGAGCGGGCCAACACCTGCCCTCAGCCTCTGTCCTGCGGCTTTGTCTAGTTGTCACGCGCCCATTCACACGTCTCCCAAACCGCGCTGCCACCAGTGCCTGCGCCAGGCAAGGCACACCCCCACCGGTACCTGCACCAGCCAATGCATCCACCCACCCGAGCACGAACCTATTTGTGCACCCACTCGTGCACTCACACACCCACATATTCCCCCACCCATGAATGCACCAACCCATGCATGCATGCACTCAACAACAATGCACCTACCCATGAATGCACTAGTTTATGCAATCCCCAATGCACTCAGACGCCCACATATGCCCCACCCATGAATGCACCAGCCTGGGCACCCACCCATATATGCACCAACTAATGCACCCACCCACTCAGGTATGTGTCAGCCAATGCATCTAAACACCCATCCATGCGTGCACCACCTTGTGCATCCGCCCACCCATGCATACACCAACCAATCCCTCCATCCATGCACCAACCCATGCACTCATATACCCACATATCACCAGCCATGCAATGCACCAAACCATGCTTCCTTATATCCAGCCACCCAAACTCCCAATTTATCCATCCACCTGCTCATGCACCACTCCACACTCCCATCCACCCCCACCCCAACTGAGTAACCATCCACCCAGCCATCCAACCATCAACCCACCCACACATACATCCACTCATGCACCCACATGCCCATACATCCCCCTGCCCATACATCCCCCTACCCACTTCTTTCTGCACTTGGACGTCAATCATTATCTCAATCTCTCTGTATACATCTATACTATGCAAACAAATGAGCTATTGTGTTTTCTTACCCATAGTCTCTCCCCAAGCACTGACCAGGTGCTGGGGACAAATCTCGTTAAGGCAAGTAAAGGAAGCACAGCCTACATCCTATGTAATTTAGGTGTCTTACACCAGCAAGTTGTGCCTGCCTCAGAAAGCTTCTCTAACCTGTGTCATACTCCACAACAAAGATTAAGGTTGCCTTTTATAAAGGTATACATCACTCCTTCCACATGCTAAATCAGGAAGGAAATGGTGGTATGTGCTCACAGATGACTGCAAAGTGCTTCCTGTAGGTACCTGTAGCAGATCCTCCAGAAGAAAAGACCTGAAACCAGCTTGAGTGATACAGCCCTGCATGGGACAGGAGTCACCTCATACTTCATGACATTGAGTTAAACTTCATTTCTAGTTTCTTTTTTGCCGGTTGCCATGCTGGGATGGGCAGGCAGAAGTGCAAAGGATGAGGCTCTCAAGGCACTCAGCCACTCACCTGAGGTCTACTTGGTGCCATGGTTTAGTTGATTAGATGGTGTTGGGTGATAGGTTGGACTTGATGATCTCAAAGGTCTTTTCCAACCTGGTCTGGTCTGGTCTATTCTATTCTATTCTATTCTATTCTATTCTATTCTATTCTATTCTATTCTATTCTATTCTATAGAGATTTGCACATACTGGGCAACCCCTGGTACCAACTCAGGCTGGGAGGTGATGTGATTGAAAGCAGCCCTGCAGAGAAGAGCTTGAGGATACTGGTGCATGAACCAGCAATGTGCACTCACAGCTCAGAAGGCAAACCATGTCCTGGGCTGCATCAAAAGCAGTGTAGCCAGCAGGTCAAGGAGATGATTCTGCCCCTCTGTTCCACTCGGTGAAACCTCACCTGGAGTACTGTGTCCAGCTCTGGAGTCTTCAACATAGAGAAGACATGGACCTGTTGGAATCAGTCCAGAGAGGACTAGATAAATGATCAGAGGGCTGAGGCATCTCTCCTATGAGAACAGGCTGAGAGAATTTGGATTGTTCCACCTGGAGAAGACTTTGGAAAGACCTTATTGCAGCCTTTCAGTACTTAAGAGAGACCTATAAGGAAGACGAAGACAGACTTTTTAGCAGGGGCTGTTGGGCAAGGGTTGATGGTTTTAAACAGGAACTTAAACTAGATAGAAGGAAAACAGTTGTTTACAATGAGGATGATGAAACAATGACACAGGTTTCCCAGATAGGTGATAGAAGTCCCATCCCTGGAAATATTCAAGATCAGTATGGATAGGGCTGAAGATGTTCCTGCTCACTGCAGCAGGATTGGACTAGATGACCTTTAAAGGTCCCTTCCAACCCAAACCATGCTGATTGTATGAAAAATTCTACATTAACAATGACAACAAAAGCAATGTGCCCTTCAATTACCCAACATGTTTTCTTCTGCCCTATTTTCTTTAATTTCTCCTCAGTCACTGCTCAGCCTAACACAGCAAAATGAGCTCCCTTTGGTCTTCACGGCACGTCATGGTCAGTGTTTGCTGAGACAGCAAAGTGCTTGCTCCAGCCTCAGAACCTGGCCACAGAAGCAGTGGGCAGCACTAGCATTTGCTGGGAAGCAGCAAGGCCATGGACAAATGCAGTGAAAAATACGGCATAAAGCTATTCAGAAGCCCTAGAGCATAATTTTGACCCCTTAGTTGTGCACTTCAGACATAGGCTGATCGGGCCACCCTGAGTGGGTGCCACTGTTGAAGTCGCTCTGTTGCTTCCAGTTTTCATCAGTTTGCAATGGGTTTTGTAGCCAGAAGTATCATTAGAAACCAGTAGCTACTGAAGGATATTCAGGCTTCTGGAAAAAAAGTCTGAACAACTCCCCCAGAAACACCCAAGCCAGTAGATTAGACCTCATCACAGAACTGATGATTTGGAGGAAATTGTCTCAGTGAATGGGCTGATGTCTGCCAAACTGCAGCACTGGGAGAGAGGCACTGCACCACTGTAAGAGGATTGAGTGAAGGAGGGAGCAAGTGGCCCTGCATCACACATGGTGCTGTGAGAAGGGGTGGCAGAGAGATTCTGTAATGTGAGTCTGCTAGAACTTCCACTGAAGGGAGGTGGACACATCAGCTGCTGTTGGAAAATCCTATCCTGTGTGTCTCCAGAGAGCTCTCTGGAGGCTCTGTTATGATGGTTGAAGCCAATAAGAAACCAGAGATCTAACTTGGACCTTAGTTTCTCAAATAAAGTCAAACAAGCTACCTGAAGGATGAACTTTACTGAAAAATAGATGTATATCTGCATATGCATATCCCAAAGCCTTTCAGAAGAGGTTCATTTTGCTTTAGGCTTATTCTTCCACACAATGGTCTGAATCAGAAATCTGGCCCCTTGACTCATTGCAGCTGTGGTCAGTGAGAACTGATGCAAATGAAAGTGGGATAAAAATACAAAATGTTATTTTCCCAGAAAAAAAAATAGATCTTGGGATCATTAATTTTGTAAATTTATCTACATTATTTGTTAAATATTCAATGATTTAAAAGTAAAATTGAACTGATGGCACTGAACATCATGGCCTATGTTTCACTGTATAAATAAACCCCTAGAAATTTTAGATGAAGTCAAGTTGCTGAAGTATTTGCTGAACCATCTGGATCAGGAGGTTCTTGAGACTGTTACATCTGTTTCTCCTTGGGATGCACAGAAAGACCTTCCCTTCCATTCACTCTAAACCACTGGGGATTGAAACCGAAGAGGGAACAGGTGATTACACTTTCCCCTGCATGAGTCTTTCTAAGCATTCAGTGATCAGAAATAGCTCAGACCACTGTCAAGTGAAAGTATTCCCCATGTTCAAAATGTTCACTCCCAATGCAGATTAAGTTTTGCTGACTGTACTTTTCCTCTCACCCTACCTGTCCATATTATTTAAGATTCTTGTGTGATTTAAATCAGAGTACAGTAACTAATGTACATTTCTTGCTCTGCTTTGCAGTGCACCCTGATGCAAATTAACATTAAAATTAGTCATGTCATAGAGGCGTCAGCCATCAGTTCAGCACATAAAATGAAAAATGCTAAGCAACTTTAGACTTTACATGCATATTCTTAGATCAATATGGTGATAGAAGAAGCAAAACACAGAGGCCTATGCTTCAGCAAGGAAGTTTCATTTGTTCCTTAGGAAAAATGATTTAAAAGTACAAATGAAGAACTAGATTAAATAATCAGTTTTGTATTTTCTGCTAGCTGATTTAAATCATGGTGAAATTTGCTGATTAAAGTCCTTAATTTAAATCAGTGCCCCTTAATGAGAGTCAAGCCTATGAACATAAACGTAAAGTAGTATAAAAGACTTTTCAGAGACGAAATAGCTTTCACAACAGTACTTCCAGGGCTGGAAGAATATGGTTCTTCTTTTGCAAAAAGAAATGCAGTTCTTCTCCCTAGCTCTTAACCCCCTAAGAACAGCAGGAGCAGGACTGTAAGTCACAGGACACTCACAGCCACAATATGTCAGTGCATCTGAACTTGTGATCTTTTTCACTAACTGTTGGAGAAGAAGACGAAGTATTGCTGGAATAATTTAAAAGATGGTTCTGCATTCCCTAAACACTGTAGACAAATGTCCTGTCCAGCTATTTGTCTCACTGGTCAGCAGATTTTTTAAGGGCTGCAAGTAGTTGCATGGGGAGGACAGCCAAAGGATAGCTGGGGGATTGGGCCTGTGCCACCCCAAGCACCACTGTGCTCACCTCCAGCCCCTGGACTCTTTCCAAAATGCTGTTTAAGAGCCACATCTCTGGCACCAGAGCAGTTACTATCATAGTTCCACCTCAAATCTCCTCTAAACTTAAGATGTCTTTGTTTTCCTTATTAGTAAAAATATGAGCACAAAAGCATTCATATTGAATTTACAGCAAATGTAGAAAACTGCACTCCACTGAGGGCTGGATGTGAACCATCAGCCTGTACAGGCATTTACATGTCCACCATCCACTGTCCCAGTACACCTATAATCCACATTGCTTCTTAGTCCTCTTCACTGCAGGGAATTTGGGATTGCTCTCTGCCAAGTGCATCGGTACAACCCCAGGGCCTCTCTCCATTTGCAAGGGTGGCAGTAGCCTTCATTTCCATGCTGTCTAATGCTCGTCTGGCATTTCTAGATTCTGGGCTGTATTTATGTGTGTCTGCCACAGGAAGATTTCTGCCCTTTCTGGAAGCATACCATGGGATGAAGGCTCAAAGGCATGACCTTCTTCATACTCAGATCAGACATTACATGACAGACAGAGAGCTTATATTAAACCTCATAATGGTAGTTTTAAAGTTCTTGTATATTTCTGAGGCATGATATCTGGGATGCCTGGTTTTGCTACTGCAGATATCCTTATTGGTCAACCAGCAAAAGATACAATACAATAAAAATACAATGCAATACACCAGGTTGAAAGAGACCTTTAAGATCATCGCGTCCAACCCATCGACCAATCCAACCCACCTAAACAACTAAACCATGGCATCAAGCACCCTATCAAGTCTCCTCCTAAACACCTCCAATGAAGGTGACTCCACCACCTCCACGGGCAGCCCATTCCAATGGGCAATCACTCTCTCTATGAAGAATTTCTTCCTAACATCCAGCCTAAACCTGCCCTGGTGCAGCCTGAGACTGTGTCCTCTTGTTCTGGTACTGGCTGCCTGGGAGAAGAGACCAACCTCTGCCTGGCTACAACCTCCCTTCAGGTAGTTGTAGAGAGGTAGAGAGCAATAAGGTCACCCCCGAGTCTCCTCTTCTCCAGGCTAAGCAATGCCAGCTCCCTCAGTCTCCCCTCATAGGGCTTGTGTTCCAAACCCCTCACCAACTTTGTTGCCCTTCTCTGGACACATTCCAGCAAGTCAACATCCTTCCTAAACTGAGGGGCCTGGAACTGGACAGTACTCGAGGTGTGGCCTAACCAGTGCAGTGTACAGGGGCAGAATGACCTCCCTGCTCCTGCTGGCCACACTGTTCCTGATGCAGCCCAGGATGCCATTGGCCTTCTTGGCTGCCTGGGCACACTGCAGGCTCATGTTCAGCCTACCATCAACCAGTACACCCAGGTCCCTCTCTGCCTGGCCACTCTCCAGCCACTCTGACCCCAGCCTGTAGCACTGCATGGGGTTGCTGTGGCCAATGTGCAGAACCCGGCACTTGGATGTGTTCAATCTCATGTCGTTGGAACTCTGCCCATCTGTCCAGCCTGTCGAGGTCCCTCTGTAAAGCTTCTCTACCCTCCAGCAGATCAACACCTGCCCCCAGCTTGGTGTCCTCTGCAAATTTACTGATGATGGACTCAATGCCCTCATCCAGATCATCAATAAAGATGTTAAAGAGCATTGGGCCCAGCACTGATCCTTGGGGCACACCACTAGTGTCTGGCCACCAGCTGGATGTGGCACCATTCACCACCACTCTCTGGGCTTGGCTCTCCAGCCAGTACCTAACCCAACGCATAAATAATACATAAAGATCTATAACTATATTTCGATATTTCTTGTAGATCTACACAGATTTATCCTCATACACCTATGACTCTTCAACTCACATTTCTAAAAGCAATAATAGGCACTAACCTTACAACACAGAGAACAAGATACCCTGCAGATTTCATGCTCCCAGGATACTGGTTGTAGGATATTGCTGCTCCAACTCCAGGGATAACTCTGAGATGTGCAGGAGCTTTGGCCCTGCAGCATGCCTTGAGCTTGGTGCTGTCCTGCCCAAACTGATAGCAGTGCTGGGTCTATATAACACACCGATCCCTGTTACCACAAGCCCACAGGTACCAGCATTTGCATACAGGAGCTGTGCTGTGTCTTACCAGTGAGTGCTGGACAGATACTGTTCCAGGGACTTCATGGCCTCTATGATGAAGCTACAGGGGCCCAAGAACACATTAATTTGCTCCCTTTCTTCCCCCAGCATTTTGCAAAAGCAGTATTACACCTTTGTGTCACATTGCCCTACAAATCTGCTTCCAAAAGATTGCCTTGTTTCTTCAAAAGCATTTCCAGTACTTAGCAAGATCTCTCAGAGCCCTTAACTTTGCAGCTGGCAAAGTTTACAACATGTTTACAATACCCTGCATAATTTGGCTATGAGATAATGTATAGTATAGTTCTTCACTGGTGCACAGTGGGAGAAGAACAAGTGGGGGAAAAAAAAGGTGATGCAAAGCCAAGAAAAACAGATGGTAGCAAGCTCTGCAAGGGGCAAGAATGAATAAATAACTGCAGATTTTCTTATTCTGTCGGAAAATATATTGTCAAATCAATAACACAGATTTTAGGAAATGCAAACTAGATCAAATGTGCATTTTTTCAGGATTAAACAATGGCACTTCATCAGGACTGGCAGTCTGTACTGCGTATGTCTGCCTAAATGAAACAGCGAGAAGTAGAAATACCATTGCTTCTTGTTTGACCTCAAGGTTACATTTCACCCTTCCTGCAAAAGTTCTGCTACAGATAATGAGCCAAATCTTTCAGGAGTCAGTCAGAGTGCCCCAGTAGTTACTATACCAGTTAGCAGCATTCTGTCTTTGACAATCTGAGTCAGGGCTGTGATTCTTAGAGAGCAGAACTTCTCAATTTTTATGGGAATTTTCCTGTACCTGCCATTAGAGCCATAGGAAGCTACTTAATACATCTGTGCATGCTTCTAAAATGATTAATCAATACACTTTTTTGACCATATTGGGCCAAGCTACGGGGGCAAAAAGAGATGCTTATAAATAGCCAAGTATACAAACACTCTTCCTTTCTTCCAGCAAAAGATTTATTCACCTCTTTTTAAGTCATCCAGAGGAAGTTAAGCAACATATGGGAGGCATGAAAGTTGCTCGCTGCAAATCTGTCAATCCGTTCTAGCAAGGCTGTGCATCAGCCCCAGCTCTGCTGCGAGCACAGCCTTCCTGCCAGCTGGCCCAGGCTCAGCTATTCACCCTGAGACAAACTGGCTCCCACCACACCGAGCCACGGCCCTGCCAGTGGAGAGCTGGGAGGCATCATGCCTCACGTGCTCTCGCTCTGCAGCCACAGTGCAAAAACAAGCTCTGCAGCACCGCTGATACTAAGTCACCTGCCAAGAGTAGTGGGTTAGAGAGCATAAGGCATTGCAGGCTGGGGAGCTACAGCCTCTGATGCAAGCAGCCTCTTGACACAATGCCTGTAGAAGAGGGCTGTGTGCTCAAGTCTTGCACATTGGTTCCACTGGACTGTGTTCAGGGATGGTGGATTTGGGGACTAACACAGACCAGACCCTGTGATTGAGGAGATCTTCTGGTGAAGCCACCTGTGGAGTTGCATCTGCTTGAGCCCTCCACTCTCCAAGTGGAGAATGAGCAATGATCGGATCTGGAGTCCTGGAGCACCACCACACAACCAAATTGGAAAATATCAGTTCCGCCTCTCACACACATGATGAGAAGGCTCCATTTTAATTTCTGTTTCAGAAGATCTGGACACACAAGGTTGGCTGGTGGTAAAACTTAACTGCCTTTTCCCAGCATGTCAATAAATCAAAGTGGTTGGGTTATTTCTGGGAAGTCAGAAGCCAGCAGAGGCAATGGGAAGGAAGAATCACCTCTTATCTTACTGCTTTTCCAGAGGCAGCAAATGCTTGGTTATCATGCCCACAACACTGATGATACTATTTTCATCCAAGCTCAAATTTCTATTTTGCCCATGCAAATTTGTAGGACAAGGTCACTGTGACTGCCTTAGTTTCTATCTTTCTGATGAAAGCAGAACCTGATGCTTCTTCTCAAAACTACATACTCCTGACACTGATCACTTTTGCAATGTAAAGGGAACTCTCTTGCTAAAAATCAGTCTTTCTGATGAAGCAACATGTCTGCAGGTGAGCCTCCCAGCTGCCAGAAGCCCTTGCTCCCTACTCAGCAGGTACAAAGTACTCCCCCTCTAACAACAACTCTAAAGGAAAACCAGACCCCTGAGATGTTCGGGGGAGTGACCTAGAATCGTGTATGACCAAGTCAGGTTTGTACATCTGGGGGTGCTGCCATTAAGTCAGCAGCGTCACAGTTGGCTCCTTTTGAAAATGGACAGGTTTTGAAGGTAAATGAGCTGTCAGAAGAGACAATAGCTGGGAATGCCTCCAGCTCCAGCCCCAGGCTGAAAACTGAAGTACTTCCTTTTGTTAGAGTATATGGCCAAATCCTGAGTCCTACACCTGTTTTATTGCCAAGAGTGACAGTTCTCTTCATCTGAAAGAATGTATTTCTGTAGCTGACCCTTGTTCTGCAGGCTACAAAAGACTGCATTAACAGTACTTCTACAAAGCATTTTTTTAATTACAGACAATTCTTTGCATCAAATTCTAAGTAGGCTGGTATTGTAATGCAATTGCAGTCACCTTGGTAGAATATTTTTCCATAGCTCCTTTATGAATATCAGCACCTAGCCAATATTCTCTCTCTCATACATAAGCCTCCGAAATTATACTGATCAAAGTAACCTGCATTTATATACTAATGTGCTCCTGCATTCAGGACATTTGCCAAGTGCTAAATATAAGGTTTCTTGCTGTAGTCAAAATCAAAATCAAATTCAAATTCCAGCTGCTAATATGCAGCAAAGATTTAGCAATAAGAAGCCATGTTTGTAGAATCGGACACCAAAGATGATTAAATTAAACTGAAAGGGGAATTCGTACATGCTTGAAATTAGTTTGCTGAAGATACCAGCATTCGTTTCCTTCCTCTGACAGATGGAGCCACCCCACGACCTTTAGCAATCAGAGCAAACAGGATCATGGCTTTGCCAAGATTCCTTCCCCAGCAGCACACTGACTTAAAAATCAGCTTCAGCCTGTGCTGACCGGGGTGGGAGGATTACAGGATGCTCAAACCAGTGCAGCAAGTTCAGAGATAGCCCTGAACACAAGCTTTGATCCACCTCTTCCCACTCTGTGACATGCTCTGCAGCAGACCAGGCATTCAGTGGGACCTAATGAACACCACTCAGGTTTATCTTAGTAGTCTGTTTTTTAAGCAAAGGATTGCCCACTCCCTGAGCAGAGAAACTGATGATCAAGATGGAAAAAACACGTCATCAGTGTGCACTGATGAGATCTTGAGAGCAGGCAGAAGCAAGAAGATATTGTAGGGATGGGCAGACAGTTACTTCCTTGGCATTGCTAATTTGGGTCTTTCAAAGCAGCACTAAAATTCCCAGTGTAAAAAAATATCCTCACTACAACTGTCACTAGAGAGATCAAAGGATTTAAAAAATAAAATATTGTTCACGTTTTCTCTCTCACTCTTCCCCATTAGCTCTTATTCTCAGGCATTATCTCCTTTGAGTCCCCTGTATGCTACAATTACACTGATGGCCACAGGCAGGAGATGGAAAACAGAGATGTCCTTCCGGCTGTTTTATGCACCTGCACATGTTTGCCAAGACACCTTTTTTGCTCCTTCCATCCCTTCTTTGGATACCATTCTAGGTCTCCTCTGAGCACATATGGAGAATAGTACCAGGTTGTTTGCTGGTTTTGCCTTGGAAACATCATCCATCCTGATTTAGAAACCAGAGAGAGACCACTGCTCCTGGTCATCATACCTTGCACACAGTTAATTGCAACCACAGGAAGGATTGTCACCTTTTAAGAGGCTAGGGTTAACTCAACTCCTTTGCAGCCTTTAAATTGAAAGGATAAATGGTAGGAGCAGGCATCCCAGAACAGTGGCACAGTTTCTAGAAAAAAAAAAAAAAAAAAAGCAAGAAAAAAAAAAAAGCCACTATCCACATTCAATTCAATAGAACATGGCCCAGGCCGGAGGGGAAAAAAGCTGAGAGTCTTGCAGTCATGCGGGTCTGCCATTGCAGAGCATGTGACACCTCAGCCCAGCAGCATTCAAGCTTGGGAGTGGGTGTCCTGCTGATGGAGCATCCTCTGGCAGATGGGACCGGGGGTGCCCTCTGCTGTGATCTGTGTGTAGACATGCCCACACTGTTTCAGCAAAGCAGAGTTCCCTGAGACTGATCATTGATGGCAGGTTAGCAGAAACCATTCTCTGTATCAGTGTGGATGAGCAGGTGAAATGGAGGGAGAGGAGAAGACACTAACCCTCCATTCAGCAAGGAATGGCAAAGGGAGAGGCAAAGAGAGGTCAAGGATGGATCTTTAGAGCTGTTTGTTTAGTTCCTTTTGAAATCAGGCAAGGAATGCCTTAAAGGGGATCTGGGCTGAAACAGTTTGTCCAGGAAGTTATTAGAAAATCAGGAAACTCCCTACCCTTCTGCAGTCTTCCTTGGCCAGTCAATCAGAAGAGCAGCAGGCTGTCAGTAGCTCTGGTATTACATAGCTTTCCTTCCCACCACTGTTTATATGTACTTCATCAGAGGTGTCTCTCTCAGAGGATGGATTCATGCAGAAGTAAGAAAGTGCTTTTAACTGTTCCCAGCAAGGACAACATCATGGGGATCACAAGGACCTACAAGAGGAGCATCCAGAGGGTCTTAAAACTGAAAGCAAAGATTTATACAAAGGGGAGTAATTTGTCTCTAGGAGATGATACTAGACTTGAAAGCCAAGGTAACTAGGTGACTGACAAGCTGCACTTGTGAGGCTGGGATAAAACAGCACCAGCCCTGTCACAGGGCAGCTTGCAGAGAGATTTGTTATTATCCAAATGGAAATTTTGTAGATTGCAGCAAAGAAGACAATGTGCAGCAGGGCCAAAGTTCCAGTTCCCAAGCCCAAAGTGGTTCAGCCGGCACTTGACTGTGTCTGGTGACCTCACCATCCAGCTTGACTGAGCCTGGTCATCACCATGGGGCACACGGCACATTCTGGGGCACATTGAGTGTGTCACCATCCTTCCTCTTGACTGATGGAGGATGCAAAAAAGGATGCAAGATTTGCTGCCAGAAAACCTTATCTGCATAAACAATGCAGTTTAAAATTTGAAATGGTGAATGTGACAGCAAGCTGATTCTCACCTGGGTCAAGGCAACTTCTTCCTGCCAAGTAAACACACACCACTGAGTTCACGTGCTGCTGCAGCAATACCTGAGGGCAGCTGGAAAAGCCAATATGGTCTGTTTCTCCTGCAGGATCTCCCAACAAGAATATGCCTTGTCTGAGATAAGTGCTTCACTTGTATCTGTACAGAAATCCCATGGTTCAGAGATAGGGTTTCAAATAAATAAACAAGAAAGAATTTGTACCTTGCTGAGTCTAGCATACTCTGGGAAGCAGAGCATGGCCTGGAAAGGAAAAAAATGAGGGGGACACTGCCACAAACTCTGGTTTCAAGGCCTCGTGCAGCACAGCTGAAGTGGTAACTATGGGTTTCCTCATGTGGCTGAAGGCCAACACGGCTCCAGGCAGCATGGGGATGGCTTTATACCAGCTAGTTTCTGTCAACTGATGAACATCAGCTCTTTTTCTTCTTTTGACTGAAGTATGACTCAGTTTGTTATGGCCTTGCAAAAGCAATATTAAAGAGCAATATTAAAGACACTTGTAAAATTAAAAAACAAAAAGTCCCCCTCATCAGTTGCCACCTGCCCCACCCATGATTGAGTAAGGAAATGTTCTTTTTAATGACTTGTTTTCTGTGGATTTGTGGTTTTAAGTGCCCAAGTACATCTCAAACACAGGCCTGGAAAAAGAGCTGCAAACAAGGGTGAGGACCAACCTCAGGGCTGGCAGTGTCACACTGCCCTCTCCTGCTGGGCTCCTCAGCAGATGCTAATCCAGCTGGCTATGATTACTCTCTCCAGGATTTTTAAATCCAGGCTATGAAGATTAAGGAGTCTCCCTGTCCCGAATGAGGGAATCATCCCTTAATCTACTGGTGCTGGCACAATGGCACCAGGGACAAAACAGTATTTTCTGAAGAACATGGTTCTGCCTCTTTGTAGTTCAAGGACTTTTGGGAACACTATGTCAAACTGTCTGTGGGTTAAGAGTCTGGTTACAGATGAAAATTTATAGCCAAGACCCACCTCAGTCCTCCACTCAATACTCTTGTGAGGCTATCTTCAGTCTGTCACCCCAAGTACAAGCTGAGCTCTGGGGATACCCCCTCCACAAAGGATGGAACCCTTTATGTTTATCATTGCTACTCTGCACCCAATAGCTGAAGCAAATAGAAACAAGAGGTGAGGAAAAGTGCCAAAACAGTTAGTCTTTAATCAGCACAAGAAAGATATGGTCTTACTTGTTCTTATTCTGCATTCACCTCTTGGTGAATGGCAAACTGGTTTTCACCAGTTTCAACCCATGTTTCAATCACAACCAAGCCCTCACAAAGCTAGAACGTTTGTTTCTGGTTTTGTAATCTCCCCCACTTCTTCAGTGCCTTGTGTTTTCCACCCCTGCTTGCAAGAACCCCCTTCTTTCTGTGGATGCTTTAACCAAGTGACCTGTAGGTGCTGACACCAGCCACACTCTGAGCACATCCCAGCCCCCAGTGCCCCTCAATGGCTCATCTGCAGGCCTTCACTCACTCATCCCAACTTTTCACTCTATTTTTGGGCTGACATGGCTGTCTGAAAGGATCTTCCCCTTTGCTGTTCCTGTATCAGCCCCAGTTTATGGGACAACTGATAGGGGAAAGGACAATCAACAGTGTAAAGCTGTGTCACTCCCAACCTTGGAATTCACTGCCCCATCTGCCAGGGACATGTGACTCCAAGAAGGTCAGATTCTGTATGTAAAAAGTTAGAAAACTAGAAGTTCAAGATCTATATAAGACTGTTTAGAATCTACATAAGACTGATTTACATAGGGAAGAAAAGCCATAACTTTTCATAGATTTAAAACCTAAAAAGAAACAGTCTGTCTTCTAACTTATGTTACGTGTTAAAACCTTCCTGAAATATAACCTGATTTCACTTTGAGGGGTCTGACTTGTGAGGGCTGGACCACGACATGACATTTTGATGTCTCAGGAGCTCCCTCCAGCGTGGCGAGAGGCAACTTCAGCTTGTTGTGCACTCCTGAACTCAACACCCACAGCACATTTGGCTGCTACCCTTCTTGGCCCATTGGTGTGACAAGTGAAGAAGATAGAGGAGGGCTTGGCCTATACCCCACATGCCCCCCAACCACACTGATCTAAGCCTGCCATTAGCATCAGTGAATATCACCCCTGGGGCAGAGCACCCTCCACACCAGTGATTTATACCCTTTTCATTTGCTGCCACAAGGATGATTTTTCTTTTTAATCCATTTTTGCTCTGATGTTCTCCAGCTTAATGCAAGCTTTACTGGGGGAAGGAAGCTTGATTTGATTTCTGACAGAGTTAGGAACAAAGAGTCAGTCAGCAGTCAGTCTCCCTACTGCTTGAAGCCTGAGTGGTGAAGGGACCACTGCAGCAGCCAGCTTCCCCCTCTGCCCCAAGGCTTTGCCCGGATCTGTTTGCACGTGTCACAAACAAGCATTGAGAGGCAGCAGCATTGCCCTAAGCTTTGTATTGCTGTTCACAGAAAGAAATGTTCACCCTGACAGGCTCATTGTCATGGCAACTAGAGATGAGATATTCCCCCGCCCCCTTATAATGGTACTGCTGCTAGAAAGGCAATGCAGGATCTGGCCTGTCTTGGGGGATTTAGCCCCATTGAGGCCAGGTATCTGTAGCCCAACAGCCTACAAAGGCAGGTAGGTGGAGGTGACAGGAGATGCATATTCCACAAGGAGCATCTCTAGGACAGAACCTCTCCATTGTACCATACACCCAGAGAAAAGATGGGGACAGCTGTAGTTTGCTATCTCTGACATTAAGACATGGCAAAGGGCGAGTGGTGGCAGTTACACCTATGGATAACCCCAGGAACCACCTGCTGAGTCACTTGGATTGATAATTTTTTCCTCTGAATTAGATTTTTTTCTAGCCCATGATGCCCAGTCACAGGCCACATCACTTGCACACCCTGACACAGGGCTACGAAATCTTAGCAGCACCATAAAATTAACACATTTTCTCTTCTGGTCACAGTGGAGAACCAAGGCAGGGCAGATCTCGTTATTCGGCTTGCACAGAAAGTTTCTGGAGCCCTGTGGGGTTTGCAGGCTTAAAAAAGATACATTTCAGAGAGCTCAAATATTTCTAACTACTAAGGACTACCTGTGAGGACATTTTCCCCCTTGCTGTGATGACAATAAGCCAGAAAACATCATTATCAACTTCTACAGCATGAGCTTCTCCCCGCTGCCACATGCATTTAGGAGAGCAATCTGGACCTCAGTAGTTGTAAGGTGGAGTGTGAAAAGCATTACACAGGAGTTTGAGCACTGAGGCTCCCATAATGAATGCCATCCACTGCCCCCAGGAAATGCTCAAAAGAACCCTCAAATGCATCTTTGAAGCATGCCTGTGGTATTACTTTTTAGTGCCAGATTAACTGGAAGACTTGTCTCTCCAAAGCAGAGGGCAACATGGGTACAGTGTTGCTGATTTTGCATGAGGTGTACTTGAGAAGCTCATACATAGGAAAGCCATCACATAAAGAATGCACAGACTGCAATCCTTGCTCTTGGGAGCTTCTATCTCAAAATTTGGGTCATTTTCATCAGGAATGCAGTTGGAGCAAATGCTACAGCAATGTTCTGCCTGTAAAACACTATTAAAACTGGAAAACACTCTAATGCCTTGGCAATACCAAAAATAAAATGGGATCAGTCACAATTTACAGTCTGCCATGGCCAATTCTAAATAAGTCCCATGAAGAGCATAAAACAAGAAGCATCTTCTTCCCTCACCTAGCATTCTTGGCAATGATAGTCAATATTTCCTGGACACCAGCTTTCAGCTGGAGCAAGATCCTCCATTCCCAATATTGCTCAAGCCCAGCAGTCAGCAGGTAAGAGCCAAGGTGATAAATTCTGGATGAATGCCTCATTTGGCATAGGTGCGGCATTTACTTCGGATGGCAGACACTTACCTAATCCAATATAGAACCCAAAAGTCCTTTTCTTTTGGAAAACCACTTAAAATTAACATGTACTCTTCTTTAGTGGACAGGCTGCTGTTGTGTGCTCTTCGTTGTGGAGATCCTTGTAATGCCACTTCTATGTCAACAGTAGGAAAGGAGTTCTGTCCTTGGCTTGTTTTCTACTACAACACATATCATCAAGCAAGTGCTGAAATTCTGCATATTCAACACAGAATTATTGCCTGTAGTAAGATTTCAGAGACTGCTAATGAGACAAGGATTTGGTCCACATAGTAGAAGTAATAGATGGTCCCTACAATTAAGAACGAAGTGCATGCCTGTTGGTTTACCCAAAACATTACAAAATAATTAGGCTTGCACAATATGTCTTCATCTTTATAAATTTAACATCCTAGACATCATTTAAAGTCTTTTTGGTTTTACCTGATTTGTGAAATGCTGTATTTGTTCTGTGATGCAATGGCAATTTAGCAAAACCCAGTGAGGAATGCTAAAGTACAACTTTTTTTACCTTTTTTTTTTTTAAACCCCCCCCCCCCTTTTTTTTTTCCCCTGCACAGGTAAACACTTCTCAGTTTTAGTCCAGTTATTTTTTCATAAGGCTCCTTGGATTTGCTCCCCTAAAGATTTTTTATTTATCCTTTGAAAAGTCATTACGATGCCATAAGCAAGAGGGGAAGATTTTAGGAAGATCGAAGAGAAGGTTTTCAGGGATGCATAAAGCACCACAGAAAATCAACATGCATTTCCTTGGTCTCCACTCCAAGGCTATGAAATACAGCATCACTGTGAATGGTTAACCTTTACTAAGTATACCTGATTTATATAGCCAGCCTTTAAGAACCCTACTTCAAGGATAAAAAATAAAGGGGCATCTGATAAGCCATTAGCACCAGAGCTTGTTGAAGTACAAGGAAGTTGCAGCAAATACAGTTTCTTCTTACTAGAATCAGAGGAACACAGAAACCATAAAACAGTTGAATTTGCTGGTTTCAGGTATCATTTCTTTTACTTGATAAACTTGCACTGAATGCAAAACATGCTCTAATAAGCCTGGGTTTTGCTTATATATTCAGCACACTTAATATTTCCTTCAACTGAAGTCCACTCCTTTTCATGGTTAGTTGCATTCTTGTTTCTGTCCAAGAGCTATTTGGCTCAAGTTGCCAGGAAAACAAAATAAAAGGAAAATACCCAGGCCAAGTCAATCTTAACTTAGAGCATCAGACAATGAAAAGTCAACAGGAATAAACATACACTCTTCTCTGATTGCTTACCTGTATATGGAATATCCTAGTATTTAGGGGAGAGACTGTCTTTAAATACAGAAAAACACATTTGAAAGGTTAGCAAGTAAAACCCAGCTTTTTCATTAGAGGAATGTCAAATTCAGCCAGAGAATCTTAGTTTAATTTCACTTCGCTGACAACTAAGTAACTCCCTCGTGAGGTCTACTTGCTTACAAATCCATTGATGAAACTGAGCATTCAGGTCATTTAGCAAAGCTTGTGGAGGCTGATGGAGTGCTGTGTCCTAAAATGAACAAAGGCTCACATAGTGGAACGTGTCCACTGGTTACATCCTAGGCAGAGGTCTAGAAAAATGCAGTGTAGTGATTTTGTCTGGTTTCCAGGTATAAACTTTATTAAAAAATGTTGGATCATACCTAAATAATCATTAGGGAGCAGGACAAGCGCTAGAAGAAGAGTCCAGAGAGCCTGGTCACTTCCTTGCTCTCGTTACAATTCATATACATTAAGACTGGCCTTAAGTGTCCACTCACAGAATGGCTTCTCTGTGCACAACCTGAACTGCAAAGCTAACATAAAATGTAATGTTATTGAAATAATTTGATTAATAAAATTGTGCACTTCCTACTTGGGTATTATTCCCTTTTCAAAGAGAGAAAAATAGGCCACACCCACCATGGAGCACAGCTTAGCTAACACCCAGTATAACAGTATCACAGTATCACTAAGGTTGGAAGAGACATCGAAGATCATCAAGTCCAACCTGTCACCACAGACCTCATGACTAGACCATGGCACCAAGTGCCACGTCCAATCCCCTCTTGAACACCTCCAGGGATGGTGACTCAACGACCTCCCTGGGCAGCACATTCCAATGACGAACGACTCGGTGAAAAACTTTCTCACCTTGCGCCTAAACTTCCCCTGGTGCAGCTTGAGACTGTGTCCTCTTGTTCTGGTGCTGGTTGCTAGAGAGAAGAGACCAACCCCTTCCTGGCTACAACCACCTTTCAGGTAGTTGTAGAGAGCAATGAGGTCTCCCCTGAGCCTCCTCTTCTCCAGGCTAAACAATCCCAGTTCCCTCAGCCTCTCCTCATAGGGCTTGTGCTCAAGGCCTCTCCCCAGCCTGGTTGCCCTTCTCTGGACACGTTCAAGTGCCTCAATGTCCTTCCTAAACTGAGGGGCCCAGAACTGGACACAGTACTCAAGGTGTGGCCTAACCAATGCAGAGTACAAAGTACCCACGGCCAGCAGCAGAATAAATCTGTCCCAGTAGCATGAGCATTTATGAATATATAACATATATAACACACGCACATTGAGTTATGAGTGTGATTCGCCCATGAACTCAGGCTTTCCAGCTCCATTCTCTATTGCCTTGAGATGCTCATCATTCTATCAGCAGTAATGTGGGCAGAAAAAGGAAGCACAAAAGAAGACTGCATTGGCCTGAAACCTTGGTCCTCAGAAAGTACCTCAAAGCTTCATGGTGCCTCTGTAAAGCTACCAAGCCTCCTGCAGATCTGACTTTAGAATATATTTTAAGGAAAACCACCAATTTTATTCACACATAATATGATTACTGCTCAGTTAGTAGCATCAGGAATGCAATGGTGATCAGAAAATAATCAGAGTGTTAGGATCTGCTTAAAAATTTTGGCAAACCCCAAATAAAGGCTAGTCTAACCTTTGTGAAAGATCTTAAAGAGGCATCAAGCCCAGTGGCAAAGGCAGATGCCTGTTGCCCCACAACATCAATTTACAATCCTGCAAGAAAACTGAGTAGAACTTGATTTTTTTTCTGGGGATCTTTGCAAAGTGAAGAGCCCACCTTGGATCAGAACCAGTCTCTACCTGCAGCTCTTCTGGTGCTGTGGCTGCCATGACACTGGCAGAAACCTGTTGTCCAGCACCAGCAAAAAGGCCAAGTTTGCAGCAGGGTGGAGTGACCCCAAATCACTGATTTATTCCATGGGTATCCCTTTCCCTCTCAAGCAGCTGCTACTGAATACACATGACGCAAAGACAGAGCTTCTGATTGACTTTCCTTCTGCCTCTTCTAATGCACCAGTTTGTGAAGGAAGTTGTAATCAGATGGACTCAAGCCTGCCCTTGGATCTCCAGCACACAACCTCCTCTGCTCCAGTGGAAATCCCAAATCATACTGCTGAAAACAACCAGACACATTCTCTGAGAAGCACAGCAAACCTGAGGGAATAACTCGGGAGCTTAGCTCACATTTAAGGCATATTCATTTAATCTTCTTGCTTAACACAAGAAATGATGAACCCTATGCAGAAGCAGAGTGTTAATCACGGATTTCTTGAACAGGCCTGAAAACACCATCTGCTGAGCAAAACAGTGAAGCTTCCCAAGGGTTAACGATATTGAGGAAAAGATGCACCAGAAACCTTTGGAGCTTAGCATATATAGCGCAAAATTCAAGCCAGGAGACAGCCAGCAGTGGAGCTAGCTGACATGTCACTGCTGCCCTAGAAAAATATCTTTAAGCTTATGAGAATATGGTAAGATAAAATCCAGAGCGGGCCTGAGGTCTTGGCTGTTCTGAAACAGTACAGTTGTGGGGGAAATAGCCCACTGCTTTTGGAGTGTTTTCTTGACCCACACTATAGCCTCTCATTTTAATGTTTATCCATTGATGAGGAAGAATCACTAAAAGAGAAAGAATTCCTTTGTAGTGGCTCTCGGTAGCTGATGGCTTCTTTCTGTATTTTTAAAGCATGGTGGTTCCTTGTTTGAAACCTCAATGTCTAGTTGAAATGAGAAGGGTTAACTTAAAAAGGGACAGAAACACTGTCACCTCCCATCTCATGAGCTGCTGTCTGGCGGTGGAAGCAGCCAGCGACTTCCCACTCTGCTGCCGCCACGACTGCCCCCAGCGGGGTCACCCGACGCTGCGGGTTATCCCAAAGGAGCAGAGGAGGCAGCTGCGAGGAGCATATCCGTTTCACCAGCACCCTGCAGGCTCCCGGACGGGCGACAGATGGCGTCATTGTGCCGCGGCGTGGGCTCCGCCCAACGCGTCCCTGCCTTCTCCCGCCGCGGCTGGAGCGGGCCCGGGGTAGGCTACGTTCAGTGCGGGCACCGACACGAGCACAAACACGGGCACGGGCACGGGCACGGGCACGGGCACCACCAGCACCGGCACGGGCACCCGCTGGCTCAGCGTCCTCCCGGGGAGGCACGGCATCCTCTTCCTTGCATCCCCGAGGAGTGGACTTAAATTTTCCCTTTCGGTCCTTTGAGAAGCCCTCAAAATGTTATTAGGGACCCCCCCCCCCAAAAAAAACCAAAACCCAACCAACCAACCAAACCCAAACAACAACAACAAAACAACAACCCTCTTAAAAATTTTTCCTGTTTTAAATCAAAAGACTTAAAAGGGCCACAAAAATGATCCAAGGGCTGGAATCCCTCTGCTATGCAGACATGCTGAGGGAGTTGGGGTTGTTCAGCCTGGAGAAGAGAAGGCTTCAGGAAGACCTTCTTGAGAGCTTTCAGTACTTAAAAGGTCCTATATGAAGGATGGGGACACTTTTTAGCAGGGGGTATTGTGACAGGACAAGGAGGGATGGTTTTAAACCAAAAGAGGGGAGATTTAGACTAGAAGAATGTTTTTTACAGTGAAGGTGGTGAGACACTGGTACAGGTTGCCTAGAGAGGCGATGAACACCCCATCCCTGGGAAGACCCAAGGTCAGGTCAGGTCGGACAGACCTCTAAGCAACCTGCTGTAGATGTCCCTGTTGACTGCAGGGGTTAGACCAGCTGACTTTTAAAGGTCCTTTCTAACCCAAACCATTCTATGATTCTATAATTCTACTCTTAACAACTATTCTTTTGGAGGACTGGTGCCCAGAGTGGAGGTGAAATGCAGCACATTTTGTCTAGCTTTAAAGCCTGCCCTCCCTGCCTGGGAAAGTTCTGCTTTGAGACTATTAGTCTTCCTTGCACCCATGCACAGCACTGACGTTCCTGAAATCAATCACTCCTGAAGCACAGGAAGGAAATCCCCAAACAGGCATCACCAGCTGGTGAATCTTAAAGTACCCAAGGGCCAGTGAAGGAAGTCCATCTCCCCAGCAGCACATAACTCCTCTGTCCTGCCTCTCAGGATGACCTTAAGGCTCCAATATTTAGCACCATGGAGGCTTTTCATGATCAGCACACCTAACAAGGGGGCAAAGGGGAGAGAAAGTTCATCCCTTGCAGGGGCAATGTTTTGTTTTTTCCCCTTTTTTGGCAGCAAAAAGAATAATAAACCTGTTTCTGGTTGGGACCTCAGACATACAGGAGGCTCAGACTGCCAGCTTGAAGCCTGGCAGGTAATGCCCCACTAAGTTGCAGATAGCAGCTTGCCCTTTTCGTGCCTCAAGTTAGTGAGATGCCCACAGTTTCTGTACCAGGAACAGTGATGGCACCCACTTTCTGCTAAATAAGATGAGCAAGGTGTCCTCCTCTGTCACAGACTGTTTGCAGGCCATGCCTTGGCCAGATCTTCTGGCAGGAAGGGCTTGATTTATAAAAACACTTCATGAATCAGATGAGCCTCCCTACAGAGAGAACCCTGTTGCCTCTCATTGCTTACAAGTCACCTAAAGGCAAGCTGGATGCTTGCATCCCTTTGTCCACTTCAAATGAAGCTCTGCACGTTTGTACGCATGCTGGGTGGGGTGTGCAGGGTGGTTTTGGGGTGCAGCTAACAGCAACTCCATCCCAAAAGTGCCCAGAGCTGGATTATTGTGATAGCTACAAATCTGTGAGATGGGGCCTGCACATTCACACAAAGGATGAACAAGAAGGACCAGTAAAACTTGTGTGGGTCATGCTGACAGCCCGTCCCACACTCCCAGCACCTTTCCAGTTAGAGTGGGGAATAAACACAACACCCACCTGCAATATAACACACCTGGCAGTACACACCTTCTCAGGAGGGGGACCCAGACCTTTCACATTGCTCCACACTAAAAAGGAAAAAAACCCAAACAACTGAGGATAATGCTATTTAAACAGCAGATTCTGACATGGAGGTTTTGATGGTGATCAGTAGCACCTACACCCTAAGAAGGGTAAGATCTTCCCTTCAGCCTCAATGGCTGCTGCAAAGAAAGCAGTAAGAGAGCTGGCAGCTGTGAGCTTACATGGGAGTTTCCTTCCTGAGCCACCGCTAGAGGTTAGCTAAGCCATGAAGCTGCAGCAGTAACTCTTGCCAGTCTTATTCCCAGTTCCGCTGAGCTCTTCCTGGCTCTGCAGAGGCTACAGTTGTAGCACGAAGCCCTGCTGAGCTCCATGTGCAAAGAGCATTGCTGTGGTGAGGGATATATGCAATCATTTCCCCTGGCACTGCACTGCCTGCCACTCTGCTGGCCTAAGAAACAGTGGGACTCTCCCTAAAATCTCTGTCCTCAACCAAAACCACCCTTTGCTCCAGCACCCAATTTGTTTCTCTCATGTCTGATGTGAACAAACTCTTCCTGGATTGACACAGTCCTTACAGCCAGGCAGCACAATGCTCCCAGTGTGGCACATTTTAGGGCAGAACAAAAGCTGGTTGCATGGGCCTGGGTTCCTAGTTCTGTGCCCATTTGGGTCCTTTCCCAGACTTTACTGAATCTGCCTCCTTTGTAGTGGTAGTGGCAGTGATGAATTTAAGAAACATAGCAGGTCTAGCAGATACTATTTCTACCCTGTGGCTTCCTGAAGCCACACACATGCCACTTCAAGAAATCCCATACAAATGGCTGCTTCAAAGTAACCTGTATGCATCAGTAGCCCTGGAGATGGCACATGACAAAACAAATCTGTCTACTTCAGCCTTAGCAGAGCATCCAAGTGCACAGCAAAGCCAAGACAAACACAGCACTGCTCTCTACTGAAAACCTATGTGGTTTGAAAATCTCCATTGTTACTCTGTCCCAGAAAGTGATTCATCCTTCTGCAGGGCTCTGACTTGCCTCCACATCTTTCGCAACACTGCCTGGCTTTATAACATCGCGGTCACACACAGGACCTCCTAGCAGAGTTCTCAGCTTCCTTGTGAGCAAGAAGGCACCGGCTAATCCTTATAATGATTTTCCTCTTGCAGCACTTCTTCTTGCCAGCCATAGACTTATTCCTTGCAATGACCCTTTTTTGCCTCTTTCATGCCTTTGTATGTGTTTCCATTGTATTTTTGATCTGCTTCGTTATCATCTTCTCCTTCAGCATTGTGGAGAGGAATATTGATGTCAAAGGGAGAGCGATTGTAATTCTTGTGTCCAACAGCTCCATTGGGAGGATGCTTGCAAGGAACCTGGATAAAGCAGGTTTCAGGGTGTCGGCTGCACACTGGCCTCCTCAACAGGAGGGCACAACTATGGAAGAAGAGTGCTCTTCAAGTATGGAGGTAGCCCAGCTCCGCATGACTGAAGATGAGTATCAGAAGACAATGAAAACCTTCATAGAAAGCCACTTATCCCTGAAAGGTAACTTTTAGGACAAACTTGTGGTTTGTGCATACAGCAGAACTCAAAATGCACAGGATTATGAGATGGTTGTGGTTCATCGGCAAAGGAGGGAAGCAAGAGTGCTTTAGGAGATGGGTTATAAAAATAACTGCATCGCATTTTGTTGTGCAAACCAAAAATTTTGCTTTTTCCAGGGGAAAGAGCCTGCTGTGGTGGCTGTGAAAGGCTCCACTAAACCCCAGTCCCTGCAGGAGGGCAAGGTAGGCTGAGGAACAAGGGGAAAGAAGGTCCCAGCAAAACACAGAAGGTTGGACTCACCCTGGGGAAAAAACAAGTTGGAGCAGAGGACTGGGCAGTGACCTGACATGAAGGAAATGTGGCTGATTTTTAACCTCTTCTATATTAAAAAACCTGAGGTCCCTCCTGGCTTCTTGCCTGCTGTGACATTCGTACGGGACAGTCAGGGCAGAGTTTTGACTGGAAGGTTGGGACTGTCTCCCTGAACCACACTGCTGTCATCTCTGCAGGAATATGGAACTGAAAGCAACCTGCAGAGCACACCTGGGACAGCATGAGGCAAGTGCCCTACTGAGGGGATGGCTGTAAGCACTTCTGCTGGGGAGACTCTCCAGTTCTTTCTAGGTGCAAGCACCAGTGGGCAGGCTGGCTTACATCCTGACTGAATTAGCTCTGATATCCAGAAGTCTCTGTCCTCACAGTCATAATTTTACACCTCTTGGGAGTGACGGAAGATTCTCCCTCAGCTATCAGGGCTGTAATCTCAGGGCCCACAGGGCTAGAAGGTTACAAGAAACGAGGCCAAGCATTTCCTCCATTGGGAAACTACCTAAGGTACATCTGAGCAGCAAAGCTTTTTCACTACTTCCCTGTCCTGTCTCCTCCTTTCTCCAGCTCCTCCATCCCTCTCCTCCTTACTCTTCTCTCTGTAGTTTCTCTGAGGCTCCCTTTGAGGTATCCCTAAGATGGCCTCTTATGATGAGCCGAGATTTCTGAGAACATCCATACCTCATCATGTCAAAAAATGAGACCCTTGTCATTGCTGCCTAGCACTGAAAGTTTTCTTTGTGCTCCCAGGCTATGTAGAGGAAGGACATTTTGGAAGTCAGAGCACACACCAGGAAGCCTTCTCTAC
This sequence comes from Picus viridis, assembly GCA_033816785.1. Taxonomy (NCBI): domain Eukaryota; kingdom Metazoa; phylum Chordata; class Aves; order Piciformes; family Picidae; genus Picus; species Picus viridis. Next base: position 33,278,731 of record CM066576.1, read on the forward strand.
TGCAGACACTCTTCAGAGAGTCAGAAAAGAGCTATAGCAAATGCCTGCTGCTAGCTGTAGCTATTCAGGATCCAAAGGCACTGGTTATCTCACACTGCTTTTCTCCTCAGAAGCATCCAGCAGACCAGGAGTGCCTGTGGTCAGGCCTAGGGTTCATCTCCTCATTCATGAGCAGCCTGCAGGCTCCAGAACAGGTGCCCTGTACACCGACAGAGGGTTTCAGACCAAACACTCAGCTGCCTGTATGAGCATTTAGGCAAATTTACACAAGTGAAATTACTCTAGTAAAAGTTGCCTGCATAGACAAGGCCTGGAAGCTCACAGATCTGAGCATCAGCACATTCCTGCCCTGGAAATGAACAACAGTGACTTTCTTAACCAGTAAAGCTCCATGGGAGCTGGCAGTTTTTATGGGCCTGTGGTGTTTTAATCTGGCCCAGTCATATCTGTCTTTTTGCTTTTGAATACTTTGATCACTGTGCTAGGTGCGGGCTTTTGCAGGTCTGCTTGGATTTGGTGGTTTGGGGTTTTTTGACAGGCTACTCTGCTGCAGGATCTGTGAGGTTTTACATTGAGATCTCCTGCATGGTATTCACATCACAGATGCAGATGTTAAAATGTGTTTCCCAAGCACTGACCCAGTTGCATGGTAGATCAAAGAACTGTGCCAGGAGAGGGAGGAAAGAAACAGAACTAAAAGAAACCTCATAGTTTTCTCGGATTTACTTGTTAACTGTTTCAATTGAGTGCTGGTATTTATTCTTCAAGATTTGCTGCAATATTTCTGGCATGGGTGGGTGGACATGAACACATGCCACCATCTGACTGATAGTAAAACAATTTACACCCAATCAAAAGACTACATTGGTGGGTCCTGACATTCAACATACAGCTTGGTCAGTGGGATATGGACAATGAGTGGAGAAGAGAGTTTGTGCTGTAGGGTCAAGCCATGGCAGAAGCATTATACAACTTTCTCCATTTAAAAGTACCCTCTAAATGTATGCAATTTTTTGTTCCCACAGAAAGAAACTTCTGGGCTTGATTTTATGATTTATATTTTAAAATAAATTGTCCATAGGAAGTTTTTACCATGATATCTTTGCTAGTGTAATTAAAAAGACACTTGTTTGATATAAACACAGCTTTTGAAATGCATCCTAAGTGCCTTTTGAGGTAATACAATCCCCAGGTCATGTTTTCTAGAATGAAAAGACCTATGACAAGCAAAACTGTCTGTTTTTTTATTCTACTATGGGCCCAGAGAACCAAATTTTCAAGTAGGAGAACACCTTTATTTTGTGGTGGCAGTAAAAATGAATAAAGTTCTATTAAATCTAAAGAGATTGTAACACAAAGATACAGTCAGCCCCCTTCCAAATCCATGGTATGTTTTCTGATAACTTGGTTCATAAAGAGTTTTGGGGTTTTACGACTTTTAGCTTTTGGTGCCTTTAGGGCAGATGTTTAAACTTTCTATGTGACCAGGAGGTCAAAGAGATAGGGAGGGAGAGAGAAGGAGTCTTACTGGCTTACCCACAGTGGCTGAGCTTTTAGTATCAAATACTGCAATAGATGTTGGCATAGTGTCTGAGTCCTCTTGGATTGAGCTGCTTGAGAAATTGCTGTACTGAGTTGCTCTTTGGGCACGCTGCCTGGAAATGCCGACAATTGCTCCATGATTTTCAGGATTGACTGCAGGAAGGGTGGGGCAGTGTCAGGAGGGGAAAATGTGAAGATAGGCAAGACCCAACAGACAGCAATGTGACCTGACTCAAGAAGAGTTCAAACAACCAGAGCACTTTGATTAACTGCTGTAGACTCCACTGATGTAGTACCTTGAAGTTCACCTAATCACATATGCAAGACAACAGTCATGAGGCTAAGTAAAAAGAGTATTTTCTGCATCATGCCCAAAGACAGGATGCCTCTGGCTTTGACAATAAGAGCAAGCCCCACAAGGCTGACAGGTGACCTCACCCTGCCAGCCTGCACAGAGGTCAGCTCCCTGGACAAGACAGAGCAGAGAAACCAGTGTTTTGGATGTACTCTCAGCCTTTCTCATGGGTTAGAAGATTATTCAAGCTGGGGCTTTTTTTGTTTGTTTGTTTGTTTGTTTGTTTGTTTTTTGTTTGTTTGTTTTTTTCTTTTCTTTAGCTGCATCCAAAACACTTCTAGTGTCTTGAGAGATTCTGTCTTCTCCTTCTGATGTCTTTAGTGTCCCTCAGGTCTTTCTGTATTCCAGACTGAGCTTGGCCAAACTTTATCATATCTGTGGGTCTGTGGAACAGTGCTGAAGTGCATAGAGCAGCCATGACAGCAGAGCACTTCTGGGAGACCTACTACCCTGCCATCCTACCCTTATTCCAAGGGCCAAAGTTGGTTTCCCACTACCCTGTCATGCTTTTCTGCATTCTTTCTTTCTGACTCCTTGCAGTATTTCATACTGTGCTACTACTCATCATTCATTCCAGTTGTTTCTACCTGCATTCTCTTTCCTTGTTCTTCCATTAGTCTGGGCTGCCTCAGTTTTCTGCAGGGAAGATAATCAGTGAACAGTGCCTCTGGCTCTATAGCACAGCCTCCCTCTGCTCATTGAGATCTCTGCCACATTGAAGTTGCTTGCAAGAATCCTGCTGATTTTTGTCAGGGTCAGAATTTAATTTCTTATACCCAAATCTCAGCTAAGACATGACCACTGCTGGATTTTTTGGTACTTTATCAGCTTCCCTCTGTCCTTATCTGTTAAACAGGAAGGATAATACCTTTTTCACAAGTAGAGAAATAACTGATGCAAATTAATAATGTTAATTCCCAAATGATCTTAGGTCTCCTGTCTGAAAGACTTTCTCATCCTGCACATCACTATGGTGTTTCAAACCAGTGGGAAGAACTTGTTCTTGAACTGTGCTCTGAGAACTGCAAAGTGCCTGGAGAAAGTTCCCATGCTGGTGTCTAGAACAGTGGGAAACAAAAGGCTGTCATCTTTGGCCATCTGTTCTCATTCCCATGATGCTGCTGGTGGGGTGACCCTTATAGCTTCTTCCTAAGTTCAGGCAAGTTCACCTGGGTCATTTGATCACTTTAATCCAGATGATTACTTTCTTCTGTACATCCTGAGACACTCGTGCAATCTCTTCTTTGAGTAGAGCTGTGAGGGCAGTCACACCAGCCGTGACAAGTACAGCTAATCCTGGGCAAGGAAGGGTGTCCACAGATTCAGCTTCTTGCTCAAGACTGAGATGCTGGTACTATACAGAGAGCTGAGGTACGACAAGACTTTTAGCAGCACCATGGCTTGTTGGACGGTTTCCACCTCTTCTAAAGGTCAGGCTGGTTTTGCAGTTGTTCTGCAGTGGGTAGCCATGGTAAATGCAATCCAGTTACTTGCCTTGTACCTCTCGTTCTACATCCATCTGCTTTGGTTAGACACACAGTTTTAGTCCATAGCACTCTTGTGACAGAGATCCAGAAAGCAAGACCCTGTGTTTGGCCGGAACAGGAGGAGGACATTTGAACCACACCCTTGTGCAGTAGACATACTGCAGACATTCTTCTGCTTCCTAAGAATGTCAATGTGGTCAGTCAAGTTATTTTATTAGAAGGTAACCCTTCCTCACTCACTTTTCCATGCTATGCTTACCTTAAGATAAACGCCTAGGCCATGCAGTCATTGCTAAACTCACCACAGAGGGAAAGTTTAGCATTCTGTAGCTGTAGTATAGCTTTGTGCATGGTAAGAGCAAAGAAGAGTAACAACTGCCTGCCATTTCCACTCACTGCAGAGATGGATTGAACAGATGCGATAATCATTGACTGCAATAAGCTACAAGGGAGTAGGAATTATGAATGAATAAAGCAAACAAAATCATACACTCATGCAATTTTAAAGAGTACTGCATTATTTAACTTCACTCAGCCCAACAACTGCCAGCCACCTTGGATAAATCAGGCCATTCTGCAGGCTGCAAATAACCATGCTTGGACTCATGAGTCAAATGATTAATTTTTGTAGCTATACTTTTGTGCCTTTAATATGGGTTATCCAGAAGTCTTTCAAAAAAGTGGCTTGCAACTATATTGCCTTCCTATCTCCTGGGGATTTATCAAAACTAGAGAAGCACTTTGATACAGCAGCCATTGGGGCTGTGAAATAGCAGAGAGAGAGAAAACCAATCTTGTTCTGGAACCATAGATTGGGAGGAATTATTTCAGGATGAAGAGAGGCTTCCCATTCAAAGCTTTTATTCAAAATAAGAATCTATGCATCACCTCTAGTTGATGTGATCTTTTTCTGGACATTTAATGGGAAGCCAGTTTTCACTTCCTTGAAGCACTTTTGTAATTGTCTTGTTTCAACAGACAACCTTTCTGCCAAGAGCCTGGATGTACACACAAACCTGCACAATTAAGGAGTTACACAACACTTCTCCTCTATTCCTGTCTTTGCTCATCACCAGTGGGCAAAGCCTGTTTGGGTTCAAATTTCCAGCCCCCACGTAACACTGCTGCTGCTGATACTTACTTGCTGTTACCAGACGGAGGGGAAGGCTGCAAGCTGGGAGGGGCTGGCACTTCAGATCCTGTGCACAGTCTACAGGACTCTGTATGATCATGGGTTTTAATCCTGATAGGGATCAGTTTGGTCAGCTAGCCTGACCTGTATATAACAGGACAGAGAACTTCATTAGGGTTTCAAAAGAACAAAGCAGGCAACCAGCTGTGCAGAAATACATTAGGCAGAGAAAGCAGGAGCTGAGCTGTGAACAGCAAATTCTCTGCTTGCAAAACGTGTCAAGTACCTAGGGCTCCACTGTGCATTTCAGTGCTTTGTCTGCTCATTGGTTGGCTGGAGGGTTTCTGTTTGAAATCCAAGTTCTTTAAGCAATAATTAAAAATACACATTGGTCTGCTGTATGTTGAAAAGTGGGTTATTTTATTAGCATTCATTCAGGACATGTTGCCATGCTCACCACTAGTATCAGCCACACATAGATTATTATGGAAAGAGGGGGAGGTGAAATAACCACATACTGCTGTCACCACTTACAGCTTTCTTCCAAATCTTATGTTTGCAGACAACACAAACAGAAATGAATCATTTCTCAAAAAGAAACCAAACAAGGCCTAGGTAGTTGGATACTTATACTGGTTCCTAAATTCTGCTGGAAGCCTTTCTGAGCATCCTAAAGCAATAGCCTTCTCACACTGTCCCCATGTAGCTCATATGAATTTTACTCCCATGGCATAAGTTTATCTTACAACAAATCCCAGACATGAGTTTCATTTCCAAGCTTCATCAATCATTGAACCACACAAGACTGAAGAGTATTTTTAGCGATCACCAGGAAGATATCTATATTTATGGCACGTCATTCTTGAAACAAACAATCAACACATTTTCATGCAATAGGGATTAAGGTAAAATAAAACCAAAAGTATCTGGGGAACTATTTATTTATCACTCATGCATAATGACCAGCTAACCTCTGATTCTGTGAATCGTTGGAAATACCCACAGATATAACGTAACCTTTACACCAATTTCAGAGTGTTCCAAACTAGAGCTTAACTTTGTACCAGTTTAGAAACACTGCCTTTCAGTGAGCAGAGTTGGACAGATTTGAAAAATAGCAAGACTACAGTTTGAAGAGTTCTACAGATTTATTTATCCCTTCAAAATAATGCAATTTGTGAGAAAAGGTATTTGGAGCATGTGTGCACTTGTATTTTCTATACTTCATGCCTCACCTCAAACCTTCAGGGAAGTTTTTCAGAGGACAGTTTTGACAGGGAAAGGGAACCAAGTGAAAAAAAAAAAAGGTTTTTGTAACACTGACTTCCCATGTTAACACTGTTTGCAGACAGAAATCTTCTGAGCTGTTCTAAGAAATATGCTTTAAAACCTAATATAAATTATGTAGTAAGACTGAACATGCATAAAATCTGATATTTCTGTGTATGATAATTAAACACTTCCTTGATACATATGAATAAATTATCTGTTTGATTACAGAACTTCTGAGTAGATGATTTATCTTAAATCTACTCTTTTGAAAATTCCTATCCAACTGACAAACTGTTTCCCCAACACCTATCCCCAACACCTATCATTTCTCCTTCTATGATCAGGTGACCCGCCTGGTGGATGTGGGGAGGCCTGTGGATGTGGTCTACCTGGACCTCAGCAAGGCCTTTGACACCGTCCCCCACAGCAAACTCCTGGCCAACCTGGCAGCCCATGGCTTGGACAGGAGCACACTGCGTTGGATTAGGTACTGGCTGGAGAGCCAAGCCCAGAGAGTGGTGGTGAATGGCGCCACATCCAGCTGGCGGCCTGTCACTAGTGGTGTGCCCCAAGGATCAGTACTGGGCCCCATGCTCTTCAACATCTTTATTGATGATCTGGATGAGGGCATTGAGTCCATCATCAGTAAATTTGCAGATGACACCAAGCTGGGGGCAGGAGTTGATCTGCTGGAGGGAAGAGAGGTTTTGCAGAGGGACCTCGACAGGCTGGACAGATGGGCAGAATCCAATGGCATGAGATTTAACACATCCAAGTGCCGGGTTCTGCACATTGGCCACAGCAACCCCATGCAGTGCTACAGGCTGGGGTCAGAGTGGCTGGAGAGTGGCCAGGCAGAGAGGGACCTGGGGGTACTGGTTGATGGTAGGCTGAACATGAGCCTGCAGTGTGCCCAGGCAGCCAAGAAGGCCAATGGCATCCTGGGCTGCATCAGGAACAGTGTGGCCAGCAGGAGCAGGGAGGTCATTCTGCCCCTGTACACTGCACTGGTTAGGCCACACCTTGAGTCCTGTGTCCAGTTCTGGGCCCCTCAGTTTAGGAAGGATGTTGTCTTGCTGGAATGTGTCCAGAGGAGGGAAACAAAGATGGTGAGGGGTTTGGAACACAAGCCCTATGAGGAAAGGCTGAGGGAGCTGGGGTTGCTTAGCCTGGAGAAGAGGAGACTCAGGGGTGACCTTATTGCTCTCTACAACTACCTGAAGGGAGGTTGTAGCCAGGCAGAGGTTGGCCTCTTCTCCCAGGCAGCCAGCACCAGAACAAGAGGACACAGTCTCAGGTTGCACCAGGGCAGGTTTAGGCTGGATGTTAGGAAGAAGTTCTACACGGAGAGAGTGATTGCCCATTGGAATTGGCTACCCGTGGAGGTGGTGGAGTCACCTTCATTGGAGGTGTTCAGGAGAGGACTGGATGGGGTGCTTGGCTGCATGGCTTAGTTGTTGGATGGGTTGGATTGGTTGATGGGTTGGACGCGATGATCTTGAAGGTCTCTTCCAACCTGGTGTATTGTATTGTATTGTATGTGAACTCCCAGGTATCACTGAACAAAACCTTTTAAACCTGAATTAGTCCCTGTATGATACTTGGCTGCAGTGGATTGCAATTATGAAAAAAGAGTAAGTGCTTTGAACAGAACAAGTCCCAGCCAGTGATGGTTTCTAATAAATGCCATTTAATTTTTCCTTAAGAGTATTTATTGGAAAATACTTTGCTGGCTTTTCCTCTAAGAAAAGTAAGTGACTAATGTTTGCTAAATCATAAAATTGATTTGACCTTCTGCAAATAACCTGACATCACAGTGTGTTGCTGAGCCTTTTGCACTGCACCAGGTTGTTCTTACAGCCGGGCTGTCTCACAGTTATTCTGCATGGACTATTTGTAGAACTGATTGAAAGATTTCCAAGAGTTTCATAAAAATAACTTTGAGCAACTGATTAAAAAAAACCCCAACATTTTAAATTCCCATGGAATATGTAATGACAAATGTCAATGGGTGCAGGGAGGAATAGCAGTCTTTTGACCAGTTCTGTAGCTAATGTAATCTTTGCAAACTGTCTTGCCTCCTTCCCAGTGCGGATTGCTGCTACAGAGCTCAGTATCTTCAAGTTTTTAGTTGGAACTAGTTCTAGTGGCAATATTTCATCTGTGCTTGCTATGTCTCCAGAGAAACATCATGCTGCAATACAAGAATGAGCTTTACAAGTTAACATAGTTCATATGCTGTTAATTTGGCAGGCATGTATGGGCTAATGAGGAAGCCATCGGTCCTGATATGGGAAGAAGAGGAATCGGATGCATATAGGTTACCCAAAAGGAAATCCTCTTGTAAATGGAAAGGTTTCAACACTCCAGGTAGGAGCATCTCATAGCAGTCAAGTACAATTGAATCTAAATATTTCCTGGACAGTGTTTAGACAGGGGTGAAAATGTCTTTAAAATGTTTTAGCCAGGGAGGTTTCTTCCTTAACATGGTTTTAAGAACTTCAAAACCAAAGTCATTGTTCATGGCCACTCCTCACCATGGCTGGCTGACAGCTTAAAATGTTTTCAAAGTTGTCAGCTAATATTCTGGAAAGCTCTTTGCTCCCAGGCTGAGCTTGTAATTTAAACTACATAGGTAGTACTGAGCCAACATGTGCAGAATCAGCTCTACAAAGCCCCCACTGTCCAAGGGATCACCTGAGTTCCCTCCTGCTGGCACAGAAAAAGTAAAACTGCACAGTTACCAACAGTAAAACACAATTCAGTAGCTGGCAGCACTGAGCCTTTATCAGATAGCAGCAATCTGGCCAGCAGGAGCAGGGAAGTCATTCTGCCCCTGTACTCAGCACTGCTTAGGCCACATCTTGAGTCCTGTATCCAGTTCTGGGACCCTCAGTTTAGGAAAGATGTTGACTTGCTGGAATGTGTCCAGAGAAGGGAAACAAAGATGGTGAGGGGTTTGGAGCACAAGCCCTGTGAGGAGAGGCTGAGGGAGCTGGGGTTGCTTAGTCTGGAGAAGAGGAGGCTCAGGGAAGACCTTATTGCTCTCTGCAACTTCCTGAAGTGAGGTTGTAGCCAGGTGGGGGTTGGTCTCTTCTCCCAGGCAACCAGCACCAGAACAAGAGGACACAGTCTCAGGCTGTGCCAGGGAAGGTTTAGGCTGGATGTTAGGAAGAAGTTCTTCACAGAAAGAGTGATTTGCCATTGGAATATGCTGTCCAGGGAGGTGGTGGAGTCACCATCACTGGAAGTGTTTAAGAAGAGACTGGATGGGGCATTTGGTGCCATGGTTTAGTTGATTAGATAGTGTTGAGTGATGGGTTGGACTTGATGATCTCGAAGGTCTCTTCCAACATGGTCTATTCTATTCTATTCTAATTCTAATTCTAATTCTAATTCTAATTCTAATTCTAATTCTAATTCTAATTCTAATTCTAATTCTAATTCTAATTCTAATTCTAATTCTAATTCTCCTTCTGGTTAGCTCTTCAGACAGAAGCTATGGCTTCTTTACCATTCACTGAAAGAGGTTTGTTGTCATGTTCATTTAGAGTTACTTATTTACATTTGTTTGCCTTACAAACAATATTATTTAGTTGCACACTATGTCTCCTCTGCAAGACTTGCCATTGTTTGACAGTGCTCCTCAGGCTTGTTGAGAGCCTTGATGCAGAAAGCAGGCTCTGGCCTCAGGGAGGTGGTGACTCTGGCTGCAGAGTCCCATGACACTTTCTTAGTAGAGGGAAGAATGACAAAACCAGCTGTAAGAACAGGCAGTTAAGCTCTCCTTCATGAAAGAGCAGGAAGAGTGGGTATCTTCTCCTCTTCAAGCTGATATTCATTAGATATGGAATATATTACAATAGCAGATGGATAAATAACCAAGAATTTTGTCACCTGACTCCCTGAATCACAAGCTCTGCACAAGCCCCTGCTGCAACTTTCAGCTAGCCAGCATTCAGGTGACTCAGCCTTCCTGGTCACCCTGCTAACCACCTGCTGCTGGGTACCCTTTCTTGGTTCTCATTTGAGGCATGCTCATTCACATAGTGTGGAGGGAACTCTGTTCAACTCATGAGTGGGCTCCTTCCCCACCCAAGCCCTCCTCCACAGTGGGAAGGGTGCCTGGGGTAGGAGTGGGATGGGGCAGTTGTGCCTCCACATTGCTTGGATTTGCAGGTTTTGTTTGTTGACAGATTTAAATATGTTCTCTTTTGATGTAATTCTCTTTGAAATACTGGTTGAAATAGTATTACTTTTCTTTTTTGCAGCTCTCTGTGTTGCAGTCCTCTTTTGCCCAGTGAACTGTGCCTTGACTTTCCTGAAGAAAAGCAGCTTATTTCAACTTGTGTCTCTGCTGAAGTCCAGAAACTGAGAGGTGAGACAGTGTGCTCACAGCTTTGCTACACACACCTGACAGAGCTAAGCAGCATCTTCTACAGTGGCAGCTCTTACCTCTGCTGAGATAAGAAAGGATGACCTACCCAGTAGGAAGAGGTCCAGCATTCTTGACATCTGAACGGCATTGCCTTTCTGCACCAGTCTACCACTGGGGATTCCATCCTGGGGCACAGCCACATGTATCCAGCTGCTTGAGGGGTGAAATCAAACCAAATCTGGCTTATGTTCCCTCAACTAGTCAATGCTGTCCTATACTGTCCTAAACAGCTGTAGAACTACAACTGTCAACACTAGTACTTGTTCATATATAGAGACATGTACATTAAATACCTAACAAAAACTGATACAAAGCATTTTGCAGGGTCTGTCACTGGCTTCAGTGGTGAGTGTTTACCCAGACCTCAGTTCTACCCTACAATCACTGCCACCAAAATCACTGGGAGAGCAAAGGATGGAATCTCCCAGCAAGAGGACACAGACAGTGCTTTAGAGCCTGCTGCTAGGCAAGCAAATATGAGCTCTTCAGCCAGTAGATTTAGATCAGTAGCAAAAGCAAGACCAGCCAGCTCACTCAGGCTGCTGTACAGCATCTTGCTGGAATTTAAGAGGTACAGAAGTTGCTTTCAAAGGGCAAAACCAAGGCTATCCTGTATGCTGTTCACTGCTGGATTATCTGTCCCCATTTATTGTATTCTCACTGCTGCAGGCTCTGGTGGATCTTGAATTAACATTTACTCCAGCACATGGATAGGAGAACAACTGACATAACATGTTCCCCAACATGCTTGAGACAAAGCATCCAGAACCTGCTGCAATTCATTGATCCAGGCTTTATGACAAAGTGCAGAGGAAGTGGAAAAAAATCCACACATTCCCTTCTCTCCCCCAGCCCCCAAACAATTAAAACAGTAAATGAAATGGATCTCCAGATGTTGCCACTTGTTTAACCTGTAGCAAATAAAAACATCCTGACATTTTACCTTTTTGCTTGTAGAAAAATGGCAGTATGAATGAAATCAGTTGAAGTGATTGAATAGCACTGGAGAGCTAAAACTCTCCCATGTCTGTCAGCTGGGAAGGAAACCCACAGAGCACTACATGTTTATCCTGTCACACCACATTGAAAAGGTGCTGGGGAAGGAGTATAGCTGGACTCAGAAGTGAGAGACTCTTGGTGGGGGAGGATTAGGAGTGGTGATTTCAATCATAAGACAATGAAAAACAGCAGATAAGGACAGAAATTTTCTCCTGAATCATGAGACAGGTTTCCAAATCTGTGAGGAAGAGAACACCAAGACACTGAAATGTTGGGTTGTACAGTACAGTGAGTTGTACACACTGGGAAATGCACAGAGGAAAAAACCCCAATGTGTGAAGAAAAGGGAAACAAAGGAAGAACTCTGCTGGGAAGAAAAATTCTAGGGTTTGGTTTTCACTATCTAAAGCCACAACTCAGAACTGTCTGACTGATGATAAGAGGTGTCACCCACCCAAGGAGCTGGATCCGGAGAGAAAAAAGAAAGCTTACAGAATAGCTTCTGTAAGACATTAAACCAGCTCAAAATCAAGCCAGACTGAAACCAAACATTTTAATTCCAGAACATCAAAGCACTGGGAGAGAATATGCTAAAGTAGAAAATTCCTCAATGAAAAGCTCAGGGTTTTAGTCTTTATATTTGGCAAGTTACCATTCATATGAATAATACCAAACCCACATGTTTTTCAGAATGTCCCAGGAAAGGCTTCCTTCAGCCAGAAACCCAGTTTGACCTAGAGATGTAAACCCTCTCTGTGTGTAATCCCATTCTCTGCATATAACCTTGTCCAATTTCAGCTGATAACCATTATTTTCTTCTCCAAACTATTGCAGGGGATGCGTGTGGGGTGCTACAAGGTTATTGCTTTTCCCACACAGTGACCTTTGCTCACAAAATGACACCTACTTGCGTACACAGCAGTATTCATGGTCTGAAATTAGAGACACTTTGTGAGCAAAGCTTGTGCAGACTTCAGTGGAAGTTTTGGTTGCCTGAGGATTTGGGGATGGCTTACATTTGTTTATACAGTTTTTCAGTCCATTGGGATACAGCGAACTACTGGTACAAGCATAAAATTATGACTGCCAGGCAATACCACCATGAGATAGATTATAATATAACTGCATTTAAAAGTGTGTTTAACACAAATTAGCTATATCAAACTAACACTGATGTTACAGACTGCTGAAGCTGACTACGGGATCTGAGTGCCTGGTTGCTTTTAAGTGGGAACAAGGGATTTGAATTCCTTAAATAATTGTGAATGTTTCAACACTGATGCATAATTTAAAAATAAATAAATAAATTCATAAATAAAGTAACTTGCTTCTAAAACCTACAAACCTAGCCAAAATATTTTCCCAACATCTTTTGGGACACATGCTCCTAACTAGATTGCAATTAAAATTAGAGATTTTCAAAAATCCCTGAAAATATTCCAAGTTCTGATGAAAATCTTCAGATAAAAACATTTCCAAATGTTTTACAATAGGTAACTTTGATCCACTTAATAAAAAGTAATTGGGCTGTAAATCTATTTAAAGAAAATAAACTTTAGCACCAAATCCTGTTTTACAACTCAGAACAGAAACAACTTATCACCCAAGGCCTATTCTTTCTTTCTGACCCCAATTGCAATACTTTCCCTTTTTTTAAAACCTTTTAAAGAAAACACAGAATTGGACTTCAGATACCAGTTTTGCCTGGGCAATGTCATAAAATAATTTCCTGACAGAACCAAAATGTTGGTAGTGATGAAGAGACAGGGGATTACATGAACACACCCTTTTGCTGTTTGAAAATGTGTTAATAACAAATCTACAAGCCAATACTGTTCCTTCCTGGATATCTGCATACCTCTCAACAGATACTAAGACAGCATCCCCCAGGGTTAAAACTCTCTTCAGCACTGTCATTCTCTTACTAGCAAACTCTCCATTTTGGGGGCACTTTTCTCCAGGCTTTCCTCTTGCGAGCAGAGGTTAGCCATAAACACAGCTCTATTAAAGCCAGAGCCCAGCATGCAGGTTCCCCTAATAGAATCATGGAATCATTTTGATTGGAAAAGACCTTTAAGATTATTGAGTCCAAACATTATCTAACTCTGTCAAGTCTAGTGCTAGACCATGTCCCTTAGAAACACATCTGTGTGTCTTTTAACACTTCTAGGGATGGGGATTCAATGACTCCCCTGGGGAGCCTGTTCCAGTGTTTGAGAACCCTTTCAGTGAAAAATATTCTTCTAATAGCCAATCTAAACCTCTTCTGGCACTACTTGAGGCTGTTTCCTCTCATCCTGTCACTTGATACTAGGGAGAAGAGACCAACCCCCACCTTGCTCCAACCTCCTATCAGAGAGTTGTAAAGAGTTCCCTCAACTGCCCTTCATGAGACCTGTTCTCCAGACCTTCACCAGCTTCATTGCTCTTCTCTGGGCCTACTCCAGCATCTCAATGTCTTTCCTGTAGTGAGAGCCTCAAAACTGAAGGTGTGGCCTCACCAGCGCTGAGTGCAGAGGGAAAATCACTTCTTTAGTTCTGCTGGTCACACTATTCCTGATACAGGCTGTAATGGTTCAATGCAAAGGCTAGACTGCCTGCTCCCCCAACACAAAAGTGAGAGGAAAAGCAACACACAAAATTAAGGGTTGAGATAAAGAGATAAGAGTTTAACATAAGATATCATAATCACAATTACAATAATTACCATGCACTTTGCACTGCATGGTATCACAGGTCAACAAAGGCAAAGCCTGAAATGCTGTTTCCCATTGGAACTTCAAGATTGTCACCACACAAACGTGTTTGAACAGATGCAAGCAGTGATAGCTCATCAATACAGAAAAAGTTAGATACTTGTAACTGGAATGTAATAAGAACAATCTTACCCTGCCCAGGACCACACTACAGCAATAAACTTTAACCACTGATCAAAATCTTAACTACCCACTGCTATGGCTGAATCTTTGCATTAGGAGTAGAGGTCTCTGACTGCATTGGTCTCTTTTCCAGCCAATGCAAGAACCTGCTCCTCCTGTAAAAACTACACAGTTAAACTGGTAGTTAAACTGGACTTACAGAGTGTACCAGGGAAACAAGAAACTTGCAGTGTCCTGGGAGCCATTTATGTACCAGGCAAGCTTTGGGCAACTCTGCTGACTTATCATATCTCAATATTTAACATCTCTATCAAGTCTTACATATAGATCTGACCCTTTATAAGAGTTTGGCTCAGTTTAGATTTAGGAAACTGAGGCAGAGCCGATCAGATGTGGATTGTGGTGGTCCGAGCCTTAACTGGGACTTAAGAGCTCAGAAGGAGGCAAGGCTGAGAATCCCTCCCCTGCACCCCCTCCTTCTTCCCAACAGAGAGGAAAAAGAAAGGGAAGGAGCAAATTGACCAAGAAATAATTTGGAGTCGGCTTGGAATTAGAGAGGTAAAGAATTTTCTTTAAATTTTTTATATATATATATATATATATATATATGTATATGTATATAAAACAATGACAAGTAAGGTTCACAGGGGCAAGGAACAAGGATGGATGGGAGGGGAAAAAAACAACCAACACAAGAATACAAAACCAGTCTCTCTGAAGAGGCGCGGAGGCAGCAGGGAGAAGGATCAGGCCCGACCACGTGGCAGAGAAGCAGGGAGATACCAGCAGTCCTTGTCCAAGCAAAGGCAGGGCCCAAGAGAGCTATTGGCTGCAGTGTCCTCCTCTTTATACTCTTGCTGGACAGGGGAGGGGAGTAGAACGGATTAACTGTTTCCCAGGGGGAAAAAACCCTGCAGGGAGGGCAATGCTCTTGCAAGCCCTCCCCTCCTGCTTCCAGGATGGGTGTTAACCCATCACATGGGTTAATCCATCAATTAGTCAGTTCTCCTAATGAGGAGAATTCAAGAGAAGTGCTCTCTCAGGAATTTCAGAAGCTAAGCAAGAAGTCAGTCACCCTTGTTCTTTCATAATTTGTGGTACTCCTCTTTTTGAATGCAAAAATACATTTTCTCAGTCGAAAGACTAGTAAGTGTTCTATGATAAATAAAGGAATGAAGCAAGAAGTAACTGACTTAAAATGTCCTGGTAGATTTCAACATCGCTTTTCTTAAAAATAAGCAAATGACTAGAAGCAGAGAATTCCTGGTTCCTGAAGGTAACAGAACTGCAGATTTCAAAGAGCACACAATCACCATGATTAACAGCATCACATGTGAAGTGAAACATCACGTACTAGTTTCCTACTTGTGTATTTAATGGAGCCATTATGTGCAGACAGCTATAAGGAAGAAATTGCCTTTGAGTGAGTATTAAAAGGGAGCTTCAGGATCCAGAAATTAACTACAGGAGAGAAGAGAGAGCAAAACCTCAAGCAGACTCTATGAAGAAAAGTAGGTGAAAGGAAGAATCCAAATGCTAGGAACATTAATAACATTCAGTGGACCATAAAACGCCAAAAATACCTGTGTGGTTGACTTGCCTGCAGTATACAAGACTGTCATCCGCTGTTTGAAGAGCTGTAAGAAGCCTGCTCTGCATTTCTTCCCTCTGAGACCACCAGCACATCAGGGTGATGAAATCAACAACTTTTAGCCAGGATTAACAAATGAGTTTCAAATTAGATATTGTAATTTATTAGTTGCTTTGTGGACTCTCCTTCCCTGTTCCTCTCTGTGCTTTCACATTTAATACTTCTCAGTGCCAAAGCCGAAAATCTCTGGATATCTGTACTGCTGAGAAAGCAAGACTCCCTTTCCATCAATGCCAGATTATTGGCACTGACTTAGTTAAATTAACCCGGATTCATACAGCTAGATTAGTGTAAATTAACCTTAGCAGAACCAGAAATCCAGAAGGGATTTCCAGAGGTTGTTTAGTCCATCCACTGAGGACTTTCATAAGTCATTCCTACAGGACAGAGGTCTAGCTTAATTTCAAAATGTCAGAGATTCACTTCACTCAAGGCATCTGCTCTATTCTTTCATATTCCTTTAGAATGAGATTAATTACTAAAATTAAAGTGCCCTGATTTTCCCTTGAAGCAGTTTAGCCCACAGCTTCTTGTGTTAATTGCTTGGATTAGGAAAATCAAAACATTCTCCTTTTCTCTTGCAGCTGCTGATAATGTTTTGGAAAAGATTTAGTCTCCTCCTTAGTCTCCCGCTCTTCAGGATAAACCTCCCCTCCTCAGATCCAGCAGATCAAGTCTTCTAGACCTTTCATCAGTTTTACTGCTTTCCTTTTCATACTCAACTGTTGTCCAACTTAGTCTTGAACAACATTGTTCAAAACTTGCAGGCTTAGAGCTAGCTGCAAGGATTATGTCACTTGCCTACTGGCAATAGTCCTGCTCAGAATTAGATGTGCCTTTTCTGCAACAGAACGGCATTGTTTATTCACAATCAACTCATGAGCCATCAAAATATTTCATCCTTATTCATAAATCAACTATACATGTAATTGTTCCCCACCCTGTTGTAACTATATAATAACCTATACTAAGAACTTATTACAATATATAAATCTATATTCAGCACAGGCACAATACCATCTGAATTACAAGCTGGTTTGGGTTTTTTACCACCTTTAGCTTGCAGTGATCACACTGAACTCTAATCCTGCTCAGCATGCTTACAGCCTCTTCCAACATGGTGTGAGAAGCAAATTTAAATTGCATACCCTCTTTTCCATCAGCCAGATCGCATATGGAAAGGCAAGGCACGCACACAGCCCAGCCCTTTCGGAACCTTCCTCAAAACCACCCTTTCCCAGCCAGTTTTGCACTTAAGTATTTTCATCCATGCCATCCACATGTCAAATAGCTTCAAAATTCAAGCCAGGCTTTTGCCCTATTTTAGTAGGAACTCGTTTTCTTCTAGGTGCTCACAGATTGTTTGGTTATATGTTCCGGTGTTTTTCCAGGAACTAAAGCTGGACTGACAGGTCTATAGCCTGTTTGTTAGCACCACTTTTGTACCCATGAGCTCAAACCTGCACACAGTACTGCTGGGCTCTGTTCCAACAGACCACTTTGGCACATATTTAATTGCAAGAGTGAGAGACATCTGTGGCTGTAGGGGGGATGAATCACATGCTTAATGGTACACATGTGCTTTGACGTTTTGCTAGTTCCTAAGAATGGATACATTTGAAAAGAAAACCAAAACAAACCAAAACCCCAACAACAAAGAAAAAAACAACAAAACCACCAAAACAAAAGCCAACAGAGCAAACCCAAGCAAAACAAAGATGTGTTTCTGTACAATGATTATGACTTTAAGGATGCAAATGCTAACAAATATGAGACATCATTGTCCATGGACGAGTGGAAATTAGGAATCATTCTCCGCTGCTTTGTTATCTAGTTTTGTCAGTTCTTTCTATAATCTCCCTTATCTTAGTACCTGTAACATTATGGCTCCAGTAAGTTTTTCAGGCTCATTAACCCTTTCTTCTAGAGAGTTAATGAACTGATTAAATGTCACTTTGTCACAAACTGTTTGTAGCAGCTTTCTGCATGTTTCAAGTATATTTTTATGCTTCTGAAAAATTGAACACTGATAGCTCTACAGAGCAAGACTAATCTCACTCCTAGGTCAACTCTGCCCAGATGAGTTCAAACCAATAAAGCTATTAAACCTACACTTCATTTCCCAACTTCAGGACTACCTGTATCAATATTTCTGGAAAAAACAGCACACTGAAAATGGTGAAATGTAAGATTGGGTCAGCACACAAGGATAGTGCCCAACAGGAGTCTTTTGCTTCTTCCAGGTTCAGGGAGCCTTTGCTGATCTCCATGTCAGGCCTTTTAGCTTAGACACAACCCTGGATCTGACTCCTGCTGCTGTATCAAAAGAATTGTTTATACCTGTTGAATTGCCTGTGGGTTTGTCTCTCCACACTGAGAATCACTAAGCTCTGTTCCATGGGACTGGTAGTCCAGTGGCTAATTGCCATTTGAACAGAGCCACCTGGAGAATCGAGTGCTGAGCCCCAGTTCCTAACTCCCTTCTATGCCCCACTCTGCTCAGTTTTCCCTATTTCTTGTTGTTTGCTTCAAAGCCCAAGATGGACATGGCCAGTCAGGCTTTCTTCCATACTTCTTCTAGCTAATTCCTTCATTCTCTCCACATAAACCATTTCCCCAGATCAGCAAAGAGATCTCAAAGCACACTGCTTATCCCAGACTAAATTTATCTTCTGCATACAGAACTGGGGAAGAATTCCAGCTCCCAGAGGTCTCTAATAAGATAATTAT
Source organism: Picus viridis (assembly GCA_033816785.1). Classification (NCBI taxonomy): domain Eukaryota; kingdom Metazoa; phylum Chordata; class Aves; order Piciformes; family Picidae; genus Picus; species Picus viridis. The sequence continues at coordinate 33,297,216 of CM066576.1, forward strand.
TCTTCAAAGAAGTTTTAGGCAGTCCCAGAGAGCATCTAACTATTGGTTTTCTGCTCCGTATAATTTCCCTGCAAAATGTAATCGTTCTCTTCCTGTCTAACACTGTCACTTGTCTCTCAGAACAACCTGAGAAAAATAAAAGAATGGAATAGAGGGCACCAAGGAGGGCACTGTCAAAAAAATATCTCAGTATAAATGGAGCCTGTAAAAGCAAACCCAAGAAATGTATACAGACCTTGTTTAATATTCATCAGTCAGCACACTGAGTAACTGAAACCCAAATGTCACTTTTGTGAAAATTCAGGCTAGGAGGAAATCAAATGGAGAGAATATTCTACAGACTCTAGCATTTCAGAGTGTCTCATTTCTGGATTTCTAGCATAAAGGTACCACAGAGGGAAATGTTACTGAATAGACTGGTTGCTTACAAATGGCTACATTTGTATATAAATTCACCTCTTTAGAAAAATAAAAAAATAAGAGAGAGTGAGAAAAGGAGTTGGCAATAAGAGGCACTGAGGAACTCCTAGTATAAAACTTATTGCTAACACATGTTTTTATGGTACAACAACATAAAATGGGAATTGAGACCAGCAAATCTAAAAACCCTATTGTGTAACACTAAGCCAATTTTTTTCCCATTGGCTCCCTGCACAACAAAGCTCTTGATGCATTATTAACTTCATGAACAACATTAAGAATGCCTTTTGACTTCATAACTTAGCACCTCTGAATTTACCTGCATTCTGAATTCTGAGTACTTAAGTGGATGCTGACTTCTGTGCTGGTGCTTAATTCCTCTATGTTTGCCTCTATCCACCCTACATAAAGACATCATTGAATAATTTGTTGACTGTGCTTAGTGAATCTTCATGGTGAGGGACAGGCAGGCTCTAGAAAGGGCCAGAGCCACTTTTTTTATAATCACACAACCCAGCAAGGAGATCAGGGGTTGTTAGGAGAGAACAGGGAGAGCAGGTTGGGCATAGAGCAGTACAGCTTTGCCTACGTCCATGCTGACAAAACTCTGTGATGTAACTTAAAGCCACTCCCTGGGTGGTTTTAATCAGGACAGGGATGCACAAAGCTGATTCAGGAAGCTCCATCTGGGTCTCTGTTGACCTCTGCCAACTCTCAGAAATTCCCTTGTAGTATGGGTAGAACAGGATAAAGACCTAATGTTTTCCATGTCTAGGATTAAAACCCTGCAGGACTAGGGACAAATGTTGGTTCTGAGGCTGTACTGCCCAAACTTGAGCCTTGTTTAATCAGGTTTTGCTAGATCTCTTTCCTTTAGATGTCAGATGACAGTTCAGGAGGGAAAATGCAATGCTTTGGAAAGTAGAACACACAATTAGATTTCATGGTAGGGATTTTTTCTCTTTTTTCCATAAGTATTTAAGTCCTTCATGTTTCCCTTAGGAAAATAATTTCTTATAATAATCTATGTAATCAAGGAAAAAAAGTAGCTGAGCAAATTTTGGTAAACTGTGTTCTGCTGCTGCTGAGGAGTTGGTGCTCAGAAGACAGCTTCTTTTGTATGTCAATACTTAGCTATGCATCCTGGCATTCATTATTTAACAGCTTCCATGTGACATATAGCTTTCAGAAACATGATATTCTTTAGCAATCCAGATAAGAACTCGGCTTCAAAATGTTCCCATTGCTAACTGAGCAATGCATTCAATTCTCACTGATCAGAAACATCACTGTGTGGACATCCACCCCTGTGCTCTGTCAGAGCAATGCCAGTGGGCTCTGCTAGAAAGGAAGCTTGTTTCAGAGGTAGGAACATCACCACAGAACTGAGCTGCTCTGTGGCATGTTGTCTTAATTTGAGTCAAATGTCTGTTCCCTGCTTGTCTGGAAACCTTGGAAATGCCCCCCCCCCCAATTAAAAAGCCAAACCAAACCAAACAAACCACCACCCCACCACCACCAAAAACCCAAAAAAACCCAAAACAAACAACCAAAACAGCAACAAAAACCCCCAACCCACAAAACTAAAACCCCAAATGCCAGAAAAAGGGACTGGCCAAAATGCACATGCAAAGTTTATCAATTAAATCTTACATTCAAACTTCCAAATCCAAGTACTTAAAATTATGCTCTGAGTCCACTGTGAGAAGCATTAAAAATGACCCAGTTTAGAGTGAATCTGAGCAGCCAAAGTCCTGTCAGTAGGCTGCTCCAAAGCATCTTCTTTTCATTTGGGAGCATATTCAAAGACTGGGCATTTGTATGATGGCAAGAACGAAGTAGAAGAACCTAAGCAAAAGCCAGCATTTAGGATTTAAAATACATCTATTTTCACCTTCCCAGCACTAACAAGTGCATTCTTCTATGCCTTTGGGCATCTGCATGCCAAAAGATGAGGGCAAGATGCACAGATGCTACAAGCCAAAGCTGGGAGAAATCCAAGCTTCACCCAGGAGCAGAATGACATTTCAGTACATTATGCCTGGGAGACTGCCAGTCCAAATGATCTCCTACTCACAGCCTAAGCTGGAAAAATGAGCCCCCATATTTCCATAATAAGGCAGTTACAATTTCTTAGCAGTGATGCAACTGTTAGAGAAGCAAAGATCCCGAGTCAGGGAAACTGCTCAGCTGAGGAGTATGAGTAAACACATAGCTTCTGAAAAATGGGGCTTAGAAACTGCCCCAAAGAGTAACATTTACATCCTGTTATCTACAAAGACATGGTCCTGCAAACTACGTGCTTCCCCTCTGAGCCCAGAAACTGGCCTTACGTGCTGTCTCACCTACTGAAAGGCCAAGAAGGGAGCCCTGTGGAGACAGCATCCTTGACAGTGCTGTGGCAGAGTGAGAAGGTTCCCCCACACACACAAAAGAATCCACAGCTAACTCAACCGGAGAAGCAGATGAAGGCTATATTTACAAGCAGAAATGGAATGCAATGAATATGTACAAAAACATACAATATTTACAATATATACAGAAATATACAGCAATGTATGTAATACAGGAGACCTTTTCCCTCCCTGCAGCCAGGGGGTTCGGCCTGTTCCCCCTTCTCCCTCCCTACCTCCCCTTTTTCCCAAAAGTGTTAGAGAGAGAGAGAAAGGAAGGTAATTAAAGGGGAAAAATTCTGTTAAGCTCAAAGCGAATGCAAGAGTTAGTTTTCTTATCTGGTCAGCTCTGTTAATCCAAGGACACTGCTGCAGCGGTTGCTTCAGCGAGAGAGAAGCAGGCCAGCTCACAGGACAGAGAGAAGAACAAACAGAACAGACTGAACAGACTAAGCTAAAACTTACAGTTGCATTGTACCAATGAAATCAGTTTAGTATATCTTTGTTTTCATTCAAATATCAAAAACATTCAGCCAGAGTGTTCAGAAAGTGTCCATTTCTTAAAGGCACAGCCTAAACCGGTCACAAGTGCTTTGTGCAGCTGGAGATTGAAATACACTGGAGAAGTGAGGCCTGGAGTTTTTTTGGTGGGATTTTACATTCCAGGAGGAAAACAGACCTATTGATTAATTATTTCTGTATAATGTAAGTAAGGTTTGTGACCAGGTTTTGAATCATTCTCTGTGGGGCTCAGATTGTATCAGTGGGTTTAGCAGCAAATAGTGCCTCTGTTTCTTCTACTAAAAGGCCCTTAAATGTCTATAATACCTCTTCTCTCACATCCCTCCAACTCTACCATGGAGTTGGCTTTTTACTCCTATTTTAAAAAAAATACAACCTTTTCTGTATTTCCATCATCTGTACTTTTCCTCTGGTGTTTTGGGGGAGAAGGTATTAAGCTTGTCCTGTACAAGGGGCAAGTCAGACTTATAAGTAAGGAAACCAGGCTTTTCTGTCATACTTGATCTCTGATTTGCTCTGTGCCCTTAGGCCACACTAGCTGGCGCATGCTAAGGAGAGGCAAGTGACACTCAACAAATACAGCTATTTCTAGTAGAAATCGGTGCCTAGACTCCTCCAGTTCAAATCAACTGGCAAATTATGTACCACATTATGGATTGTCCTTGAACAAAAAAGCACAAGGGAAATAGGATCTTAAATCTTAAACAATCAGCCCTCTGATTTTATGCTCTTAGCTACTGAGGGATGAAAGTAAAATTGCCACACCTTCATCTGCACCAGCATTAAGTCCTTAGGACACTTTTTGCAGGCTGGCAGACTTGGGTGCTTATCCAGCAGACTGATGGCTTCTTGTGAATGTTACTTTAGAATAGAATAGAATAGAATAGAATAGAATAGAATAGAATAGAATAGACCAGGTTGGAAGAGACCTTCAAGATCATCATGTCCAACCTATCATCCAACACCACCTAATCAACTAAACCATGCAACCAACCATCCTATCAAGTCTCCTCCTGAACACCTCCAGTGATGGTGACCCCACCACCTCTTCGGGCAGTCCATTCCAATGAGCAATCACTCTCTCTGTGTAGAACTTCCTCCTAACCTCCAGCCTAAACCTCCCCTGGCACAGCTTGAGACTGTGTCCTCTTGTTCTGGTGCTGGTTGCCTGGGAGAAGAGATCAACCTCTGCCTGTCTACAACCTCCCTTCAGGTAGTTGTAGAGAGCAATAAGGTCACCCCTGAGTCTCCTCTTCTCCAGGCTAAGCAACCCCAGCTCCCTCAGTCTCTCCTCATAGGGCTTGTGCTCCAAACTCCTCACCAACTTTATTGCCCTTCTCTGGACATGTTCCAGCAACTCAACATCCTTCCTAAACTGATAGCCTAGAAAGATGTAAATCTGGGCGTTATGCAGTTGCTGGCCTCACTAGGTCTTTGTCCAGGATCAAAGAACACATGTCATTCTGAAGTCTGTAAACTGATGGCACCAAGGAGTGGAGAAGAGAGATACAGCTTTATGCTAAGTCAGAGAAAGAGCAGCACCCTCCTGTGCTCATGTATATTTATTGCACTGCAAGCTCAGGGCATTTTTGCCTCTAATCAGCACAAAGTATTTTTTGGCTGTCTGTCTTCTGGGTTTCTTTCACTGCACTCCTCCTCTAAACTGTGTTTTCATGGATGCAACTTCCTGCTATTCCTCTAAAACAATCTAGCTCTTCTTGTTTCTCTGTGGCATTTCCATGTTTGTCGGCATGTTTCACTTGCTTCCCATGCAGCTCTCCTGTGAGAGCTGGCACATCTGCAGAGCACTGTCTGAACATGTAAACCCAGTGCAGTGTATGCTGGCCAGGGTTGCAGAGCAAAGGACACTTTTGCCTGCAGAGAAGGCACATTGTCTTACCCTGCAGTTATAAAATGGTCCATTTTTCTGCTGCACAGGCTGCCACCTGGTGGGCATCTCCTGGCACATGCATCTTCCTGGAATAACGGCATTGTCAATACCCTGCTCTGCTGATCCAAATAAACAGCAAACTTTCGTGTCCCCGGCTTTGGAGGACTAGAGCAGAGCAGAGATGATGGAGCTCTTCAGCTTGTAACACGTGGGATGGATTTTCCATTAGAGCAACAGCTTCAACTAGCTAATCTATCTGTGCTACTGTGGAATACCAAGGTGGAAACAGCAAGCTCAGCATTCTTCCAATACAGAACCTGAAACTCCATGGTCTGTGTCACTGTATGAACTCCAGGCTACTGCTGTTCCATCACTGTATTGATGCAATCAGGCATCCAAAAGTAATGGAAAACTTTCCATTGACCTCAGAAAGCTTTTGCTTCGCTTCAGCTGGTAAATCAGAAGTGAAGAAAGCTAATCAGAGTGAGCTTAAAATTTGCTGATGGTCCCTGGTGCTTTCATGAGCACACTGTCCTTACAGGGGTAAGCTCTGTCCCTGGAAAGGAAGGAAGGTCCTGGTATTTTCTTTTAGGATACAGCAACCTTAGTCATACTACACATTTCTACTGCTTGCATCATAAGAATCTGCAGTCAAATTAATATGTCATCTGCTTTTTCAGGCACTTATACAGTAATAATTCTGGGTACATTTTGGGGGCTTAGGTAAAATTCTTCTAGAATTTGATAATGCTTATGTGACTGAAGTGATTTTGTATCTACTCTTGACAGCACTGGATTTCCCCAACACTTTGGCAGTGTAAGGGTTTTTCATCATATGGAGATGCTCAGGAAGAGCCATTGTGTTCAAACACACACTCTTCCTCAGGCTAAATTAACTTGTAACCAGAGATAAGTGATAATCTAATCATGTTGTGACTCTTTTTCAGTAACCCTCAGGTTCAAAGAAGTTTACCTGATGAATTTAGCTATGTCCACTACATGGCTAAGGTGAAAATATGTACTGGAGGAAACCACTATGGTTTCAGCATGTTCTAGCTCTGTCCCTGGGAGAAGGAAACTTGATCTCCCCTCATCCTTATCCTCCACCTCCAGTTGAAACTCTCAGCTCTGTCAAGACAGAAATGGGTATTTTTCTGTGTGGAGAAGCACTCTAAGAATTTTTAGTTCTTTTGGGTCATTTTGCAGTAGCATTTTCAAGTCAGAAAGTTAGAAACAAGACAAAACAGGGGGTTTTGAGTGTTTGCCTTTTTTTTCCTTCCCTTCAAAAATGTAAAAATAGGAAGGGAGACGGTGACTTTTCACTTACCACACTATACATGCACACCAGCTGAACCATGACACATCTGTCCCTGATCCAGGGGTGTTCCAGTTTAAAGAGGGTTAGTCACTTCAGTTAGAGGAGAAAGCAGATTTTCCTGCTTCTAAGCTAATTTCCCTCCCATCTTTCTATGTTTGCTGCTACTCCAATACTGCCAGAGAGGACTTAATCCTAGGGTGATTGCCTCTGTTGTCTGTTTTGGTTTGACCTGTTTTGGAATGGCCGGCTTAGAGGACGTCTAACAGCTGAAACTTGCATACATCTGGAGGAAGAAGAATTGGAATTATCTCCTTGTGCCAGTTTGGATATGGAGTTTTAAAATTCCTCCTTCACCTCTTTCTTGCAACTCTCTTTCTCTCCAGACAGAGTTTCAATGGCTGAAACCAAAGAAACATGTGTGAGACTATCCTCCGGTTGTCTCATTTGGTCAGTGAAATGACCAACCATAGGAGGCGCTCCACCATAATTTCTTGCCACAATTCTGCTTGCCAGAATAGTAGCATAATTAGGAGAAGCAAGTTTGATGAGCATTTTAGCAAGACCTGTTCCCAGAGGAATTTCATCAGGATTCAGAGTACCATGGTCTCCATACATCACCTCTCACACAGCAAATTCTCTCAATTCTCTCAATTAATTCCCTCATCCATAGTGTTCCAGGGTTTAGGATTCCATGGAAGGTCATGCCCAGATGAGGGGATGAGGGCTGCCAGTAAAAGGTGTGTCCACAGAGAAACCTTACCAAGACACCTGCCTAGATATCTACCTATTCCGCTATCTTTGGAGAGGGTTCCTAGCTGAGATGCTGACTTGTTTCCCACTATTAAAGCTGGTGCACCTGTATCGAAACACCTGCCAAGCCAGGCTAGAATTGGCTCATTCTCTTCTCCTCTGATGTAATCCTTTATCACATGCCTAATTTCATGCCTGGGGGCATTTGCTGTTTGGATGTCATCTTGATCTTGCTTGTTGTCTGTCTCATCTTCCTGTAGTTGCTGTCCCCATAATCCTGCTGCTACTCTCTTAAGTATTTCTTTAAGCTCAGAAGCAACTTCATTAGCTGCTGCCCTACCAGAACCTGTATCCTGTCCTGCATCTCCACTATCCAGTGATGGTCTCAATAATTCAGCTTTGTCTTTAAGACAAACCTTCTCTTCATCCTCAGAAGGATCTCTTTTAACAGAAGGTCCCTCACCAGCAGAAGGATCTTGCTGCTCCCCTGGGTCGGATCCTGCATCTACCTTTTGCCTACCTCTCTTATCTAAAGCCACAACTTATTTAATTGCAGCTACATCTGAATTTACAGCAGGCTTAGCAGAAGCAGTGGGAGTTTGCAAGGAGTTAGTGCTGGCAGACAAGTTTTGAGATCCAGCAGCTTTTTCAGAGGCCACTTCCAGTCCTGCCAATGCAGAAGGAAATGATTTTGCCTCTCTAATGGCTGCTGGTGACATTGCGGCTGCTATCCTAGGTGCTGCCGCTGTTGCTGGCTGAGTGCCAGAATTACCGGTGGTCCCATTCAGAGTGGCCTTACTGATATCTTCTCCCTGTCTGGTTCTAACTGTTTCTCCTATCTCTTTATCACTAGAAATCTCTGGATTTGAGTTAGAACTGCTTCTCCTACATCTAGGTCTGCATTTAAAGATAAAACATGTCTTACCCACTCACCTTTCCCGGTACAGTGCAATTAACATGAACACAACTATTATCACCAACAGCAGATTCACACACAGCAAATAAATAACTTTAGGATCGCAGCTATTACTGAGGATGACCTTTTCACCTACTGGAATCCTAAATTTGTAAATTTATGCAGGAAGAGTGGTTGTTGTCATGTTACCATATCTCTTAAGCCAGAAAAAAAAAAAAAAAAAAAAAAAAAAAAAAAAAAAAAAAGGATTGTATAAGAGCTGAATTTTATACTTAAACCAAAGGTACAACTTATACCTCAGATATCTTCCCAGCTTATCAAACATTAAACCAATAATGTACTTGTAAACAACCACAGTCAGAGCAGAATATATCAAATGCCGCAGAATCCAAAACATCTTTGTTTTGCTTCCCCAATATGAACAGAAATAAATAAATCAATCTTGCCCCACATTGGGCACCAAAGAGAATAGAATTAACCAGGTTGGAAAAGACCTTTGAGATCATCAAGTCCAACCTATCATCCAACACTACCTGATCAACTAAACCATGGCACCAAGCACCCCATCCAGTCTCTTCTGTGTAATGTAGTGGGTCAGAAATTTCCTACCACATTAACAAAAACTTGGCTCACTCAGTTGGGAAAGCAAATGGAAGCTATATTTACAAGCAATAACTACACTCTACAATGGAATGCAATGAATATGTACAAATATGCAGTATTTACAATATTACACAGGTATCTACAATCAGAAAACAGCATGGAAACTCCCCTGAACTCCTCTTCTAGAGATTCCAAAAGGAGTGGGGGTAACTGCTCCAGCTCTCCCCTAACCTCCCCCCAGTTTTTCCTCTAATTAGAAGAAAAAGAGAAAAAGACATTAGAGAGTACTGTTAGCTCAGAAAAGCATCATTAGTCGTATTAGTGTTCTTATCTCAAGGTTAGCAGATAAGGTCCTTTTCCAGCGAAGCAGCCTCAGGAGCAGCAGCCAGAGAAAAGGAAAAGAATGAATGTGTGAAATGAGACTGCTAAGGGTCCCCTTCACACATCTGGCCAATGAAATTCATTTAGAACAATCATTTGTTCTCCTTTTTACACCCAACTGTGAATTATTTATACTTCTTCCCTCTTCTGCTTGAACTCTTCAGCTGACTTTTAAAGGCATAGCCTAAAACTGCCACAGGACTTAAAAAACATTATGACAAATGGAAGACTTCACCTCTGGAACAAGCTAGACATTGTAGACACTGAGAGGTACTTGAAAGTATTTCAGGAGTAGAGATATTCCTGCCTTGCCCTTTAAAAAGAAGCCATCTCCACTGACCAATACACATGGCATCCTAAATCTGTTTTGTCAACTGAGCCAGTGTTCTTAAAAATGTGCAGGAAGATTTTAATAGAGCTCATCACATTATACAGAACCAGACATCCTGCTCAGTCTTCAAAGAGTTGCTATTGCCTATGGAGAGCCCACATGCAACTGCTCCTGTCTAATTACATGCAGCGGCAGCCTTCAGCTGGCTCCCTTCTTCTAACAACACAGCACTCACTGGCTGAGTCCTGAACCAGGACGCGCAGCTTGCCAGCTCTAAAAACTGTCTGCATTTCTGTTCAGAATGTCTTTGGCACTCTAGTTGCACCAAAAATACACAGTTTTCATTTTCTTCCTGGAAAGCTCATTTTCCCAGTCCTGAAAAAGTAGAGTTGATTTTGGCTTTTTGGATAGTTGCAGTAAGCAGCATCATTTGTGTGTGAACACTAAGGCACTGGTTACATTAAGGAGGGTGTGACCAGCATGTCAAGGGAGGTTGTCCTCTTCTGCCTCTACTCTGCCCTAGTGAGGACACATCTGGAGCACCAAGCCCAGATCTCCCCAGTTCAAGAGAGACAAGTAGCTACTAGAGAGTTCAGTGGAGGGCTACAATGATGATGATAGTACTGGAGCCTCTATCTTATGAGGAATGGCTGAGAGACCTGGGTCTGTGTAGCCTGGATAAGAGAGAGGGAATCTTATCAATGCTTATCGATATTTAAAGGGTGGGGGTTCAGAGGATGGACCCAGATTAATTTCAGCAGTGCCTAGTGACAGGACTGACACTGCACAGTGACAGGCATGAACTGGAACACAGGAGGTTCTGTCTGAACATCAGGATTATTTTTTTTTCCTGTGATGGTGGCTGAGCACAGGAACAGACTGTCCAACAGAGAGGCTGTGGAGTCAGCTTCTCTGGAAAGATTCAAAACCCACCTGGATGTGTTCCTGCACAACCCGTTCTAGCTGACCCCACTTTAGCAGTGGCTTTGGGCTCAATCTCCAGATGTCCCTTCCCGCCCTTTCCCTTCTGTGATTCAGTATTAGAAGGCAGGAGTGTATTTTGCCAAACTTGTATCCAGATGGGCTGTTCAAGATGAGTTTCATGTTTCTCTCTGTGAGATAAACATAATTTTCACTGTACTAGTATCAAGAAGCCCCAGCTTACCTCAGCAATCCTGATCCTGAACCCCAGGATCAGGACTGGTTTCAAAAGTGTAAGAATGTTAAACAAAAGAGAGGCCTGTGTTTATTATTTCCTAGGTTTGCTTGGTGATTTTGGAGCTTTTAGGAGGCACTCTGCCACATTCGCAGCATTTTTCTGAAGCTTTGCACCAAAAGTGACTTCGGTGAAACTAAGGAGCAATTGAAGGCACAGGATCTGGCAGTTCCCATGTGCCAAAAGATGAGCCAGCGGGGAAGGCGACCGGCCTAGATGACCAAGCAGCTCCTGAAGGAATTAAGGGAAAAAAGAGGGTGTATCGCCTTTGAAGGAGGGGAAGGCTGCTCGTGATATGTTTAAGGATGTTGTTAGATTATGTAGGAAAAAATTTGAGAGGCAAAGGCTGAGTTAGAACTGAAGCTGGCCACCTCTGTGAAAGACAATAAAAAGCATTTTTACAAATATATTAACGCTAAAAAGAGGGGCAAGAAGAACCTCCACTCCTTATTGGACCTGGAGAGCAACAGTGTGACTGAAGATGAGGAAAAGGCTGAGATCCTGAATACCTTCTTTGCCTCAATTTTTAACAGCAAGGCAGGAGGAGTTCAGGACGAGTGGCCTCCTGAGCTGGGTGATGGGGTCAGGGAGCAGTGTATTGCCCTGGAAATCCATGAGGAATTAGTTCAGGACCTGCTGAGCCACTTGGACACTCACAAGTCCATGGGGCCAGATGGGAGCCATCCTAGGGTGCTGAGAGAGCTGGCAGATGAGCTGGCCAAGCCACTCTCCATCATTTTCCACCAGTCCAGGTTCACTGGAGAGGTCCCACATGACTGGAAACTGGCCAATGTGGTCCCCATCCACAAGAAGGATTAGATGGAGGAACCCAGAAACTACAGGCCTGTCAGCCTGACCTCAGTTCCAGGGAAAATGATGGAGCAGATTATCTTGGTGGCAATAACTGCACACCTGAAGGATGGCCAAGGGCTCAGGTCCAGCCAACATGGATTTAGGAAGGGCAGGTCCTACCTCTCCAACCTGATCTCCTTCTCTGATCAGGTGACCCGCCTGGTGGATGTGGGGAGGCCTGTGGATGTGGTCTACCTGGACTTCAGCAGGGCCTTTGACACCGTCCCCCACAGCAAACTCCTGACCAAGCTGTCAGCTTGTGGCTTGGGCAGCAATGCTATGTGCTGGGTTCGGGACTGGCTGGAGGGCCGGGCCCAGAGAATGGTGGTGAATGGTGCCACATCCAGCTGGAGGCCAGTCACCAGTGGTGTCCCCCAGGGATCAGTGCTGGGCCCCATCCTCTTTAATATCTTCATTAATGATCTGGATGAGGGGATTGAGACAGTCATCAGCAAATTTGCAGATGACACCAAGTTGGGAGCAGATGTTGACCTGTTAGAGGGTGGAAGGGCTCTTCAGAGGGACCTCAACTGACTGGACAGGTGGGCAGAGTCCAATATGATGGCATTCAACAAATCCAAGTTCTGGGTGCTGCACTTTGGCCACAACAACCCCATGCAGAGCTACAGGCTGGGGTCGGAGTGGCTGGAGAGCTGCCAAACAGAGAGGGACCTGGGGGTGCTGATTGACAGCTGCCTAAACATGAGCCAGCAGTGTGCCCAGGTGGCCAAGAAGGCCAACCGCATCCTGGCCTGCATTAGGAATAGTGTGGCCAGCAGGAGCAGGGAAGTCATTGTGCCCCTGTACTCTGCATTGGTTAGGCCACACCTTGAGTACTGTGTCCAGTTCTGGGCCCCTCAGTTTAGGAAGGACATTGAGACACTTGAACATGTCCAGAGAAGGGCAACCAGGCTGGGGGGAGGCCTTGAGCACAAGCGCTATGAGGAGAGGCTGAGGGAGCTGGGGTTGTTTAGCCTGGAGAAGAGGAGGCTCAGGGGAGACCTCATTGCTCTCCACAGCTACCTGAAAGGTAGTTGTAGCCAGGAAGGGGTTGGTCTCTTCTCTCTAGCAACCAGCACTAGAACAAGAGGACACAGTCTCAAGCTGTGCCAGGAGAAGTTCAGGCTCAAGGTGAGGAGAAAGTTCTTCACTGAGAGAGTCATTCATCATTGGAATTGGCTGCTCAGGGAGGTGGTGGAGTCACCGTCCCTGGAGGTGTTCAAGAGGGGATTGGATGTGGCATTTGGTGCCATGGTCTAGTCATGAGGTCTGTGGTGACAGGTTGGACTTGATGATCTTTGAGGTCTCTTCCAACCTTGGTGACGCTGTGATACTGTGATACTCTGAAGGATGGTTCAGCAGTTATCTGTTTTAGAATCATAGAGTCAGAGATCATTTTGACAGAGTAGGTAAGGACAACATGGCAATGTTTCTCTGCTCAACAAAAAGATTATAGCTTTTTTTTTTTCCATCTAATTTGCTTTGGAGCAAAAAGTAATACAGTCAATAAGATCTAAGCAGTACTTTCCAAGAGAAGCACAATCTTAAATACCTTAAATCCATAGTTTGGGATTTGGCCTGATTTTCCAAGGTGTGGAAGAGCTGCAATTACTGTGCTCCTTAGGAATGCATAATTTTGTTAATACCTGCTTATTTATTCGCCTCAGAAGATATTGTGATGCTTATGGGAACCTTGCTCTTTAACTGTAGCAACTTGTTATTTCATACTGAGAAACTTACTGATGGACCCATACAAAACATTAAGTATAAGCTTCATTCACAGGTTACCATTCCCAAAAAGGATCTCAGGAAGAGTGGAGGACCCCTGGGCACGTTCTAGGTACAGACTTGTTCAGATCCTCATCAGTACCAGCCTCTAAGCATTCTTCCTCATCTACCTCCTCAAAATCCAGACCTTTGCTTAAACTTGTTACAGGTGAGCCACAACTGACTTGAATTACTTATGAGGTAAACAGATTAAGGCAGAAATAAAAACTTTTGGAGTCATTATATAAAAGATTTCAGGAACTAGCCTACACACAGAGCTATAAATTCAATATGAATATTAATGTGGGTGTGTGTACATGCATGTGTTTGAGCTAGGCACAGATTAATACAGATCCAAAGGAAAACAATTCAAAAAATTAGAGAAATCCTACTGCACATTTTCTGCACTGTAGACCCAAATGGGTTCATTTTATAGACTAGGTAGTTAGCCATGAAGTTGTTTCTAACTGTGAAGGATGCAGTTTTAATCCATAAGTTTCAGGCTAAATTATTCTGTTGTTCTGCCAACATGCTGCTCCTATTCTCTGACAGGAGCTTGACACATTTTTGTGCCACATTTTTAAAATCTTTTGAAGTTTATTTGGAATAGAAATAGCATAAGATTCAGAGGTGAGTTGGGTCACCTTTTATTCTTTAGAAGAACAGTTTTGTCACTGCCTGTGATCTTCATATTATTAACGGAATACAAAAGCTGAGCGAGTGAAGACTGGTAGACGCAGAGGAGAGATGGGTAGGAGGCATGAAGGAGGTGAATCTGGAAGTCTTCCTCATCTTTTTATGCCAGAGGGAACCAGACAGGGAAGCTGCCTAGAGGACAGGCTGTTATCAACTCTCATGATTTTGAGGGTTGCATAATATTTTTTAAATGTAAAGACAAAGCTTTGTGACTCATGTAGTTGCAGAAGATTGAATGATCTTCCAAAGGCTAAAAAAGGGCAGCCTTTCCCAGTGTGAAGGAGCACAATCAAATAAATCCTACTGAAGAGAGGTATTGGGGTATTTTGGGTTTAACTATTCCACTTCTTACTTTGTCTCCCAGCAGCAAAGCCTAACCTCCTTTTCCAAGCCACTTGAGGCTTTAAGGATGTTACACAATGCCTACAGGAGAGCATAAGAGAGAGCACTAACCATTGTGAAGCTAGACAGATGGGCAGCTGACAAAAGACACATTAATGTCTCAGACTGTGGTAAAAAGGTTTAAACAATAATTATTGCCTTTCTCCTCAGACTGTAATTCAAAACACTTCATGTTGGTGGAAAGGCATCCCCACACAAACATGAAATGCAGCTGATTGCCGGGACTGGTGCCATTTCTGGGGATCCTGTGTGCCAAATCCTGCTGCTTCCTCTGCTGCAGTGTACATGTCAATGAGTCATAGAATCATTTAGGTTGGAAAAGACCTCTGGCCCTTTTGTATTTTTCACAAGCCAATTTTGAATTGCAATTAATAAAGCCATCTGGTTCTTTCAACCATTTCATTTTGCTCAGATGAGGCAGACATGACATACTATCCCTTCCAATAGCTGCATGGGAAGTTTCTTAGATGGAAAACGGCAAACACTGCCTAATCACATTTCCCCTGTAATCTTAGCTCTTGGGGATCTTTGCTCAGCAACGTGTAACTGGCATTTTAGCCTACAAGAAGCAGACATTTTCTGCTCCTGAGGATTATGTATAGGCACCCTTGAGGTAACAGAACATACAGATCTGAGCCATAAAGAACCCACATCAATTTAATACTGTACCACTACATACAACTGTAACACAATAATGCAGGTGTCTTAGAAATACCCATTTCACAGATCTAGAAATACTCATGTTTTCGTTTCGTGCCGTATAGCTAGTCTGTAGTGACAGGACTGTGTGAAACTCAGGCGAACGGAGAGGTTGGCCTGCCCATGGTAACTTCAGCACTGGATTTCGGCCCAACCCGACTCTTTTCTGCCGCACAGATCCGCCTGACAGGCTATCGCACGATGCTTACAGCCTGCACTATTCTTTTTGAAACAAGCCGCAAGACACATGGCGGGGATGATGTTGCCCCTCTCCGACGGCAAGACGCCCCTACTAAGCTCCGGGCTTCCGCAGGGTGCCGGCCTTTCTCCCCACGGTCGCCAGGAGCCCCTCCCCAGTCACCCTCAGCCTGTCGGGGCGAGGGCGGTGCCTGCAGACCGCCGCTGCACGGGGGCGGGCTCCCCACTGCCTGCCTGCGGGCCAGACGGCGCGGCGGCGGGTGGCCAGCATGTGGGCAGCGGTCCCCCTCCTGCTCATGCTGCTGCTGCTGCTGGCGCGGCTGTGGCGGCGCGGAGCGCTGCCGCTGGAACCGGCTGGCCGAGCCGTGCTCATAACCGGCTGCGACAGCGGCTTCGGGCACTTGCTGGCTCTCCGCCTCCACCGCCTCGGCTTCACAGTCTTCGCTGGCTGCCTCTGCCCCAGCGGCGAGGGGCGCGGCGGCTTCAGCGGGAGGCGGCAGTCGGCCCCGGCCACTTGCGCGTTCTGCGGCTCGATGTCACCCGCGACCGCGACGTGCTGGATGCCAAGGAGCTGGTACTCAGCCATCTGCCCGAGCAAGGTGAGGCGGGGCGGCACGGCCGCTGGGGCCAGCGGGGCGGCTGCGGGTCGAGTCCCAACTCAGGACTACTAGCCAGCCCGCCCGCCGCAGCCCCGAAGAGCACCTTCCGGCGGCTGCCTGGCTTCATTTGCCGCGGGGTGGGCGTCAGGTGGCCGCTGGGCCGGGCGACGGACGGACGAGGGCGGCAGAACCGGCGGACACGGAGCGAGGCAGACAGCCTCTCTGTGAGCCCGGGGCTTGGAGGAGTTGCAGGCAGGGAGCTGCCCGAGAGGCTCGCCTGGGCTGTCAGGTCTTGCGGCTGGGGAGCTCTGCCACTAAGGGAGCAGCTCGGTAATAATATTTTATCCTAAAAAACCGCCTTGGGGCTTGGCCAAGCAAGACACAAACTGGGGCCCATACAAAGGTGCCGACAGCGGAAAGTAGGTGTGCTTTTCAGAGTTTCACCTTCCTCCAGAAGAGGAAATCTCTGGCGTGGGTGTCCCCAAGACCCTTCCTCAGATATCCCAAAGGAGAAAATATCATGAAAAGGGAAGAAGAGCTGTGCACACACTGGAGGCAGTGGGAAGGTGATGTGTTTCTGGGCATGAGTTGTGAAAGAATAAGTAAAAGACAAGGTAACTGCTGTGCTCTGCCAAACTAACTGCTTCTTGGTGCAACTTGAGGCTTGTCATGTCAGTCCTTGGAAGGGTTCCTTAAAAGGAAACCTATCAATTACCCTTCAGGAAGAGTGTACCCAAGGAAATGCATAGACTTTAGCTTGCAGAATAATTGCAGACAACCTAAATCCTGTGTTATCCCCTCAGAACATGTGACACGGCACAGGTAATGAGGCCAGTTACCTCCATTGCCACTTGGGCTGCAAGGCGAGAGTCACCCAGTCTAATACTGGGAGATACACTTGGCCCAGAGCAGGCTTACTTGGGATCAGAAGATTCACTCAGAATTACCAACAAATGGTTCTTGTTCACATAGGGAATATAAGCAGAAAATACAGCATATGGAATGATAACAAAATGCCAGACCCCTGCCAGCCTGGTTCATGA
This sequence comes from Picus viridis, assembly GCA_033816785.1. Lineage (NCBI taxonomy): Eukaryota > Metazoa > Chordata > Aves > Piciformes > Picidae > Picus > Picus viridis. Next base: position 33,314,213 of record CM066576.1, read on the forward strand.
GCATGTTTAGAAGAGGATGAAACAAGAAGCGAAGTAAGAAAAACCTAGACACTGCTCATTAAGTACATGTATTTATGGTTGATCTTGACCTTATCTGATTAAGAGGCAGAGCCTTCCGTCTCCTGCACTTTCCCAAGCTGCAGAGACAATGCGGCCCTCCAGAGGCTCAGTGAGGACCAGATCACCTGAAACTCTGGGTAACATATAATTTATCCAGCAATTCTGGTAGCTTAGGGAATGGTTGTGTTCATGCTGTCATATAGATTCTTTGAGTCCACAACTGAGCAGTAAGTGGTGGTTGTACTTGCTGTTTGTAAGCATGTGGACATGCCTTCGGATCACACCCCATGCAGCTGCTTGCTCACTCCCCAACCAGTGGGATGGGGAAAGGATTGAGAGAGTAGAAGTGAGAAACTTATGGGTTGAGATGAAGACTATTTAATAGGTAATGCAAAAGCTGCATGCACAAGCAAAGCAAGGAATTCATTCCTTGCTTCCCATCAGCAGGCAGGTGTTCAGCCATCTCCAGAGAAGCAGGGCTTCTTCATGCATAATGGTTACTTGGGAAGACAAGTGCCATCACTCTGAATGTCCCCCACTTCCTTCTTTTCCCCCTTACCCTTATATGCTGAGCATGACATCTTGGTACAGAATATCCCTTTAGTCATCTGGGGTCAGCTGTCCCAGCTGTGTCCCGTCCCAACTTCTTGTGCCCCCTCAGCCTTTTTGCTGTGGAGAAGCAGAAAAAGGCTTGACTCTGTAACCACCGCTCAGTAATAATTAAAATATTGCTGAATTATCAGCACTGATTCCAACATAAACCCAAAACACAGGCCCAGCTACTATGAAGAAAATGCACTACAATGAAGCATATAGGCAAAGGCAGAAAAGAAAAAGTAATTTTTTTAGATCCAGATAGCACATATGCCATTTGGGAAACCTCCCAATTATCAAGTAATCTTCCTAAATTTATTAAATAAAAATAAGCAAAGGAGTTACTTAAATGTCTGCTGTTAATGGAGTAAATGCCACAAGTCATCTTCATAACTTACAGAGCCATATTTTTATCTCAAATGTAAAGAAACTGTGATGATATTCTGTATGTAGACTCTATAAGCAAAAGACTTCAGTGGGACCCCTCTTGGCACCCCTGAAAATAGATGTGTAGGTTTCAGTATTTTAACTTTATAAACACAGTTTCAATTTCATGATTCAACTGAAGGTTAGCTTTCATATTAACCAATTAATTTGGTAATTGTAGGATTTCCTGATGTGGGAGTCCAATAGATGGTGCTGAAAAGTTAGAGCAGCTCACAGATAATCTTACTTAAAAGCTCTGAAAGCATTCACCTTTACAGTAGTTGCTGGCAGTGTTCTGCATGGGGTTTTTAGCTTGTGAGTACTGTTGGACAGTTCTGTCTGTCTCTCTACTCAGCAGCTCTCTGTAGGAACTGAGAAGAGGCATCTCTCAGAGAATCACTGGGACTTTGCTCTGGGATTGTTCCCTCTCTGCACTTTATGCCATTTTTAATCAGTCCAAGAAGCCTCACTTAGCAGCTGCTGGTGGCAAGAGAAGTCATGGAGGAAAATTGTGCTCTGGCATTTTCCAGGACAAGGATAAATAGAGTTGTAAAAGACTGAAAGATAAAAAGACTCTCTGCTTTAAGCAGACTATTCAGTACAAAATGTATTAAAAAATGTATAAAATCTCAGGAATAAACCACAGTACTCCCTACAGCTTCTAGTTATGCCATAACCATGAGATAAATAAACCAAGCTCCACCTTGGCTTCTCTCTGTTATGCAAGAGTAGAAATCTAAGCTACTGGTAACACACCTAGCTGAATTTTCTTCCACTTCATCATTTATTTAATTGTAAATATTTGTTCTAGATTGTGAAATCTGAAAAGAATGACAAATCAATTTCCATAGTACATAGCTCACTCTCTAGACCTAACTAACTATCCCTCTATGAAAATCTGCTAGCTCTGATGCTTTTCTTTACCTGTTTTTATGACTTGTGCACCCATTAAGATGAGTCCTTTGTTATTTAGAAAGAAGAAACTTCTCGCACTTGCACATTAGAGCCAATATGAAGTAGAGCAGGACTTTGTAGCATGTTGATTTGCAGCTCTCAGGCTCTACAGCAGAATTCACAATTTTTCAGATTTTGATTTGTTTCTTTGTTTTTCAGTAGGCTCATTTCCTCTAGCATTGGACTGGCATCTTTCAGAAAACAGACTGTCAGTTTTGCCTGGGGTCAGGTTTTGATGAGATAGTTTAAAGATCAGTGATATCAAGAATACAAGTTTGAGTTTAGAAAATGTGTCTAAATTCAGACATTATCTGTGTGTAGGCACCTACAAAGAAACAGCCTGTGCAAGCACAAAGCTTGATGGACTTGAATAGGAAGAGGATTTTTAAGAGTTTCTGAAAAAAACATCAGGCATCTTTTGGGCCTATTAAGGACTTTGGATGTGTGCCTTTTGGGCAACATGTCTTGAAGTTATCTGAGAAGTTATGTGGCAGCTAATATTCTTCTCCTGAAAGCCTCACTAATCTTATCCTGAAGTGATTCTTTAGATCCCCAGCTATATCTTTTAATCTTTGTCCTCAAGATCCATTTTCTTAACACAGACATCAGTGAAAATCTCTTTGACACCCAGTTCTGCTTTCCAGATTGCTTACTCCCTGTCTGATGTAGCATAGTCTAACACCCCTCTTAAACTGTGTTGGGACTGAGTTCTGTTTGGACAGTCAGAGTAATTTTTCATTCCCAGATCAGACTTCAGCTGTTTTTTCCTAATGTGTCTGTGCATGGACACTCTTGAGGAGATGGACATCGCTCCCCCTCAGCTGTTCAATTCTTACATGTGCCTTGCCCTTCCAGATTTCCATCTAAGGACCGCTCCCCTAGGGTTAGTTCTGTTTTAAGGAGAAGTAGACCCACAGCATGATGGAAAGGCCTGGAACAAAAGGGCAATGGCATGGAGAAGAAGAAAGCCTAGGGTGCCCAGTTCCAGTGGCCAGTTTTATGGTCTGTTTCCTCTCCCCCGTCTCCTAACGTTGGGGAAAACAGGTGAGGATATAGGAAACTGCTGTATGACTAGGCTGGCTGTCAGTCTGTCTAAAGTTCTGAGAGGTCCAGTGTCAAAGATTGCTGAGTGACAGACTGCTGCATTTATTCTCTTTGCAGGACAGAACTACCCAGGTTCTGTGTGGTAAATTCCTGATTGTTTTGTTCTGCACGAGACAATCCCTGAAATAACTTTGTTTCTTTCTTTGTTTAAACACAGTTACATTATGAAATACAAATAGTGTATATTTGTTAGGAAAGCTGACAGAGGTCTGCTTTACAAACTAATTTAAACAATTGTCTGTTTCAGCATTGTCTATTGTTGTGAATGCATTCCTTTATTAGTAATTCTTGGCAGAGCTCTGGAATGACCAAAATGTAGAATCAGAGAATCATGGAATGGCAGGGTTTGGAAGGAACCTCTGGAGATCCTTTAGTCCAACCCCTCTGCTAAAGCAGGGTCACCTAGAGCAGGTTGCCCAGGAACACATCCAGGTGGGGTTTGAATCTCTCCAGAAAAGCAGAATCTACAGCCTTTCTGGGCAGTCAGCTCCAATGCTCTGTCACCCTCACAGGAAAAAAAGTTCTTCCTGGTGTTCGGATGGAACCTTTCAGTTTGTGCCCATTGTCCCTTGAGTTGTCACTGGGTACCACTGAAGAGAGTCTGGCCCCATCCTCTTGACACTCACCATTTAGGTATTGATATAAAATCTCTCAGTCTTCTCCAGGCTAAATTGGCCATGAAATCATCACAGTGGCTTTGTCAGAAAAGATCAGAAAAGGAAATAGTTCAGCCCAAATATTTCTGCAGCACCTTCACCTAAGAATATCTTTGCCATCACAGCTACAGGAGGCTACAGCTGCATCAGCATCACACCCATGCCAGACTGTGTCCAGAAGAAGGAAGATGGGCACTGTTACCCACTCTGCCTCACCAGAAACCTAGGCTTAGAGATCCTGCAGAAGGCACAACAAAAATCATGTGCCTCAGACATGTACAAGAATTCTTAAAAAAAAGAAAGTGCAAGCAAAAGCCTGCAGATGCTGTCTGCATCTTGAGCTGTTTCAGCATAAGTCAGGATACCCTGTGTACTTCTTAGTTCAGTCAGGATTGGAAGACAAAACCAGAAAGGTTTTCAAAAGCACTGTGTCACTCACTGGTTTACCATAGGGCTACAGATCTGTGCTCTGAAGACAAGAACACATCAGCGTATGTTAAACAGTGTTCAGTCAGCACATCAGCTCCAAACTGCCAGCACTCTATACTTCAATAAAAAATCATTTCCAGCAGTTGAGATTATTAGCACTGCACAGTACTCACACAAAGCATTCTGTGATTCTGGGCTAAAGGGCTTGCATTTTCTGACAGAGAATTGTGTAAGAACAAGCTTTGCTGCCAATAAATTTCCTCTTTTAAATGCTGGAATCTTACTGCATTTCAGGGGGCTGGGGTCCTTAGCACTAAAACCGGTTGTTAGGTAGAGAATAGAATTGTCTAACAGTACAACATTTAAAAAACCCCAAAACTGTAGCCACTAACCTAACTTGGTTATTTTACCCAGTGCTGCACCCATGTACCTGATTCTGGCTGATTTCAAGAAGGAATTCAAGCACAAATCCTGGAAAAGGAGCAAAAACTTAGGCTCCTAAATTAGTGAAGCACTAGTATTACCCCTTAGCCATTAGACTGCTTAATGTAATTTTTGCAAAGCTGCTCATAGTACACAGTGGAATTTAAGTAATTAAAATATCATAGTACACCACATTGGCAGTAAGATGTAATCTCCCAGATCATGTTATTCATAAATATCTCAAGATGACTATAAAGTGAGTGATAATTAAATAGCAGTGAGACTTACATCGTTTTCAGCTGGGATGGAGTTAATTTTCTTCCTAGTAGCTGGTACTGTGCTGTGTTTTGGGTTTAGTGTGGGAATAATTTTGATAACACTGATACAGTAGCTGTTGCTAAGTAGTGCTTATTCTATGTCAAAGGTTTTGCAGTTTTCTATGTTCTGTCAGCAAGGAGGTAGGTACACAAGAAGCTGGGTAGGAGCATGACCAGAACAGCTGACCCAAAGTAGCCATACCTCAGCATGTCATGCTTAGTATATAAACTGAGGGGGTGGGGGGGCTGGCCAGGAGGGGCAGGTCAAGCATTGGTGAGTGGGTGGTGAATAACTACATTGTGCATCACTGGCCTTTACTTGGATTTTATTTCTCTTTTTGTTACATTCTTTTTCCTTACTATTATTATATTTTATTATTTTACTGGTTAAACTGTCCTTGTCTCAGGAGTATTACCTTTGTTTCTGATTCTCCTCCCCAGTCTACTAAGAGAGGGGAAGAGCAAGTGGCTTCCTGGCACTTTTTAAACCACACAATAGTGCAGCTAATGGCCACAATTACATTCCTTCATTAAACAAAACATACCTGCACGTATAAATAGAAAACACTAAAAGAAAACACAACTAAAAAGTTGTTTCCAAGGGCCAAAATCCTTGTGTTGCTTTGTGACCTGATGGCATTTGTTTTGCAGTGAGAGATGCTTGTTGAGACATTTCTCTTCTCTAGGTTTCTGGGGACTTGTCAACAATGCAGGAATATCAACATTCGGTGAGACAGGGTGGCTGTCTATGGAGAAGTATGAAAAATTTGCAGATGTGAATCTCCTTGGGAGCATCAGGACAACCTTGGCATTCCTTCCCCTTCTAAGGAAATACAAGGGTAATGCTAATCCACTGTTTAATTTAGAGTTGTAGAATAATTATCTTACTATAATCAGGGTAATGTAGCATCTATAAAAGAAGCCTTAATTGTCTCTCGTTGAACTGAAATTACAGGCTCCCTCTGTGTGGCCTGAAAGAGCAATGTGATCCTGGAAAGAGGGTACAGCTGTAAGTGAAATAAATACTCTTAAAGACTGTCTTTACAATATATAGAAAAAAGTATTTACAAATAATGAATTTTCTCAAAAATGCTTACAGTGGATCATTAAGCCCAGGCAAGAGTTTCTAAGTACTGACAATACAAAAACATGAAGATCCAATAAACTCCTGCTTAACTTCATTATTTAGGCTTTACTATTTCACTGCCTGGCAATTAGAAGAGGAAGGATGACCCTGCAGAGGTGAACTGGAGACATCCAGCTTGCAGTTCCAGGCCTAGAAAGATCTTCTCTGTGACCTTGGGCAGGACAGATCAAGTATGTGAAATAGTGCCTTATGGAGACCAATGGGTATGCTTTTGCATGGACCTCCATATGCAGGCCTTATGCTTTCTTCTGAGAAATAGTCCCCGTAGAGCATGGCAGCATGTCTCAATTGCTCTGCAGTTTGTTCCCTACCTATCTCCATCCACTTTTTGGGAAAAAAATACACCCTTTTCCTTTCTTCCCCATTTACTTAGCTTGTCTATTTAAGTTGTAAGCTCATTAAGGTGAGGGTTTTTTTCTGTGTGCACAGCATCAAGCACAATAAGGTTTCATCTGCAGGCCCCAGGTCTCACTGTGACACAAAACATTGGTAAGATAAGTGTCCTCTTTTTGGCTACTCTACTGCTTTCTGTTTGGTTGCCTTTGGTTGATGACAATTTGATGCAAGAATAAAGAAGCCTTTAAATACTGCAAGATGGATTTATTTGTAAAAGAATGTGCTATTAAATATACTCAGTGAATGTGTTACATGACCACTACATGGGTAGACCACTATTCTCTGTTTTGTCCTACATACTGCTAAAACTGTGATCCTGCTCCACTAGAGGCATTTTTCTGACTTTGTGAATTGCAATGGGTTACTCTGAAGTGGAAGGGACTAATTGTGTGTGGGGATATTATGCACATGAACAGCCTTATAGAGGATTTGGGTCTGGTTAGCTGCACATACAGAGTACCTTAGCTCAAAAGAGCACTCTGCATCTCACTCCTGGCTGTCAATGCTGCCTTTATTTACTGCCCATACTCCATTTTCAAGTCCTATCTATGTAGGAAAGGAGGCCAGGGCACTTCTAGGATGAATCCTAGGTTTCCTGCCTCCTTCCTTGTAGGAAGAGTCTGGATAGGTAAAGTGCATGCTTTTGGGGGCAGCAAGTGACTTCTCCAAATAAAAAGCTTGATTCATGGATGTTACAGCATTCTTATGAAAGCTGGGTTCCAGTTACCTTAGGCAGTAAGTTAAATGATGTGTCTCCATCCTGGGTGCAGGCCGCAAATCACTTAGATACTGGATAAAGGAAGCAGAGGTCATCCTACCATCACTTACCCAGTAGCTGCATTCTGAAGGAAGGGGCTTACCACCATTTTAGGATAAGCACCTGTTCCAAGAGAAACCTCATAATTACTAGTAATTGTAAAGAGAGGTATTGTCCTTCAGCCTAGAATTAAAGCATCCTAGTCTGAATGCAGCAACATTTCCCCATAACTTTTCCAGATGGCCAGGCCAGCTGATGTAGCATCATGATCAGCAAGCTGGCAGTTGTCTCCTGTATATAAGATTTATTGCAGATGCTGTGTAGGAAGGCAGAGAACCTAATTCAGAATGACAGATTTCACTGCAGTCCCATGATACCCTTTCACTATCCTACATATACCATTTGGTCAGATCTGGGACCTAGATGTTAAATGCCTCTGTGGCAGCAATAGGAGTCAAATCATGTTTTCAGTATTGTTAGCAACAAGGCCATCTATTTCACTTCTGGTATTTATCCACATTCACACATTTCTTACTCTATAGTATGACTGTGTGATAGAAGTTTATGAGTAGGCAGTGGAAATGAACCACAGCCCAGTGCCTCAAATCAGAAATCTCTGCTATTTAAGGCATGCCTATGTTTGGTAAGAGTTACCAAGGGGGAAGGCAGCAGAGCACAGATCAGGGAAGTCACGCAAAGGTAGGGTAAGGCTGCACACATTTTGTCAAGTCGCCTTTCCCTCATGATGCTTATCACTCCACAGTCTGAATTTGACCTTATATGCACAGTTGTAAGCCAGGTCTCAATACAGAGACATCATTAGCATAGAAAAAAATGCAATTAATAGTCATATACCCACCACAAGGAAAATCATCTGCTCCTCTGCTCTGCAGTCCTTCTCCTATTACTGGCATAGTCTTTTATCACTATTTTTAGTCTAAAGTTTTTAAGGGACTTTGTTTCTGGCCCATTGGGAATGTCTAGACCAGCATCAGACAATAGAGGGAAGGAAGATTTCTGTGTGAGGTTCTGCCTAACAGAGTTGAGAGCCTTCCTGCGCTGGGACTGCCCACTTAAACAGCCCATCTTTGGTGGGCTATGGAGCTAAACAGCATCATGTTCAACATCCTCTTAGCAGCAGCTTAGAAGACCCAGGTAAATCAAGTCTATGTTAAAGACTGAGAGTGAAGTTACTTTATTTGCACAATTTTCTTTCCAGGACGTATTGTTTTCATGTCCAGCGTTATTGCCTATTTTACTCTGGGAAATGGCATTTATTCTATGACCAAGGCGGCTATTGAAAAATTCTGTGATGCTCTAAGACTGGAAATGAAGAAGTTTGGTGTCCAGGTAAGTGATGTAATGAGTAGCTGTTGCAGATGTGAAGCTCCCTGCTATCTCTAACACTGATTTTCATGTGAAAGTAAAGTTTTGCTCCTGAAGGTTCATGCAGAAATGAAATGCATTTTTTATGGGGAAAGAAGCAAAGCAAGCAATTTGCACAAACATACCAGGCAGTGGTTTTGGCCATGGGATAAGAACAAGCATATGCAAAATAATATGTAATCTTTGCAAAGTAAACTCTCTGTACCCATATGACAAAGAGATCAGAGCCAAATCCATGGGTGCAGCTTCCCCTTGGAAAGAGGTGGTTTCTCAGTCAGCTGGAAGTCACTGAGAACAGCGGACCTGGGTGATGTTTGTATTTCTGAGAAGCTGTGGGATAGCACATCCTCTCTTTGTACCTACAGTAAAACTTCCACCATTCACCATATCCTCTACAGTGGAGGAACCTGAGGGGGTCCGTGCCTTAATATGCCACAAGAACTTTCCAAGACAGGCCTGCCTGAGCCATGATCTATGAAGAGCTCTTTAGACTACCAGGCAACCAAAACTTACTCTAGGGTGGCTGTAGCAGCAGTAAAGCCTAGGTGTTGAGTGCTCACAGCCAAAAGGAAGGATTGTCACCTACCTGTGGGGTTCTTGCTTCTCTCACAAGAGTGCTTAAAAGCTCCTTCCTTTTTTTTTTTTTTGTTGGCAAAGCTATGCTGCAAGAGGCAGTATTGTGCAGAATAATGATGTTTTTATTCTCTTAAGAGGCTCTAAGAGCGCTCTTAGTGCCCTGCCTAAGCAACACTGATAGTCAAACCTGAAGCTTAGATCACTAAGTAGCTTCACTAGGCTTTTTCTCAGTCACTCCACTGCTGTAACACTCAAACACTAGAGGTCTTCCCTAGAGGCTTTAGAATGGTGTACTCTTTGCCTGCATGGTTACAGCGCTGTTCCTACACTATTTTGTGGAATTACAGCTATGCATCTATTAACTCTTCTCAGATAAATATAAAATGCAAGTGATTCTACACATCCTAATACCACACAGCATGATGAGGATTTGAACTGATTAGCTGAGGATAATCTCAAATGCATGGAAGAGCTTAGTTTAACAGGTTAGCTATTCTAGTTGCTTTGGGATTTTTGATGTTCCCCTACCCCCGGAACAGCCCCACCCATAGTACAGTGAACCAGGCTGACCAACACTTCCAGAATATCTATGAGAATTATTTTCTGTTTTTCACTGCATACAAGACACTGGCTGGCATTTGTCTCAGAACCTACCCTACAGAGAGCCTACATTATACATAGTCCCAGCACCCTGTGCTCCCCTGTTTTTCACTTTGTCCTTGCAGGAGAAAGTCACCCAGAAGTGGCAGGGGAAAAATGGAGCTGTGGCTCTGGCTCATGGAATTCCACTTAGGCAAGCTGGCTGCATACAGGAAACAGAGAATGTATCTTCCATTAAAAAGGCTACAGAAAATCAAGGAAGGAAAAAAAAAACCCATAATCTCTCCGTCCTTCCTAAACAACTGCAGACAGCTCCAAAACTTGATGTTTTCACATTGCCTTTGTTTAACCAAAAAAAAAAAAAAAAAAAAAAAAAAGGAAAGAAAGAAAAAGTGCGAGGTTTAGTATCAGCACTATTTTGGCTAGTACTAAACACCTACAAAAATAACACACAAAGATACCCTACAAGAAACCTACCTGAGGCAGCATAAGAAGCCCCCAGCTATGCACACTGTCTCTCTGCTTCAGTTTCTGGTAAGTGGGCTGGGTGCCAGATTGGATACATTAACATTGTATATTACTACAGAATATTCAGAGAACGTCTGCAGATCCCCAGATCCCTTACAGAGCTCCACCATTTTTCCTCACCTTGTGTTATCTTTAGAAATCAGGTCAGTTAAATGCCATGGAGTTTTTAATGTTGCATATCTACAAATAACTTTAATGAGCCCACTGCTAATTGAGGAGAAGCATGCACACTGTGAGTGCTCAGCCTGCTCTGAGGGTCCCCAGAAGCCTCAGAACTTAGCAGAACAGCAGCAAACAGGCAGACCTATGTGCTTTCAATTTAAGTCTAGACGCACAGATCTTTGGTAATAGCTTCAGTGACAGGTTGACCGTTTCCCCTCTGTACTTGGCTCACAACAGTTATTTTCCTCTTAATTACACCTGCTTGGGGAAAACAACACTTCTTTCCCAAAGACCTTCTAATTTTCTCTGACATGTCCCTTTGTCCCAAACTGAGATGAAAAAATACCAATTGTAAGATTTCCCACTAAATGAAAAGTCCAAAGTATTCTACTTTAGAGACATCAAAGTCATACTGAAATGCTTTATCTATGTATTGTCAAAATACTTATGCCATTAAGCATACTACAAAAATGAAAGATGCACTGTTGCATTCTGTGAAGCTGTGCCAAGTAGTCAAAGCAAGAGCATTAACATCAGAACCAAATGAGGAAGTCAGAATAAAGCACTTCTGCAATCTTAAGTTTCACAGGAATATACTGGACCATTTTCAAGGTCAAGTTTTCAAAGTTAAAATTTCAACAAAGCATTTTCTGGAAGAAACCTATCTGCCGAAAGTTTTTAGTCTGCTTTACTGGCTAGTGTTTAATTGAATTCAGAGTGACTGCATCTTTCTAAGTTTTACATCTTGCTTTTAGGTCTGTATTATTCAGCCGGGAAATTATGCACGCTCTACCCAAATTCAGCGGCCAGTCAGTGCTGAAGAGATTTGGAATGAACTCAGCGAAGAGGAAAAGGCAGTTTATAATAAGGAGTATGTTCAAGAGCGGGCAAACTTCTTCAACAGCATACTCAGTGAAGGAAGCCCTAATGGCAGCGAGGTTGTAGATGCTATGGTAGATGCTTTAATGTCTCCTGCCCCCAAAGCACGTTACATGGTAGCAAAGCTGAAAGAGAAAGCACTGGTGTTTGTGTGTACATTATTCCCAACTGTTGTGATGGATTCTGTTCTGTCTTATGCACTGAGTAAGGTAAAACTTGGTACTGTTCAGTGACTCAGCCAGGCCTGAGTTTAATGCCCCCAGGAACAGCAGGTTACTGTGTCTGATGTGATGGAGACAAAACGGAGTATGTCCCACAAGGCAACTGCACATCTGAAATCATCAGAGCAGAGATGGAAATACCCTATTTGTAGGAACCCAAGAAGCAATTGATTAGGGATGATGGGAGGAGTTAATGGGAAAGTTAGGAATCAGCAACAGATCTTGATATACTTTGAGTGGAGTTAGGTGGCGGTAGAAAATTAGGATGAGTCAAGTAACAAAGTTGTAAGATGGAAACAGTGTCTTGGCTAACTAAAATTCAGCACATTTTCAGGTGTCGTGGATAAACCTTTTACAAAGCCACTACATCATGGAAAATAAGTAGTACATTTCATTTACAGATGAGCATCCCAGTCCTAAATAAATTCTGTCTTTTATAAAATGTCTGGATTAATCAGTGTGTTAACCTAAGTGTAGTCAGTGTTGCACACCATGGTGACTGATACCCATATGCAGTAGCAACCTGTAGCTTAGAAAGCACACTCAGCCTGGAGCTCTGTTCTTGCTACTATTACAGGGGATAAGGTCTGATGAGAAAAAAATCTCTATTAACATAAGCAGGAAAACTTCACTAATGTGTATCGATGATAGTAATTGAGCATAGTGGGTTCACTAGCAGTTTCCCACTAACTGTTGTGGAAAATATTGCTGATTTACACATACACAGTTTTAAATTTGGCTTGGTTGTGGCATAGCACAAAATCCAAGAACTCTGGGACTAAAAGATCCCAAAATATCTGAGATCAGCTGTGGTAACAGCAGCATGGAGCATTAGCTTACTCTATGCCAGGTCTGCCATATCAAACTGAAGGCTCTGCTGTAAGCTGACCTACTTAAGTTTTTGGTCTGAGCCAGAAATTGCATCCTATACCTAGGAAGTCTTTCCTAATGTATTTAATTAATTAATGGGAGAAGTTACTTTCTCTTGTGATGGGTAATTGGGCAGTCTGAGACAGAAACTCAGTGAGATAGCATTGTTTAGAGGACAAGACAGAGCTCCCACCTGGTCCCCTGCCCATCAACAGCAAGATTATCAGATGATTATCATCCACTCTCCTCATTTAACCACAACTAAGCAAGGCCAAGCAAGGGAATAGCAACAAGGCTTATTCCAACTGAACCAATTGATTTCTTATACGGGACTTCCCCTTGCTTGACCTCAGGGATTTCAGCAGCCTTACATTGCTTTGGAAGAGTTGCTTTTACGCTCTCAGCCATTCTTTGTGCAGATTACCCTTCCAGTTAAGTAGGCACTGAACTCAAGAAGCGGCTTTGAAACTCAGATTTTTTTTTCATCAGGCCCAGGAGATGTGCTTTGCTCTGACTCAGAGACAATACCATTTTCCATTATGTGGTCTTCCTTTGGTTTGCATTTCTAAAAGCTACAACAGTAAGTTATTGCTGAGATCCAGGACCACCAGAAGAACTGCCCCCAGATATCAACTACATTAAATATTTTCAGCTGAAATTTCTTCCTTTATTTGCCATGTATGTGGTGAAGCCTCTGATCAATATTTTAGAAGCTTCATGTAACATCAGATGAGTAATACTCCAGAACATTTATTCCTTGGTCTTGAAAACTAAGAATGTGCAGTGTGTAGCATCTCATATGGGATACAGTGCCAAACTGGATGAGAACAAATGGGACAAGAGAAGGCAGTTTGCATTTTCATTGGTGTCTAACCTGTCAGCATGGAAGCTAACCGAAAAGTAGATACAAAATTACTACTTTTTGTATGATGGGTTGAAGTTTCCCTCCCAGCATTAACTTTTAGCCAGACCAACTCCAAAGCAAATGAAGCTGTATTTACAAGCAAAAACTACACTCTACAATGGAATGCAATGAATATGGGCAAAATATACAATATTTACAATATTATACAGATCTTTACAATTAGCAAACAACACGAAAACCCTCCATGTCAAAAAGACCAGGGAGAGCTGTTCCACTGCCCCCTGAAAATCCCCCTGTCCCAGAGAGAGAGAAGTGGAGAGAGAAAGCAGTAGGTTAGACTTATCCAAGGGCAGCCAGAATCACATTCTCTCTCTCCCAAGCAAAGCAAAACAGCTGAGATCAGAAGAGAAAAGAAAAGGAATGGGAATGGGGAGAATTGTTATGGTACAGCTCCTCTTATCCCAGACATTTATCCAATGAATTTGTTTAGAATAATCTTTTGTTTACCTTTTTACACACAATAATGATTCATTGATATTTTTCTACTTTTCTGCTTGAAATCTGCAGCTAAATTTTAAAGGCATAGCCTAAAACCACCACACTTTTGTCTTCCCCCTCAGCTTTGTAATATTATGATCTGCATATAAAGAACCATTCAAGGGAGAGTCAGAGCTTCAGTTATTAACAGGCCTGATGCACTCCCACTGAAACTCATTTAGTATCCTCCCACTGGATTACATGGGCTCCAAGGCACAGTGTTAGACAAAAACTAAAAATTGTAGCAGGAATTATTTCACATTCCCTGGACTTAATAGGAAAGAGATCCTCATATGAAATGTTAATGAAAGGAACACCACTCCCTCTCCCACAGGTCTCATAGATTATAGAATTTGTGAGATTAGTCACAGAAGCTTTCAGTGAACAAAGATTGCTAAACAAGTCAGTGACAAACTCCAAGGACCCCCAGAGCTGCTGGTTCTTCAGTTGAATTCCTGCCCACCTGTCTGTCACTGGAAAGCTGACAAGTTGTAGGGATTCCAGCATGCATCCTGGTCCACATGGTACCTGGGGAGCACACAATTGCTGGCCTACCTCCCTATCCCTTCTGTTACTCTGCCACACTGTTAGGTGAGGAGCACTTCTCTCTTACTCAGTAACCCTGAAATCATTACCTCAAGAGAAGTTGAAGTGCAGATGCCTACATAAGCCTGTATTTACAACATCCAAATAAGTAACAGTGTTTTAAGAAAAAAATCAGATAACACAAGATAGGGAAAAAAAGTACTCTATTGGCATTACTTTTAAATCTGAAATGCTCCTCTCTCAATACCCAGCTAACCTGCTGCAGACGTTTTCCTGAAACTGTTCTTCGATACAACTTTAAGCATTTAGTAGAGAACTTCTTGGCAGAACACATTCACTTCTATCACTACTTGTCTTTTATAAGCCCTGCTGGCAGTTTGGGGGGAAAAAAATCCTGTGAAAATCACCACCGCAGAAGAGATAAGAGCCTTCTCCAGGGACATGCTATCAGGGACCTAACAAAGTCTGTAAGCAGACACGATAACCACCATGGGTTATAGGGCACTCTGCTGGCTGAACATTTACATGGATTTTACAGATGTTTGGTCAGGAAGTAACTTCCAAACAGCATTTACACCAGTTATTTAATGTATTTTCTCTTTTATGCAAGGGCTTACTCCTAAAAGCACATACTGAGTGGCAGAAAGAATAACTATGATTTTGGGGAATAAACAATTACAGAAAGAATATAAAGAGGAGCAAAAAAGGTAAACTAAATCAGTTTAGTAAGTTGTGCATTGATATGAGTGATTCTAACAGCTTCATACAGCATCACCAAAAGAGGAGCAGACTGGCTCCCAGGAAATACAACACTGGGAGTAGCAGGGTGTTTGCCATCAGTATAGTTTTGAGGTGGTTGTGCTGCTACCTGAAACAAAAATTGTCTCCAGAAATTGTTTGTTCCTCCCAAGATACTTGAGATAGCACAGTTTGAGAAACAACCCCCTGGCAACTCCCCAGCCCTGGCCACAGCCTGTTTTGGCAAGTGGAAGAGCTGAACCTCTGCTCTCACTGTCAAGAGTTGCTCTGAGCACCATCACCATTTAACACACACAGCCAGAGCACCTGCTGCAGCACTTTGGTCCCACTGCGGTGTCACTAATGGGCTAGGCAGAGATTTTTACAGTGCTTAGCAATACTAACACTCCAATTTAACCTCATGCTCTCTCAAGTGTAACTCACAGCCAGCTGAAACAGCCTAATGTGTAAGTTTGTGTAATTTTCTCAAGCTGGCAAACCTGAACAAGGAGATTTGGAGTGTAATGCACCATGGAGCAGATTTTTGCAGAATACAGACATGACTAACTGTAAACATTACTTGTGCAGTAACAGGCTTAAATAAAATCCATGCAATTTCCAAGCACACCTTCCAGCTGAAGCTAGGCTATCATCTAGCCCAGCTCCCACTGATGTCAGCAGGTCTCTAGTGCCAACCAGCATGACAGTCTTCACAGTGTACAGCCTCCTTCCAGTGGTCAGCTGTGGGAGATTTGTAACATCCTTGTACATTTACATCAACAGATAAAAACCAGCACAATACAAAGACAGCATTATTCCACTTGTTCTGAACAGGGACTGTGCAGTGCTGTCAGTCTGGCACCTTCTGCTAAGACCAAAAAAACCTTCACAGCCTCTGTAGTTCCAATACTTTGAAGCAGCTGTTTAGCAGTGAAATCTTTTCATGTGCAATCAGACCATTTTGCAGCTGTATAATGAGCATATCAGTAATGGGGGCTTTACCCATCATGATGAAGTATGTATGTTGTAGGAGTAATTGAGGTTAATGTTTGAGTGTTTAAGACTAGGGGAAGACACATATTGTCCTCAGTAATAAATGTTCTTTGGCATCAAATTATTTTCTACTGATTATCTCATTATCAGTTGCTAACACAGTAGGCAAGACTTACCTGTAATGGGCTTCCCATGAAGCCAGCCAGTAGAGAACCTCTAGGATTGTCCCAAGAGTGGACATTGCTCTCTCCTGTCAGCTGCTAGAGATGTCCCTGTATGGCAGGTGAGCATGCGTGTGTAGTGATTCAAGACAGAGCAGCTTCAAGGCCACCCTAATTCATACCATGTCAAACCTGTGGACAATACTTGCCCTCAAATGAAGACTCAGGTGGTGTGCAGATACCCTACCTATACCAAATTGCATGAGAACTATGTCTCTGTGCTCTATGTGTTTCACTCTACAAAGTGAGAAAAAAGAATTTGCTTGGGCCTCAGTTTTAAGTTGCCTGTACGCCTCCTTTTATGTAGCAACAGCAAAAAATCTTAAACATTACACAAAACAGAGAGAAAAACACCTTCTGCTGTGCCATCTCTGCAGCATCTATTTAGTGTAATCAGGGAGAAAGAGATCACACATATATTTTCCAAAAAGCAAAGCCGTCAACCAAAGCATAACAGCACAAGACTAATAATCCAGCCAACTCACAATACACAGTGCTACCACAAAATAGCTACTGTGCAAATGACATTCCTCATAAGGAAAATAATTAAAAGTTTTATGCTAAAATGATGTTATCTGTTGCTGTGACTCACCACACAGTCCCATGCTTTGCATCACCCAGCTTTCCATGCTGTTGGATGTTCATCCAGCTGGGTGTCACCACTTCCCTGGCAAAAGATATTTCATGTCAAAAACAACTTTGCCCTTGAACTTCTTAATGCTAAAAGTGTTTTGCATATAATTCAACAGCCATTCTTGGCCAGGTGCAAGACAAACAGTCTCACTGCAGCAGCCAGCCATTATCCTCTACGCTATTACTGGCCCCAGCAGGGGCATCAAGTGCCAGGTGGTTTGCCATAATTGAAGGCTGAACTTAGATACTAAAGGAAATTGGCAGAAATGGACAGAGAGCTTTGAAAGTCCCAGTGTTAGTAGTGTTTGCCTTCTAGAATCACTTATGCTTCGACTTGCTTAAAGAGTTTTGAGTATTTTCCCCATTTGTTTGCACTGACATTTTTATGCTATTAATAAATAGGTTTCTCCTTCCAGTCATGTCCATGAACAATTATGTTTCAGTTCAAGTCTCACACACCTAATTTGTATTATAGTGATACACAAACCCTCTGGTGATAGCTATGAAGTTGGGTTATACACAGATCTTGTAATTCAATTTTTTGTGGCCAGCAATTCTAGTAAAATTTAGAGGTGGAACAACTATACTGCACTGCTTTCTGTGGGAGGGAAAGGTTTGGCAAGAAAGTACATCTACAGTAAGAAAATGTCAAAGGCTGTGACAACCAATCACTTCCATGTAGCACAACATAAGATGAGGACACCAACACTTTTTCCCTCATGAAGGCAACAGGTGGCACAGGGAAGTCATAGAATACTTGGAGCAGGAAAGGACCTTTAAAGGTTGCCTAGTCCAACCCCCTGGCAGTGAGCTGGGACATCTAAATCAGGCCGCTCAGAGCCCCATCCAACATGGCCTTGAGTGTTTCCAGGGATGGGGCTTCTACCACATCTCTGGGCAACCTGTGCCAGTGTTTCACGACCTCCATCAGAAAAAAATTCTTCCTTATGTCTAATCTGAATCTCCTCTTTTAAATTAAAACCATTAGCCCTTGCTCTGTCACAACAGGCCCTGCTAAAAAGGGTGTCCCCCTCTTTCTTACATGCTCCCTTTAAGTACTAAACAACTGCCATAAGGTTTCCCCAGAGCCTTCTCTTCTCTGGGCCAAAGCACCCCAATTCTCTCAACCTTTCTTCATGGCAGCGGGCTTCCAGCCCCCAGATAATTTCTGTGGTCTGGTCCGGACACACTCCAACAGGTCCATGTCCTTCTTGATCTGAAGTCTCCAAAGCTGGACGCAGTACTCCATGTGAGGTCTCACCAGACTGGAGTAGAAGCGCAGAACCACCCCCTTAGCCAGCTGGCCAAAAACCGGTCCACCACAGCCCAGTGACCCTCAGTTCGGGCCGGACCCTCGCACCCACTTCAGGGGCTCGCTGTTCCGAGGCTGGCGGCCGCTCTCTCCCTCCCTGCCGACGCTCATCACCACCCTCCGCCCGGAAGCCAGCAGTCCGGCTGCGTACCCTGCCTCACGCCCCATTCCGAAGGCGGCAAGGAGCCCTCCCGTACCTCGCACCCCCCACGGTTCTGAGGGCAGCGGCGGCTAAGGGGAACGGCTAAGGGGAGCGGCTGAGGGGAGCGGCTGAGGGGAGCGGCTGAGGGGAGCTGCTACCTCCGGCACAACCGCCAGCCGCGCGACGCCGTTACCGAGGAGACGGCGGCGACAATGGCAGGCGCGGCTGCGTGCGGCTGGGCTCTCGGGGGGCCGTGCTTCTGCAGGTGAGTGCCCGCTGGCTGTGGTGGGCAGCCGCGGGCCGCCGGGCCGGGCGGTGCCTCCCTAGCTGCTGCTGAGGGTTCGGGGTAGAGACGGGTTGTGAGGGGGGGAGCGGGGCACAGGAGCGGCACCACAGAGCTGCTGTCCTTCAGATTTCGAAAATAAACACTCCACACCAGACAGCAGCACAACTCCTTTCTGCGTGGTCGGACAAACAAGTCCTTACGACGTAAGTACAGCGTGGGTCCACACCAGTTCCTCAACGTGTGCCTTTTCCGGCAGCTTTGCTCCCATTAAAACTGGTCTCCTATACAGGTCACCCGTTCCTCTGGGGTGCAATCCAAGAAAAATCAGATAACACAGGGACAGGACAAGGGGTGATGGGTTTAAACTAAAAGAGAGGTGATTCGGATTAGATACAAGGAAGACATGTTTTTATAATGATTGTGGTGAAACACTGGCCCAGGCTGCCCAGAGAAGTGGTAGAACCCCTATCCCTGGAAACATTGTAGGCCAGGTTGGATGGGGCTCTGAGCAGCCTGATTTAGTTGAAGATATCCCTGCTCACTGCAGTGCAGGTTGGACTATGCAATGTTTAAAGGCCCTTTCCCACCCAAACTATTTTATGAACACAAAATTTATCCCTTACCTGGCTTCTGAGCACTTCAGGGGCAATAGAAGTGGTTCCTTAGTCTGTACCTTGCTCTTGGGTGCAGCAGCCCACCTTTCATCAACTCCCCAAGAGTCCATGGGCTTGCAGGGAACCTAAGCTCTCCTCCCAGCTTAGGAGCAATCCTCCTCCCAGCCCTTGTCCCCAGCAGGTATTGCTCATACACCTGATGGCCAGGTGATGGTTGTCCCCAGGGCTATCTGCTACTGGCCACTTGGGTTCTGTTCCATTCCAGTTTGGATGAACACTAAAGTTACTAGAAATTGCAAGGCAAACTAAAGATAAAAAGAATTCACATAGTTTGAACTATTCTAGCCATAACCTCTGGACTGTCTTTACAATATTCAAGACTGAGCCCATTTTCCCAGAGGGCTGTATCTTGGCTATTGCAACACAAGACGGAAGCCGCCTTAATTCTGACACAGAGCACCAGGGATGTGACCGTTGTTCAGCACTGAGCTGTGCCTCGGCCCAAGGCAAAACATTTATTGAGAATTAACTTCAAAAAGAGCTCAAAGAGACAATCCAGCATTACAGGTGCCTCATTATACTGGAATTCAGTTTTAGGAGGATTTTGCTGTATCGTTCCTATTAAACATTAGTCACAGCCCCAAATCCAGTGCAATTATTTTAATAAGGCTGTAAATATAGCACAGCACTGTTGCCATGTTGGTTTCTTTTATACCAGCCTACAAGGCTTGTGCTTATCTCTCTGGCCAGTATGCAAACAGATTAAATTTAGAAAGTGCTAAGCTATTTTCTCTCACTGAAGATAAAACACATGAAAATTTTGTTTACTGGTTCATGAATAGTGATAATTAAAGGGATGTTTTTAACTTGAAATGTTGAAACAGACACGCTGAAAACTTTTAAAAAGGAGTAACAAGTGCTTCTAGCAGCAGGCACGTACCAGGCTTCAACCGAGAGACAGCAAGCAAGACTGCTGACCACCAGGCCTTTCATCTCTACTGACATGCCTCAATCACAGCTTGGAAAGCTTTGTGAGAAAATGAGAATCTGATTAAAATTATTTTCTTAATACCAACTGTACCAGGAACACGATTAATCTGAATTTTAAATGAATTTGTGCTCTCAATCTAAATGTTGATACAAGCTGGCAGAATGGAGGTAGTGATTCTAATGATGTTTGTCAATAGACAAAATTGTTGCTAAGCAGATATTAAAAGCTTGGGATTTTTGACTATAGCTTCATGAAGTCCTCCCCAGAGTATGGCTATCCCCCAGGCACATTAACTTATTCTCCATTTAAAATTTTGTAACAGGTTAAGACCTCTGTGAAATACATATGGTTGATAGTACTTACTTAATGAAAATTTGCAGGATGCTGCAGTTGTATTTTCATTATAGAAACCTGTTTTGCTTGCTTGTAACTTTACCCAGTTCTGGGCAGACTTTTCTGTCTTACTTTGACTCTATTCTGTAGGAGCTTCTAATAAAACTTGATCCAGCCACTTTCAAGGAATACTGCAAAGAAATACTAACTGTTGCAGTTAAGATGTGGTGGTTTTCATGTAAATTGTTGGTTCTTAGGGCTTTGAAGCAAGACTTTAAACTTGGTAGGACCTCACTGGTGGTTGAATTGAGATAACAACATCAATATTGTGAGGAAAATAATTTCACTTATGTTTACCGAAATAATTTTGTTACTGCATGTGAAGTATTAAAAGAATGCCATGATAAGCATCTCTAAAGCATCACAAAAAACTGAGCAGGCCGAATTGGGGTGAAAATTGTAATGGAGTGGAATACTTTATCCTGTGAGCAAAAAGGAAAGCGTACAATAATGTATCCTGTCAGTCTCGGGCTCTGAGCAGGAGAAGTTTGTAGAGAGCAAGTAATACCTAATCACATACTTATTTCACTTCAGTTTCAGACTTGTTTTGCAAGTGAAAAACATGACATTCTGGGATATGCTTATTCTTGGATGCATGTGTTTCAGTGACAATGTTTGTGCAAGAGCTAGTGCTAGCACTGTTCTGAATCTCAGGGATAATCCATAAAATAAATCCAAATCTAGATGCATTGAATATTAAGTCAATCCTCCATCTAATGTTACTAACAGATTTTTATCAACTGCAGTGCTGCTTATGTTCTGTAGCATCACTGATCTATTTCCTTGGAGAACGTAGTTTCCTCAGTGTTTGCAGAAGGGAAGGCAAGTTCTGATCCTATGTGAGTTCCTGAAAAAATGCTGTGCAAAATCCATGTGCAAGTAATGAATAACAGTGGGAAGAAAGGATCCAGTTTTTGAAAGTAAACCCAAATTCCTTGCTGCTACAAGGTGGTGGGAAATGGAACAAGGGTATGACAGAACAATCAAACTTGTCAGATTCATCTATCTTAGAAAACATTTCTTTTGCTGAGTTTCAGTGATGTAAGTGCTCTAAGAGCCTTTCCTGCAGTGGCTTCTTGCTGCTCCTCATCACAGTCCCTGCAGACCTTACATCACTTCTTTTCCTGCATTCAGAAGACAGGAGAAACTGCCTCTGTGAAGGATTTGCTCAGAAAATACTCCCTAAAGTTTCAGTTTCTAAAAACTAGACTCCACAGGGGATACCAGTTTTCACTTCTACCATGGCATTACCCAGAAGGAGCCTGATTTCTCAACACTAAACTTCAGAACTAGAGTGCTGCGATAGTTGTAACCCCTGTCAGTAGAGAAAAAAAAAATGTCGGCAATTATTCCCTTTCACAGGACAACATACCACAAGAAGCACAATGTGATGGGGATGAAAATAAACAAACCACTGGCAACAGATTTAAGTAGTTGCTACTTAATAATTTAATTTTTCAATAAAAGAGTATACTTTGCATATAAACAGAATAAGGGCTGTGAAAGATCAGGCTGGTTTTGCACCTAACCTGTGTGGTGGTTTCTCCAGAAGCATACATGACATTGCCTAGGGAAACTTTTTCCAGGCCAGTGTCCCACTGTCTGCACCTTTTTTCCCCAAGGGTTTTGCCGCAGAGAAATTCAATTTTATGTCCATCGCAGCAAGAAGGTTGTGTATTTGCTACCAAAAAAAAAAAAAAAGGAAAGTGCCCAGTTAGTGATGAGGTGATGCTACTATTAATTTCATATTTCAGGAAGTGCCGGGATGCTGTGGTTTGTGATTATTTTTTTCCCCTTTGAAATACTAAAATGACAGATGATCAGCCTCTCCTTAGGCTTCCAAGTAATGGTAGATTATAACAGTTCTGTGAATGGATAGCAATTACCTTATAGTTTCTGAATTTTCACTTTGATTAAGACTCCTTCAGAACAGTTTGAACAATTTTGCAAGTTCCTACGATGTGTTTATATAGTGTCTGTACAAGTTGTACATACCAAATTGGGAAAATTCATTCAAAGTGTAGTGTGCTGTCAAGTTGGAGTGGATGTTTTCATGCCCTGACCAGAATTTGACTCCTGTTCTTGCCAGCCTGCAATTATAATCAAATCTTTCAGTTTGCATGTTTTCTTCTCTCTGCATGCAGAACTTGCTTCCCTGAAAAAGCCTTTTTTTTTTCTTATTCCAGGATGTTACCAGTGGATAACAGGCTTCTAAACTTACAGCTCTACAAACTTCTTCAGTGCGTTCACCAGAAAGACAAGAAGCAAATAGAAAAGCTGGTCCAGAATGGATTCCCCAATCTCATTAATGTCACAGAGCCCATGGAAGGATATAGTGCCCTTCATCTGGCTTGCATTAAAAATGACACTGATATGTGCAGCTTCTTGCTAGAACAGGGAGCTCATCCAGATGTCCAGGACAAAATGGGATGTACCTCAGCAATGAAGGCAGCTGAGCTAGGCCATGAGTTAATTTTGAATATATTAGCAGGAGCTAAAGCAGACATGACAGCTGTGGATAATGAAGGGAAAGGTAAGTAAAAGAGAACTTTATCAGACCAGATACCACAGAACAACCCCTTTATTATGTTATACACTTGTTGGCCATGTTGTGTCCAATCTGTAGAGAAGAACAGTAGTTGAAGGTGATTCTCAGCAGAAGCTATGGGCTATAAGAACTTTGATGAAAAATCATAGAATCATAGAATCAATAAGGTTGGAAAAGACCTCAAAGATCATCAAATCCAACCTGTCACCCAAGATCTCATGACTACTAAACCATGGCACCAAGTGCCACGTCCAGTCCCCTCTTGAACACCTCCAGGGACAGTGACTCCACCACCTCCCAGGGCAGCCCATTCCAATGGCTAACAACTCTTTGTGAAGAGCTTTCTCCTCACCTTGAGCCTAAAACTCCCCTGGCGCTGCTGGAGACTGTGTCTTCTTGTTCTGGTGCTGGTTGTCTGGAAGAAGAGACCAACCCATATAAGTAACTTAATAAGTAATCTTTCTAATAACTTAGTGTTGGTCCATAACCTCTGCTGGTTTTCTTTGCAGGTGTTTTGTTTTACTGCCTTTTACCTACAAGGCGGCACTACCACTGCACACAGATTGCTTTGGATAATGGTGCAGATGTTAACAACTGTGCTGCTGATGGGAAGCCTGTGTTTCTACAAGCCTGTGAGGAAGCTCATGAAATTAAAGAAATATGCCTGAATTTCTTGGAAAGAGGAGCAAATCCCAATGCAAGAAACCCAGTATGGATATTTCCGTAACTAAGAAATGAGACTATAGAATAGTTACCAGGCAACTGGAGTATATGACATACTTCAGTTGAACAAGTGCTTAACTCTGTGGCCATGCCCATTCTCCTCTTCTGTACCACCTTTTTTTTCAGGAGCAGGGTTTTAAGCCTTCTACTTGATCCATGTATCTTGATTCAGATTTTTGTAGATTAAAGTGCAAATATTTTACAAACCCAAATGTAAATGGGCCAGCTCGTAGAAACTGCAGTTCACTGGACCAATGCTGATTTGTACTTTGTCTGAGTGCATCTTAAGTTTTTCAGTGTTGAAATAATATTCACTAGAAGGTGAATGCAGCATAGAAAATGTGATGAAAAATTGAGGCAAGGATGAGGCATAAGAAACTCTTTTTTTCCCTTTTGTATGTCTTAGTCATTTATTTACTCTCTTAATTTAACATAAACCTGAAGGAGTGAAGCTCTGTGCTGTTGATCAAGTCAAGGAGCTCAAGTTTTGCCCTTAAAGGTACCCATGGCTTTTGCTTTGGTCCTAGTTTTGTTGCATCCTCCCTATTTTGCAGCTATAGCTATTTGGACATCATAATCCTATCCTTTTATGCACATGTCTGTTTCATGCACACAGTGCACCTGCAATGTGAGAAAACTGCATTTTTTGGTAGTATAGTGGGCACTTACCTGGTCACATAATGGAAAGGGTTTGCTAGATCCAACAAAGATGTCAAGCAAAAAAGTATGGTTCAGCAGAACAATGTCCATGACTTACTTCTGTCTCTACCCCTCTGCAGGAGGGGGTGTGTGTGTGTGCCACAAAAAGGTATTCTAAATGATGCTGTGAGCGATCCCTTATCTAAGATATGCTCTGATCTACTGAAGTCAGCCTTTATAAAGAAAACAGGCATTGCTAATCACAAACACACACTATTACCCACAAAAAGCCATACTGTTGGTGTACTAGACCCTGAATTTTCCTCACACAACAGTAGTGAAATTATCCAGTTGCTCTGCCTTCTCCTTAGCACTCCTCCTCATGCTCTGGCATGACAGAGGTGGCATTTTGTGTTAAATTTTGTAAATGTGCATGACAGCATGCACACAAAGAGTTCCTTAGCTAAGGAATTTATTTTCATGGAGACTGGTCAAGGGACTTGAGTTACTAATATATTTGGGTGGAGGGGATTTGAATACATATACTTTAGCAGCATTATGACTAGATTCTGGTTTACTTCCAAGTGTCTTTGAAACATTAAACTTGTGTCCTTTTCCTTGGTAATACCTAAAAAGAAGACCTTCAGTTTTATGCCACCTAGCAACACTCAGATCATATTGTTGAATTAGCATGCAAAATGAATTCTGAATAATTTTCTTGCTGCTTTGCAGGCTACAGGCCGCACAGCGTTAATGGAAGCTGCAAGAGAAGGCATTCTTGAGCTGGTGCGTGGGCTGCTTGAGAGAGGAGTTGATGTTAACCTGTTTGACTTTGAAAGACACAGTGCTGCACATTTTGCAGCCAAAGGAGGCTTTTTGAGGTATCATCAGCTGCTGTATTAAAGCATTGCTGTTTGCTGCTATCCTGGTTGAGGCCAGGCAGACCCTTTCTTGCCCCTGAGAGGGGCAAAAGAATGACACAAAAATGGACTGCAAAAGTGATAGGAAGTTTAAATGGAAAGCAATTAGTGTTTTACAGAAACTACAAGCACAGTGACAAAGATACCCCAAAGCGTACAAAGTCCCTTCCAGCAAACCTAAAGGTCCCCAACATTTCCCATCTCCCCACCTGAGTGTACACCCAAAACCCCTAGGGCTCTTTCTTCCCTCCTGCCACTGCTAGGCTAGTCTCAGGCTGGCCATGTCTGAGACTGCCCCTCCTCCCTTCTCCTCCTGGCATTAGGCCTAGAAAGGCCGAAGAGGCCTTCAGATAACTCCCCCACTGTTACCCAATAGGGAGCATCTCCCATGAGAGCAGAGAGGGAAGAAAGAGGAAGAGAATGATATTGCAGATGGATTTATAGGGCGCAGGATATTATGGGTATGAAATACGCTGTTTCCTGTGTACACGTACTGGGTTGGACCCGGCAGAGTCAGAGTTACTTCAGGATGGTGGCATGCAGTAGGCTGGCAGGAATGAAGACTGTCCTTGGTGTCTACAACTAAACAAGGGTTCTCCTTTTCTTGACTTCTGTAAGCACAGCGCTACCAAAAACGTGAATGTAATGCATGCATCAATCAGTTGAACATGAGGGAGAAGTTCACTATATAAACTGAGACTATATGATATTGCATTTATTTGTAAATCATTCTCCCACTTCCTCATCTGAAGAAAGAGAGATTTTGGGTGGTGTTGCCTCTGTTTTTCTAGATTCTGCGGATAATTTCAGCTTATAACGGTGACTTGGGGCTGATTGCTATGAATGGTAACACACCACTTCATTATGCTGCGGAGGGAGGATTTGCAAATTGCTGCAAGTTTATAGGACAGAGAGGTACATTACAAATGAGTTACTTTGCACCCTTTTTTCTATGCTGAAGGAAAGATTTCACTTGGCATTTATGAAGGATTTGACTCTGTGGTGTATCATGTGACAAATGTAATTCTCATTAAGAAGTGCCTAACATAAGCTATTAAGATTTATTTCTACTGAACTGGATGAGATAAACTTTTTTCCAAAAAAAGCAGCAGAAACATCATGGGGTTGTGTAAGTTACAGTCTAGCTGTATTAAGGGATTCTGGCACTTGTTTGTAGAAGATTCCACAGAAACATGAGGTTTTGGTTTGCTAATAATTTTAAAATAATTTAAACTAAGAGGGAGATTTACAATAGATATAAGGAAGACATTTTTTACAATGAGGCTGGTGAGGCACTTGCACAGATTGCCCAGAGAGTTAGAATAGAAGAGAATTAACCAGGTTGGAAGAGACCTTTGAGATCATTGAGTCCAACCTATCACCCAAAACCATCTAATCAACTAAACTATGGCACTAAGTGCCCCATCCAGTCTCTTCTTAAACACCTCCAGTGATGGTGACTCCACCACCTCCCTGGGCAGCCCATTCCAATGGCCAATCACTCTTTCTGTGAAGAACTTCTTCCTAACATCCAGCCTAAACCTTCCCTGGCACAGCTTGAGACTGTGTCCTCTTGTTCTGGTGCTGGTTGCCTGGGAGAAGAGACCTTCTTGTGGATGGGCATCATGTTGCCCAGCTTCCAGTCATCTGGGACCTCTCCAGTGAGCCAGGACTGTTGAAAAATGATGGAGAGTGGCTTGGCCTGCTCATCTGCCAGCTCTCTCAGCACCCTAGGATGGATCCCATCTGGTCCCATGGACTTGTGGGGATCCAAGTGGCTCAACAGGTCTCTAATTACTTCCTCCTGGATCACAGGGGAACTATACTGCTCCCTGACTCCGTCTGCCAGCTCCGGAGGCCTGTTGTCCAGAAGACAACCTATCCTGCTATTAAAATTTGAGGCAAAGAAGGTGTTAAGTACCTCTGCCTTATCCTCATCTTTTGTTACTATGTTCTTCTCCATGTCCAGCAAGGGGTGGAGGTTGTCCTTGCCCCTCCTCTTGCTATTAATATATTTGTAGAAGGATTTTTTGTTGTCCTTCACAGCAGTGGCCAGTCTAAACTCTAAATGGGCTTTTGCCTCTCTAATTTTTTTTCCTGCATGACCTAGCAGCATCCTTAAACATTCCATGGGTTACTTCACCTTCCTTCCAAAGATGATACACCCTCTTTATTTCCCTTAATTCACCCAGAAGTTCACTGTTCACCCACGCTGGCCATCTGCCCCGGCAGCTCATCTTCTGGCACATTGGCACAGCCTCTTCCTGCACCTTCAAGAATTCTTCTTTGAAGTAGTTCCAGCCCTCCTGGGCCCCTTTGTTTTTAAGGGCTGTTTCCCAAGGTACCTTCTGAGGTAGTTCCTTGAGTAACCTGAAGTCTGCCCTCTGGATATCCAGAGTAGAGGTTTTGTTGCTGCCAGTCTTAGCTTGAGAGAGATAGAAGCTCTATCCTTGGAAACATTCCAGGTTAGGTTGGATGGGACTCTGAGCAACGTGATCTAGATGAAAATGTCCCTGCTCACTGCAGGGGTGTTGGACTAGATGACCTTTAAAGATAGCTTCCAACCCAAACCATTCTATGAGATTATCTCATTGTAGCCATAAAGAAAGCCCCTGGGTGCTGGACCCTATTCCAAAGGAGCTGTGGTCACTCTCCACCTTAATCAGGTGATTATAGCACTTCAACCTTTGATTCAAAAGGACCATGCAAAATCCTATGTTCTGTGCATATGATTCAAACATGTAATTAGAGGTACATTGCCAAATTGCAAGGTTAGGGTATAGAAAATGGAGTGATGTTTTAATCTTAGTTTGTTTCTCCTTAACCTTGCTCAGTGCTTTAAGGAAAAATACAAACTTTTCACTGAACTTCTGCCTTTCTATACATATTCATGAGTGGACAGATAAGAGGAGCGTAGATATCCCAATGAACATTCCTTTGAGAAACACATACAGACAATGTGGCTAACCTCCCAGTCTGGGATCAAAGATGCAGTTCCATTTCCTATTGCTGTTTATAAGCAAGACAGTGTAAAGCTGTCAATCTGTGACAATAGAATAAACCAGGTTGGAAGAGTCCTTCAAGATCATCGTGTCCAACCTATCATCCAACACCACCTAATCAACTAAACCATGCAGCCAAGCACCCTATCAATCATTGGCATATGTATTGCAAGTGTCTTATATTATGTAATTGGTAATTCTGCTACATTATCAGTGTGCCATTCTATGATGATTTGATGATGATAATTGTGTCTTTATTTTTAGGCTGTGATCCTACATGGAAAAACTTATTAACAAAGACCCCAAGAGCTATTGCCAGGGAAGGTGGTTTTAAAGCAGCAGTAGCAGAAATGCGTAAAATTGAAAATGCCTTTAAAAAGCAGTCCAAGCCTGAGGCTAAGGAGAACAACCCACGCTGGGCAATAAGGCTCTACGACTGGTCCTTAGAGCACCAGGCTGCCCTCCGCAAGGCGTTTGAGGCTGTCGACCAGGGAGATGGGACAGTAACTAAAGAGGATTTTATAGCAGTTATCCGGGAAAATTGTGCCTTTGTGGACATTGAACAAATAGAAACTATTGCTGCAATGCATGAAAGTTCTGACCCCGAGGGAATTGAAGTTGACAAATTCTTCAAAGGGTCTGTCTACCTGCAGAAAAACTGTCTTATAACGGCCTTTGGACCCAAAGGGAAGAAGAAGAAAGGGAAGAAACAAAGAGGCAAAAAAGGCACTGCCATGCCGATTTGTGTTGTTCCAGAGAGCACGTGTCCACGTAGGGAAGATGGCTTCCCAGTGTACATGATTGAGGCTGTTCAGGACACTGCTGATTGCTACCATTTTAACCAAGACCACCCATCTGCCCATCCTGTGCATGATGACCGTGCCTGGTATATAGAAGAGCCAAGGAAAATGTACATGAATATTAACTACCTTGTGAGAGCAGGAGACATCCTGTCCCTACAGAAAGCGTTTGAGGAGGGTGTGCCAGTAGACATAAAAGATAAATACTACAAAACACCTTTGATAGCTGCATGTGCAAGTGGGAACAAAGAGGTCGTGCAGTATCTTCTGGAAAAGGGGTAAGATCTTTTAATTATGTTTTGGAAGGTCTCTCAAAAGCCTAAATTCCCATTAAGTGCTTGGAAGCAACAGACTATGATATGGGATCTATGTGCATAATATTTGGTATTAAAGTTAGTTCCATAACTTTCTGAATCAGAAGGTCAGTTTATTATTTCTCACATTTTAGTAGCAGGGAAATAGAAACATCCAAGGGATAAATTCCCAGTCCTGAAATTTTTTGTGCCCAGCCTATTAATGTTCTGGTCAGAAGTGGAGTGCCTAAAAATCCAGTCTATTGCACTTGCAGTTAGTTCATACCAATGTCTCAAAAAAAG
Organism: Picus viridis; assembly: GCA_033816785.1. NCBI lineage: Eukaryota > Metazoa > Chordata > Aves > Piciformes > Picidae > Picus > Picus viridis. The sequence continues at coordinate 33,344,197 of CM066576.1, forward strand.
AACTCTCAAAAGCAGATAAATGATTTTGGGGAAATCTGGCTCAAGTGACTTGCCTGAAATCATCAAGGCAATCCTTCACTTCCCTGTTCCACATGCCAGGGCCTTTGCCTGCAAATGATTTAAGGGGATAAGCTTTATAATCACTTTCCTCCTCAGCCTCAGCCGGCTGAGGCAGCAGGATTTACAACAGAAACACATGCTGCTGTTTAGTCTGTTCCTCATTTTAGAAGTGCTTCAGCAATTTTGTAGCTTGCAGACACTTAAGAAAAATCTCAATGACAGCTTAAAAATTAAATCAATTTAAGATTCAGTCATACTTGTGTAACAGCATAATCGTTTCCTTTTTTCTTGGACTGCTGTAGTCCTACACTTATTCACGTAAGTGCTTAAATGAACATTTTTCAAGTACATTTGCATCAGCTTTGTTCTCTACCTAGAATTCATTTTAACATTCATTTCTCAGGATAAGTGACTGTAGTCATTGCTTCAGTTCCTGCAAAGACTGAACAGCACATAAATCTTTACACACCCTGGTAATTACACTGATGTTCCTGGAGCATAGGGGAAGTTGTGTAAATGTGTATATTCAGGTCTTCCAAAGATAATGATGCAAGAATTAACAAATTAATCTAGCAAGTTAATCTCTGTTGCTTTCATCAAGCCTTACTAGACAGCTGTCATGTCCCATATTTAAGACCTAGAAGTATAGTTTTAACATATAGTACCAATTTTGAGATTTTTAAATTGACAGGAATCAGGAAGTGGAGAGGAGTTATTAGTACAGTGTTTAGCTTTGCATCTTTCAACAGAGCGAACTTTGAAATGCTTTGAGTTTGGCATAGAAGTTCAAATATGTTTTACAATATAAACTTGTAAGTTGGCAACACAGATTCATTTAAAATAGAAACCAAAGCATTTATCCAGAGCCATAGAAATGCTAAGGTTTAAGTGCAACTTGGTGGTAGCTACTTTCAATCTTGTTCCAGAAAGACTCAGAAGTATGTTAATTTTGGGCTAAAGGCAAATTCAATGATTTTTCAGGAGAAAATGCTGAAGAATTTTTAAGTCACTGCTGTGCTCTCCCTGTTCCCTTTGGTTGGTTTGTTCCTGATAGAATAGAATTAGGAAAAAAGAATTCAGGGGCCGACAGAGCATCTGTACAGGCATGGAGACTGGGTTGCGAGAGAAAGTGGAATAAGTGGAATATCTTATTTTAATGAGAAATATAAAGGAAATTAAAACTATGTACAAATCAACCATAAATGGCTAAGTAATGGAAAGAAAACAAAGGTAAAACTGGTAGGTCAGGAAACTTTGCTGTGACAAGACCTTCACCAAAGTTAGAATTCTGGAGGGAAAAACTATTAAAAAAACAAACAAACAAGAAGAATAGAGAAATTTTCTCTTTTGATCTGGAGTTAAAGTTTAACCATCTGACTTGAAGAGCAAAATGCTGTCCTTCATAATTTTAATTCCTTCTCCTTCCCTCCATGTCTTTTGGGAAAATATTAGCTCTTTGTCCCTAGAGTAAATGGGACAGCAACCCTAATTTCAGGACCGTTCAGGATCTCTAGGCTGTCTTAAATACCGTGCAAATAATTGAGTACTGGAGATTCTCCTCATGAGCTTTTGGCGCAGACAGGAGGTTGCAGATCTGGACATGCTCATGGACTGTGTTTTTTTCAAAGAGTTGGTTAAACCATATTTCTTCCCTTTAAACATAATTAAGGAGCTTTAGTGGCTCCCATTCCCCAAGCCTTTCTTTTGCACAACCTCAGCCCAAAAGCTCACAAGGTAGCCAGTTGCTAAAGGGATGACCATGATTTTCCCCTAAGGCAGCACATTGCAAATATCTCCCACCAACAAAGCCTTGCATCCTCCAGAACTTGCCAGTTTTAACCTGGGAGCAGAAACAGGTCTACTCCAGTGGCTGCAAAGGTTTTAAATTCTTAGAATTTTCTAAGGCAGACCTTCTCTAATGCATTTGTAAATTGGACAATAGGCAATTTTGCCAAGTGTTTTAGAGCATGTCCTTTCCCCAGAAGCATTCTGTTTTCTGTTCCTAAATCTGCTTTTTGTCACTCTTAGTCAAGCTGGAGCGCAAACACCACAGAATCACAGGCTATGTGATTGGAAGAGACCTCAAAGTCCAACCTTTGACCCAGCACTGAAAGGTCAACACTAAACTATGTCCCTAAACACCAGGTTCACATACTGCTTGAACTCCTTCACCACTGCCCTGGGCAGACCATTCCAATGTTTGATAACCCTTTCTGTGAAGAAATATTTCTTAACATCCAGTCTAAACCTCCCCATATGCAGCTTGTAACTGTTTCCTCTAGTAGTGTTGCTTGTCATCAAGGAGAAGAGGCTGCTCCCTCCTTGCTCCAACCTCCCTTCAGGTATTTGTAGAGAGCAATGAGGTCTCCCCTCAGCCTCCTCTTCTCCAGACTGAACAACCCCAGCTCTCAGATGCTCCTCACAGGCAATGTGCTCCAGGTCCTTCACGAGCCCTGCTGCCCTTCTCTGGACAAGCTCCAGCACCTCAGTATCCTTCCTACAGTGAGGGGCCCAGAGCTGAACACAATACTCAAGGTGTGGTGTCACCAGTGCTGAATACAGGGTGACAATCACTTCCCTCTTCCTGCTGGAGGACTAAGCTGTTTGAATGTCCATTTCCCCCTGTACCTTTGAAAACTTTCACAGAATCATTTAGGTTGGGAAAGACTTCTAAGATCAAGTCCAACTGTTAACGTACCACTGCCAAATCCACCATTAATTGTCCCTCAGCAGCACATTTACATATGTATTAAATCCCTTTAGGGATGGCAACTCTGCCACTTGGCTGTGCAGCCTAGTCTAGGGCTTGATAATCTTGGTGAAGAAATTATTCCTAATATTCAACGTAAACCTTCCCTGATGTATTTGAGGCTGTTTCTTTTCATCTTGCCCACACTCCACATAGAAGACACCTTGTAGGTGAGATATGATCACCACTGAGACACACCGTTACAGTTAATATTCCACTGAACTATATGTCAGATACCAAAATTGTTTCAGAGTAGCAGTAGCAGTATGAAAAAACACTGAATATGCCACTGCAGTGGGCAGTTAACATTGATGGTACTTAGAGCTGTGCATGGTACATAATCTATCAGCATCTGCCACAACCTCTCTTACTCTTTCACAGGGCTGATGTAAACGCAACAGACAATTTCCTGTGGACTCCCCTCCACCATGCTTGCTACAACGGACACCTAGACATTGCTGAACTGTTAGTGAAGGCTGGAGCAGCCGTGGATGCACCTGCAGCAGGCAATGCAACCCCACTAATGAGAGCCATTGAGATCTGCAGATTGGATATAGTCTATTTTCTCATCAGTGCGGGTGCTGACATCCAAACAGTAAACAGCAATGGTAAATATCAGCATCTCCCTGAAAAGCCATTTCCCTACAGGTTTTATTAAAAACCCCTGGTTGTTAGAACACTTTGAGAAGTGTTCTGAATTTATGATTGCTATCAGGGTCAGGATGAAAGTGTGAGTTAGGTTCAATTACTTTTCCACGGTGTAGAGTTAACTATTGTAAATATTCAGCTTTCTTGGATTTTATGCATCTAGAAAATAAAGTTACATGATTAATTACATGATTAAGGAGACTTACTCCTCACAATATATATGCAGAATTCTAAGGGACTTTAATAAAAAACATCTATCTAGTTATGAATATTACTTGATGGCAAAATAGATTATACTTGTGGCTAATGTATACACTGCCATCCATTTAAACCATGTGTTTTTATGTACAAGCAGCACTGGTTAAAATATTTGCTGTTTGACACAAAGATTACTTTGTAAGATAAAAAGAACTTAACAGGAAAACAAATCTGAACTGACAGGTGTTACCTCCTCACAGTAGATCCCTTATTCAACATTATTTCCTCTATAGTTGTAGTAATTTAAACAGTAACATCACATTTTAAGCCCCTGCTCAAATGTAGAAAGCATTACTTCTATACAGTGAGATTTTTCTTCCCAAAATGCCTAGTAGGTGAAGCCCTGCTTGTAGAAGTGACATGTATTGCTTATTTCTGTTCCCATGTGGAGTTCCAATTCACATAGCAGTTTGGTGTCACAACTACACAGCCATAGTGTCTCATCTCAAGATTCAGGGGAATTTTTCCTTTCTTAGGCATTGAAGTTCTTCAGCACTAGTTAAACCACAGGGCTTTCCTGCAAGGCACAAAGCAAGCACTGTAAGAGGTAGATACCGACAACAGCTTGGTCTACATTCCTAACCTTGTACTGTGCCAGCCATCTCCTAGTGCTAAGTGCTCTCAGTTCTTAAAATCAAAATTACAACCTGCAGGACCAGTATATTAAGCTGCAAATGTCAGGATGATAAGAGCAAAGCAACCACTCTATGAATTCCTGCAGTATTTGGTTTCAGTGTTTGTTTCTCCAAGCCTTTACTTCTGCAAATAGTGCTCTTAACTGCCAGCCCCCACACCAGTGTCAGGCACACTGCTGGCACACTGAACAGTTAATGAAATAAAAGCCAAATTAAATTCAGTTGACTATTGTGTCATTATCCAGTTGCAACGGGAAGTGCCAAGGTTCATTTTCATGGCTCACACAGGTTTTTGGGTGGTTTTTTTGTTTGTTTAGGGTTTTGGGTTTTTTTCCCATATATACAGGAAAGAATGCTCTTGATATTGCTCAAGCCTTTGCTGATTCTAGAATGATTGAACTGCTCCAAAACGAACTGGAAAATTTGCCACAAGTACCAGAAAAAAAAGATGAAGAGAAAGTAAAAGAGGTATGAGAGATGGTAACACAGGATTGATTTGTTAATATTTGGTAGAGTACTTCTTTATTTGCCATTCATGTCTCTCTAAAGCTATACATTAGACAGTTTTGCTAAGTATTTTCAGAAGCTAGCACTTATTCTTGCCAGTACTTGTTTGTTGGATGAGATTTTGACTTACTAATTGTATGAACTTCATGCCTTCCCCAGTCCCACTTAAGAATTATGATTTGTATCAGTGACAGAACACAGAAATATTTCCTCTTCTTTTTCCCTCCTCCTCAAGTTTATGATCATCCAGCTCTGCTGTTGTACATACTGAACAACTGGTAACTGTAATTTCTTGAAGGAAGTACCTGTTTCTTCATAGGATAAAACCAAACCCCTTTGAATTAGTAGAAAGGTCTTTTTATTCTGTAAAAGAATTAATTGAAATACCAGGCTTGCTCCCATTTTTTCTCATATCCTTCCTCTTCTACTGTTGACCCAAGTCCTGTTTCTCAAATCCTACACTGGTGTTTGGCTGTTACATTCCTGAATGCCTTTCCTGCACCCCCAGGAGCCTTGACTACCTTCATTGCCCCAATTCCCAAGCTGACATCAGCCTCTGGGACTACATCCTGCTTGTCTTATTGCGGGTGATTTACCAGTGGTAACTCTTAGTCAGACCCAGGATGCTATTTACAGACAAAATGGCAGTTGTATCTGCATGGCTGGAAGTGTCCTTCAGAAGCCCTGTCGGTTTCCCCCTTTCAAAAATGTTTTGATTGTCAGGGATAGTATAGAACTTTCACATGCAGGAGGACAGCAACTCTAAGGGTTTGTTTATTCATCACCTGACACAGAATGGGATCACCAGTGGTACTAGGTGATTGTATTGCAGCTCTTCAAGAGCAGCTATTCTTTTAGCGTCCAAGAAGGAGACTCATCCTCCACTTTTTTTAAAGTTTCCCCTCACCATTTTAGGTTATTAAAATACATCAGTTTTAAGAAAAGCAGATTCTGAACAGATTAAGAAAAATACACCCACAGTAAACAGACCGCAAAAGTATCAGAAGGTACCTTGCTTCCACGCACTGTGTATTTGTGTAACTGATAACTTCTTCTCTTTCAGCCTTCAAAGGTACCTCTGACAGCTGTAGAGAAGTTTATTCTTGAAAAGACCACACAGTCTCTTAAGGACAGTGTTCTTTATCTCCACTCTTTGATAACCAGTGGTGCTACCAAGAAAGATGACCTCACGTTCAAACCCAGAAAAGTATGTATGGCAGCAAAACATGAGCGTAGTTTCATGGTCATTTAAAGGTAGACCTTGCTGTAGATCAAAAACCAGAACAATGTGATGGAATGACTTCACAACTCAACTAGCTTACAGATGATGTGACATAGGTTAGAGATACTGTCACAGAGCTACAGTCAACTAAAGAGTTCATATCTCATTTGTGTGTATATGTGTGCTTATATGTCCTGGTTTGAGGCCAGGCAGATACTCTCTTGCCCCTGAGAGGGGCAAACCAATGACACACACAAATGGATTGCAAAAGCGATGGAAAGTTTAAATGGAAAGCAGTAAGTGTTTTACAGAAGCTACAAGTATCAAGTGACAAAAGAATCCCAAAGCATACAGAGTCTCCTATAGCACACCCAAAAGTCTCACAACACTTCCCTTCTCCCCACCTGAAAGTATACCCAAACCCCCCAGGGCTCTTTCTTCCCCCTCTTCCACTGCTAGGCTGGTCTCAGGCTGGCCAGGTCTGAGACTGCTCCCACCTTCTCCTCCTGGCATTAGGCCTAGCCAGGCCTAAAAGGTCTTGAGATACTGCCCCACCATTACCCGATAAGGAGCATCTCCCACGAGAGCAGAGGGGGAAGAAAGAGGAAGAGAATGACTTTGCAGATGGATTTATAGGGTGCAGGATATTATGGCTATGAAATATGCTGTTTCCTGTGTCCACTTTATTGGGTTGGACCCTCTGGACACTGGAGGTGTAACTTACGTTGCAGGAACAGGAGGAACCCAGCCTAAACTGCTACAATACACTAAACAAATTATCATGGAAATAGAACTCTTACAAGGTTTTAAAAGCTGACCCACAGTAAAACACAAACAGAGCTTGGTTTATGGTATGGATTTTTTACATTCCTGCACTCAAAGGACAGGAGCCCTCGTGCTGGAACCAGCACCAGCTTCTAACTTGCCTTTTCAATTAGTTGTCACATGTCAGAGACAGTTACTGAACTAAAGGGATCACAGCACATGAAATATTTGCATCCTAGAGTTAGAATATTGGTAAGAGATATTTTTTTTAATCAGGGACTTGTTAATACTCATTCACAAATAACAGAGAAACAGGAAAAGATAACCACAGTGAAGTAATTTAATTTTTTTTTTTTTTCCTCCTTGCAAAGGAAAAGAATCCCATTGCTAGCTGAGATTTTTTTGTTTGGAGTTTGTTTACCATTTCCTTAACTCCGTGCTAGTTTCTGCAATGGTCTTGGAGAATAAGGTTGCACTGACTGTGACTCCACAGCTAATCACTATTTTCCACTCTGAGGATCTTGGACCTGAGTCAGTCACTCTAAACAATTAGCTTAAGATCTTCTTTCCCACATTATCCCTAATCTGACCCCACGGCATGTTATAGATTGGAACTGACAACAAGAGAATGCTCTGTTTGTACACATGCAAATTGCTGGGAGGCCCCACTAGTTTTATTCTGTGTCTCAGGATGGAAAGGAGTGCTAAAACATGGCTCTGTTTGGCTAATAATATCTCCTTAATGCTTCAGCTGCAGAAGTTGCATCCAAATTAACTACAAATACCTTTATTTTCTAGGTTTGGGGCCCTGAAGCCGCAACAGAGGAGATGGTAAGAAAGCAGGAGCTGCTGCGTGAACACCTTAATCTTGGTGGCCACTCAGAAGTCTCCATGAAGCCTTTTGATAGAAAAGTTACCGAATAAGAACACCAGCTGGAAGAAGCTATTCAGCCAATGTGTTGAGGGGACACAGATCGAAGAGGCAAGGAATCATGCAGTGCTCAGTAAATGTGTCTCAGTGATGACAAAAAATTGTAGCAAGTTTTTCCTCTATGTTGCTTCCACACAATCTTTCCTAAAGAGCTTGGGCTGGAAAAACATTCCTCCTCATATGATTCTAAGTCTTGGAGCTGGCTCAGTGTACTTCAGGGAATGGTCACTGTTGTGACATGCACATGTCCTTTGGCTTTGTAAAGGTGAAGCTTTATGAGGCTATTTTTAACCCCAAGATAGAACTCCTTCCTGGAAGGTCTAAGTATTACCCTTCTGCTAAAAGGGTATTAAGTATAAAGATATGAAGATTTGTGTGTTAGGACCAGGCTGGGTCATCAGATGGGTTCTGTTTGGCAGCACCCATCCTTTGGAGCTTCCAGAAGGCAGTAACAGTTTTGGGTAAGCAGAGGGTGGAAATACTAGGAACACTTAGCTGAGAGAGGCAAGAAGTGGGAGGGAATGCCATAAAATATATGTAAAGAAACAAAAAGTATAGGGAAGCAAGGGGAAACTTCCTATCTTTCACAGTGTACAAGAACATACAGACTACAGAAAAGAAGAGAAAGCAGGACACATTAAGTACAGCACAAGGTGTAAACAGCCTTTGGAACCCTCTAGCCCCATTATCATTGGAAGCTTAAAAAAATATTTACATAGATAGTTAGCTAATGCAGAAGGGATAAAAATCCCTTGTGTTTCAGGACCTTATCTAATCACTGTTGGCATAGGATAGAGATTCCTAGCAATGCTGTTCACTCCCTGATTGCCTGGTGTGGTGATGTGTGTGTCCCTTAGGGGAGAACATGCTGGCCTAGACAGACACTGTTAATTGAATCAGCTTCTGGTTTGCTAGTACCCATTCTTCAAATTCATTTTAATGTTGTGTGAGACTTAAAAGCTGTCTGGCTCAAGAGCATAGCTACTGCTGATTTTTATATTTTTTTTAAACATACTCTTCTTAACTGTAAATCTTTAACTCCAGAATGGGTTCTTTCCTCCTGGTTCATAATTTCTTGTAATAAGAACCAAGTTTTGCCCTCACTGATGTGTGAGATATAGCATTTCCATGCCTGGGTTGGCCTAGGTATGAACAGAGTAGAGTAGTTGTTGGAGAAAACCTGCATGGTCATGTTCTTGAAGACACCATCTCTCCCTGCATGATGCTGCATGCAGCAATCCCTTTTAACTTGGGCTACACATCGAAATGGAAGTGTGATATTTAGTAGTTAACCAAGAGAAATGCAAAACAAGTAGATATATCCAGTGAGATACTATTTGCAAATACCACTACTGATCATATCTTTTGTATCAATGTGGTTGTACATGAGTAGTTTATGAAAAGTTGCTCACACTGAGAAAATGTCCTGGTATGTTTAGCATTTTAATGGTTCGGGATAAAGAAAGGCTTCATAAGCAAGAAAGATACCATTTCAAATTTTTAGCTGTCTTGGAATTCTTTAATATCAGCATATCATTGTTGTCTGACAGCATAAAACTTTTTCTGGCTGCAGATGATTGTAAATAGCAAAAATAATAGCATTAAAGTTGCTGAGGAACAATGAAACATGCTTGGGGGTTTTGTGATGATTTTGTTGCTGTTGCTTGTGTGTTTAGTTTTGTTGTTTGGTTGGTTGGTTCTGTTTTGTTTTGTTTTGTTTTTCTTGGAAAAGAATGTGCTTAGAGGGCACCATTTTCTGCTCCCATAGGAAATCCTTATGAGCACCATCCATGCGCTTTCATCCTAGCCAGAATGGGCTGCAGACTCTCACTGTCTTCATACATTGTCCCAAAAAGAGAGGGGGAAGAGGTGTGCCTCAGCTCTACTCAACATGATGGCTGATTAGAAAGAAATACTTGTGCTCCTTTGGCCTGCTGCCTTCTCTACAGCTCCCTGGTCTTCTCTGTAGCCAGCCTCCCAAAGAGTTGGCAGACTTGTCTTGCAAGTTACCAACCCATTCCTCATCCGACTCTCTGCTCCTGTCTCTCTGCAGGAGCAGAGTACAAATTGACAGGAGAGGTCAGACAAACAGTTGTCACACCTGAGATAAGGTTGGCCACTCAGTCAAGTGCAGTTGTGAAGACAGCTCATTTTGTATGAGTGACATTATTCATGCCTACCTGTCCAAGGGATTTCTGTCCCCACCCCTAATTATTCTCCTAGGCTAGCTTGGTCAGTGCTTTTTGCTGCTATTAAGGGGCTATGGTATTATTTAGGGCTTTCAAAGTCTGTCTCAGCATTAAGATCTTATCAGCTGAGTGGCCTCAGTGTTGTTTGGGGGTACCAGCTGATAACTGGTGTCACTAGTGTATGTCTGAGATGACAGCTCCCATATTCATTTTCATGAGAGAAAGGCAGTGGTATTTGTGTGCTTAGAATAGAATAGAATAAACCAGGATGGAAGAGACCTTCAAGGTCATTGCGTCCAACCCATCATCCAACACTATCTAATCAACTAAACCATGGCACCAAGCACCCCATCAAGTCTCCTCCTAAACACTTTCAATGATGGTGACTCCACAACCTCCCTGGGCAGCCCATTCCAATGGGAAATCACTCTCTCTATGAAGAACTTCTTCCTAACATCCAGTCTAAACCTCCCCTGGTGCAGCTTGAGACTGTGTCCTCTTGTTCTGGTGCTGGCTGCCTGGGAGAAGAGACCACGCCCCACCTGGCTACAACCTCCCTTCAGGTAGTTGTAGACAGCAATAATGTCTCCCCTGAGTCTCCTCTTGTCCAGGCTAAGCAACCCCAGCTCCCTCAGCCTCTCCTCATAGGGCTTGTGCTCCAAACCCCTCACCAACTTTGTTGCCCTTCTCTGGACACGTTCCAGCAAGTCAACATTTTTCCTAAACTGAGGTCCCCAGAACTGGACACAGGACTCAAGGTGTGGCCTAACCAGTGCAGTGTACAGGGGCAGAATGTCTTCCCTGCTCCTGCTGGCCATACTGTTCCTGATGCAGGCCAGGATGCCATTGGCTTCTTGGCTGCCTGGGCACACTGTTTATATACTGAAAAAATAGCTATCCTGTGGCACTTCCAGAGGTCCCTTCCAACCCCTAGCATTCTATGATTCTAGAATTCTATGACAGATAGCACAATTCATCAAAAAATAAAGGGCAAAACCAGCGCAGAAAAGTTAAGTAGAGCATCACCAAAAGCACAAGGAAAGATGAACTCTGCACATCTACACAACTCAAGACCAGATGAGTTGAACACAAGTTTTGGTTCACAGTCAGGCTGTAATGTAACCTTAATCACCCTTTGTGATTTCCCTTTAAAGTTCAAGACGCTTGTGAAGTCTTCAAGTGTTGTTTCAAACTACGCTGCTCTGGACACCCAGAAGTATTTCAGTACCACCCCATTACAGAACACAGGCTATTACCTTCCTCATCCCCTGGTTTAGTTGAAAACACATGAAATTAGTCAGTGCTGAGTATACCATCGGCACACATTTATATGCTCTAAACGAATTTTTTTTTAAACTCTAGAGTGTTTTTTAAGGCTCCTCATTATGAAAGAGGTCCCAGTACTCACTAATAGACTCTAAATTAATCAGATACTCAGGACATGACAGTAACTGTGCACCAAGAGATATTTGATGGACAAGACCTTATGGTCAAGTTCTACAGGCCTGATTTTGTTTTCATTTTTAAAACAAAACAAAACAAAAGCCACCTCGCCGCCTTACTTCTCATAGGGGGGACAGCTGAACTCATGCAGACCTAAGTCTACCTGGATGAACATATTTGAATTTCTCAGTAAACAAGGAATATCCACCTTCTGACACTCAAACCTCTGTGTACTGAAAGGCGTCCTCAGCATTTGAAACACTGTTTTGCATCCTTTTGAGATGAGTTTGCTGAAGCCAGGATCCTGACCTTGTGCAGTGTGCTTTTGGTGAACAACTTGTTCTGATTAGCAAAAAAATTCAGCAAAAATTATTTTCAGAGATTCATATTGCTTTGCTTACAGAAACCATATTTTACATGAGCCTTGAGCATTCACAGCAAAAGCTGGGGGGGGGGAACACTGAAAAATGTTGAAATGTTTTTCTCTTAAATTAAACTTTGATGAAGCTGTAATCGAAACTTCAAATCTGGACATTTTCCTTCAAGCTCCAGATAGGGTTGTAAAAAAAACCACAAAACCCAAACAACAACAAAACCCAAAACCCAACCCACACAACTGTATCCTTAGTGTCTCTGTTCTAACAGACTTTTCAAAATTGCCATTAGTAGTTTTCACCAAAATAAATGACAAACACCCCGTGGGCTTTGGACAGTTCTGTTTACTTGACTCTATTTGCATGCTTATCTAGTCAGGGAAGATAAACATTTGCTCATGCCACTTCTGACCCATCTCTGTTGAATGCCTCAGTTGCAAAACTGTGTTAACTACTGGCTGTTTACAGGGAGTGTTTGCAGCAGAGGTCGGGTCACTCCAAGTGATGACTGAGCTCTGGCAGAAGATGATCTGTGTGTAATGCTACACTGATAAACTCTTTAGGTTTCGTCCTGGTGCTAGGTGGGGAGCCTTGGTGTACAATTACACTGCCTACCTGTGCTGGAAGAGATAGTCAGATGCTTGCTAGATTCCTAAAAACCTGCCCCAAATCTTCAAAACAGTTTCTAAGATGTCAGTAAACACCGTTCAACCCCATTTTCCAGCCTGTCTAGGAGAGCAGGTCATTTATCCCACACTCTGTGTCTCTGGGCCTGGCTTGCAACCACGCACAGGATATGCCTGAGAAATTCTCTAGCATCCCTGTCTTTAGTATGTCTTCAGCTGCTGTCAGTTTCAGTGCTGAGCCCACTTCTTGTATGGAAGTCTGTATCTAGGAACTGCTTGTGACTCTTGTGTTGAAGAGGCATTGGTGGAAAATAAAATTCATGCAGGCAAGGATTTGTACCATGCCAGCACGTGTTAACACCACTTCTAATCGCCCAATTTCCCTTCAAACTTCAATGAACTGCCCATGTTTTCCCCACATAAAATGCATTCTTGTCCAATCCCAGCTGGACCAATTCAAAGACTTCCTGGTGAGAAAAGTCTTCCTTCCTCCTCCCTCTCTCTGGCAAGAAATACCCTGCTCCTTCCTTTTGTAGTGAAAAATGCCTTATAATTTGAAGACTCATGCTACAGCAGCTGAGACATCAGTGCTTTTTCCCTGGGTTTTCTGCCTGGGGTACTGTCAATAATCAGAAATTAGCCTTGAAGCAATGAACTAAGCCAAGAAAATATAGCACAAGTGAACGGCACAATTGAAAGTCACATCTGAACAGGCACAACACTGTGCCAGAGCAGACAGCAGCCTGTTGGATATCTGAGACTCTTTAATCCTTTGAATATATGCCAAATGTATACCTGCAAGTCCTCAGCAGACAGCTTTGCTTCAGTGAGGTTTGCTCTAAAGAAAAGCAAATGTTGGTGCCTTCCTTCTGCTGAAGCTTCTAATTATTTATAGTTGTAAATATGTACAGTTATTAATTATAATAGTAATGATTGTAATAGAACATAAATAATTAGATCCCAAATAATCCTGTTTTGTAGAGCTATGGTGCAGCAAGTACCTTTCTCCATCCCTGAAGCTGAATTACTGTATGAGGAAATCTCCTGTGTTGGTGGCATCAGGCAGCTAAGCAAGTGAAGCTGGGGCCACTCTCTACCCAGCCCCTTCATTTTGGGTTCTGATAAAATGGGGCAGTTTTGCTGGGTGAGGCTCCTAAAAACCAATGTGCAGTCTGCTTCTCTGTGGCAGCCTGAGGAATGGGATGATGGTGATGTGCCTTGGCACTCACTAGGGCTACATGTTTAACCCTGCTGTGTAAATGTGGCCCTCAATCGCAATTTTGCACAAGATCAATCTAAGGAGGCAATGTGAAAATTTTCTGGCACTGTCTTAGGCTTTTGCTGCTGATGTTCTCTTGGTAGGCAGGAGAGCACAGGATCGGGTTTAGTCAGGATCCTGGTGTGTAAATGGGCTCACGTTGTTTCTTTGCTTGTTTTATAACCAGTTTTAATCATAGAGAGGAGGGCATGAAGAGAAAAATTTGTGGAGAGAAAGACACTGGTAATGTCAGGGGCAGAAAGGCAAGTCTGCTGGTGTAAGGGATGTGACGTTCTGCTCCTGGGGGATGTGGAATAGCAGCAGCTGTGACTGAAGGAGGAAAAGGGGCAGCTTGCCAACATACTGTTAATAAAAGCTTCTGTCAGGGGAAAGGTCCATCCATGAGGCTTTTGCCTTAGCTGGGCAAGAGGCACTGAGCATTTTGCATGCTCTATTTTCTTTGCAGCCCAGAGCAAGACCTGGGGCTCAAATGTAAATCTGAACGACTTTTCAACTTCCTTGCAAATATTTAACTGCTATATTTTCCTTCTGCCACCCAGCTGACAGGAGTGAGATCCTGGTGCAATGCAGAGGCTAGAGGGATGGAAATAGGCTTGCATTCCTTCAAAGTGCATTAGCAATGAAGGCTTGGTCCCCTGGTGAGCCCTCACTGGCACATTTTGACCGTCGAGGGGCCAGAAGGGGCACATACCTACCTCTGCCCACCTCTAGCACACGCACGTTGCCCATGCAAATATGTGGGAAAAGTATTTTCTCTCCCTTCCTGCCCACTGCTGCAGGATTTTTTCTAGCAACGTTTTTTTTTCAATCTCTGCTGCCCTCTGCTGATTGAAAGGCAAAGCAGTAGAGCGCCCTTGTGAGCGCCTAAGCGTCATTTTTTATTTATTTTTTTTTCCTGCAAAAGCTCACCCTCATCATCGTTAGAACGCCAGCATAGTCAGCCTGTGGTTTCCTCCTCTTTGCCCCCAACACAGGCTCTGAAGCCATAAGATGTGTTCCCGGAGAAGGATTTCTTGCTTAGTCACACCACAGTGTTGTAGGAGGAGGGGGAAAAAAAAAGGTAAGATGAGGGTTAAAACTAGGTCCCTTCTTGGGACTTAGGATTTTCCACTTAGGTTTCTTCCTGGAGCAGAATTCATTCTGGGAAACAGCCCTGACCCATCCACTGCTGTCTGCTACCACATACTTACATCAGGCACGTATTTCCCACCAGTAACTCAGGGAAGAAGTTGACTCTTGTAAGGACTCAGCCACACCCTGCACAGGGCTCTGGGGGAAGACTGAAGCAGGGAAATATTCTCTAATCCCTGCCTGATGTTACTTTAAAATAAATTAAGACAAAAGCTGCCTTTTTTATTGAGATAAGCACCGTGGCAAGTGACCAGCGATGGAGTCAGACTGCTGCATGCATATAATGGGCATAGTTTTCTCCCTGTCACATGCTGCAAAGCAGATCTTTAAACCACACACAGACTGCTTTGCCACTTCTGCATGCACAGAGACCGGTACAGAGGGGACAAAACCTATTAGGCAGACTTTTGGCTGAAGAAGCAGATCACAAGCCCTGTGTCAAACCTGCTCCTTTGGTGCTGCTCAGCATCGCCCTGGCCAGCCTCCACAGCTCAGCGCTGCTCAGCAGGGCCCAGAGGGAAATGCTTCCCTAAAGCCAGAGAGCTGAAAATTGCCAGAAGGTTATTCCTGCACTGACTCACTTGGTCATGAGAGGGAGGCAATGTAGCCCTGTGGACAACACACCAGCCCAGACATCGAGACCCTTTTTACTCTCCCACACCTCTAGGAACAATCGCTTCATTCCTCAATGCTTGAATCTCTGCCTCCACAAAGCGAAGGCATCATTTCCACTGTAAGGCAGCTTGAGAGCTGTTGGTAACAAGATTTATGATTATTGAGAAGTTTAGTACAGCTTTTAGATTCTGCTTCATTCATTTTGCTGTACAGACTCTGTGGCTCCTTCTGCTATTACTGGTTAACTAACAGTGGTCTTTCAGCCGGTTCAGGATGTAGTTTCTGGAGAAGAACCTTAGCACTCAGAGCTGCTCTGAGAGAGGAGCATCTGCCATGATCACCAGAGGATTTACACTCTAAATTAGATCTTGAATGTAAGCTTGTTTCTTTCTTTTTGTACTGTCCCCTTGGAATGGTGCTTGCAGCACACAAAAACGCAACCACCAATGCCATATTTAAATCATGTAATACTTAAGAGGATGAAATATTCTCCTGTAATGAGCGCTGTGAAAAGGAATAAGTGATGGTAGCCCCTAAAGCGGGTCATTCCTTACCAGTCCCATTGCCTGCAGCCTGTTCAACATCCCTTGCCAAGCTCTCCTGTCCTATGGTTCTCCCCTCTGCAGTTCCCAGGGAATGCTTATGGACTGTACAGTGAAGGGTTTCTCTGAGCTGACGTATATTTTGATCCTTAAGGAATCATTTTAATCATCTGGGCTGCAGGGCAAAGAGAGGTCTTGTTCAGGTTATGGTGTTTGGTTTTAGGTGAGGAGGTGGGTTAATACCTGGTAAATACATCTTCTGACTCTATTTGGCTGCATTAATTGGATAGCAACAAGCAATTTCTCCCCTTCAGTAAAATCTATACCATTTGGCTCAATAGAATTAATAACAAATAACAAAAATTCAGAAGCAAATTTGCCACAAGCAGATTGCCTGAACATCCTTTGTGTGCGTGTGTGAAGGACAAGAGCCTGAGTCATTGAAGAGAAAGGTCTCAGGAAGCCCAGATTAAACATCAAACCACTCAGCAGCGTTTCTGCTTTGTTTATGCAGCTGTCATTTGGCCACAGTCATAAAAGCCAGGGCTCATGTCAAGTAGCTGAGCTACCGGTTCACGGTCTGGTATGAAACAGCAGAAGTTCAGGGTCAGCACTGCCTGTGCTTTGCTTCCCTGGTCCTCTGGCTGAATTAAGGTGGTTAGGGTGGGAGGCAATGCTGCACAATTCTCCATATCCTAACACCAGTAGAGCTGGCAAGCCATTCCCAAACAAATCATCCTACCCTACATTTGTTTTTAAACTCAAACCCAATTCCAAACTGGAGCTCAGTGCTACACTGCATACAAAATCTGGATTTTCTTTCAAGTACGTTAGTTTTACTCCAGATCCCATTCACAAAATGACACTGGACAGACGCTGTCTGCAGACAGGAGACATCGTGGCAGAAGGCATAAAAATGCCCTCGCCATGATGGGAGTTTGTGTACACTGGAACATCTCAGCAGCACTGCTGGGCTCTTTAACCTTCAGAATGCAAGAAATCATTGAACCACATTGACAGCTTTTGATTTTAATGTACTGGGAGACAATGGTCAATTCTTAATAAGGTAATTGAAAGTCCTCTTTAATAAACCAGCACAAAACATTTTATGACCGCCAGCTGGTGCCCAGTGTAGCTGAAGTTCAGATAAGTATTGTAAAAGAAACATCCATTTCATCTAATGCTTATTGACCAGATTTAAGAAGCAGGAGGCTGATGCAGGAATTCTCCAGAGAGCTCACTGCTGTTGCTGCTCTGCTGGGGGATGTCTCCACTTTTTGGCTCAGTCTGCTTTGCTGGCATGCAGACAGCACCTTTACAGCCTCCCATCTCTCCACGGAGAGATCAGAGCTTCTCTGGTTTTCCATCATCCACTTCCATTCTTTATTGTGGCAGTGGCTGAAAGCTCAGTATGAGGCAGCCTGCCTTGAAACAAACAGAAAGGCTTAGTTTGTTGTCATTCAAACATGATTGACTGCCTTCTTTGTTAGGGTGTCATGCTAATTAATATATCAGAAGGGGCTGTTGGGAGCATGTGCTGATTTACTGTGAGCACAGCTACAAGGGGCTGGGTGGAAGTGTGATGCTGGAGCTGTTTTTTTTATTCAACTCCAGATTTCATTGCCTCTCTACAGCAGCAGCTCTCAGCCTGCATTTCTCTAACACAGTCTCTGTCACAGCCCCAGGCATCACAACAACTTTGACTTCTTAAAGACAGACACAACTATATTTGTACTGAATAATTTTTACCCGTAAATATCACAGATGTAAAGACAGTACAGAAAGTGAGAGAGTCTTAACAAAACCAACCCTGCACACTCAGCCTCAGCTTTTCAAGATACTTGTGAATAATCCAGAGATTTCAAGTCAAGCAAAAAGCTGTTAAATTACATCCACAAGGATTTTTTTCTGAATTTCCTAGCATAGCTGGATGGCAAGAGCACAGCAGCCTACTTTTGCTGTAATTTCTGATGGTGAATATACTTTCTCAATTTCCAATACCTGCTGTTATCCTTCTTTTGGCATTACTTTATCCCTTGTGCCCTCCTGCCTCATCACAACAGCTTAAACCCTTTGGGCCTGCCTCGTTTTACCTCTCTGCTGCATGCATTCCTCTTCCCCTCCTGGGCTGCACCTTATGTTTCCAGCACTGTATGCTTCTATCTTTTGCTTCTGCCTCTTCCTCCTTGTGGTTGTCTTCTGGTTTTAGCCCTCCTTTCACTAGAACAGGCAGCCAGTTAGAACTCCCATACTGGAGGAAGAGTGCTCAGTGCAGGTTTTGGGTATAGTTTCAAATTCCCGTTGCTAACAGCCAGCCCCAGCCTCCTTTGGTTACCCAAAAGGAAGCTCAGCACACAAGTTTTCAGCTGCCAGCTAGCAAGCATCCTCAGGAGTATTCTCTGTTTCTGTTGATACCTCCTTGCATTGCTACTACCACACACCGAGATCATATATCCTAGTATTTTTCCATGGGAAAAGACAGATCAGCTAAAATCTTGTGACTTTCAAAAAGTGATCATTGATTATCTCACAGTGGCAGCCAGGAATGTCTCAAGGAAACGTACTTTTGAATGCATCAGGACACATACAAAGATTAGTCTTTGTGGCAGGGGTACAATTTGCATCTGTGCTGCCAAAATGGCACAGTGGGGCAGCTGAAAACATAGCAGTAACTTTAACTTGTTAAATAATTGGTGTTGCCCACTTCATACCCATTGCCTGTTGGGTTTGCACCTTCAGATCAGACCAGCAAGATGTACCTGCAGGTTGTGTCAACACCAGCCTAATTTCACTGGGCTGGTTTCAGGGAGCACTGCCTGGGTTGGCCAATGCTCTGCTGGGGCAGTAAGGACAGGTACAGTGAGCACAGGCAGCACAAGAACCCCTGCAGACACATCCCTACCACAGCTGCCATCCCCATCTCACCCTTCTTCCCCTCCCCACATGGAGACACCCCTGTACCCTGTCTACACACCCTGCTCCAAGGTTGCAGGAGAGCCCTCGCTGCTCATCTCCAGCTTTGCAGAGATGTGATCACATCAGTCTGGTTGCAGCATCCAGCCTCTCTCCAGTGCTCAATTTCTGCTTCATCATCTGCTTCTAAATTTATTTTGTTAACACATTATTTTGCAGGGACTGTTGGTGCATGAAAGCAGGTTTAACAATTGCCACCACCCTGTACTTCTGAAAAGTCAAATGCTACATACCACATTTCCTTCAGTGAGCTTAAGTGCTTTGACATTTACAACTCCACAAAGCATTGGGAAGCAGGGTAGGGAAAGCAACAAAACCACCCATCACTGCTTCTGATGGTGCTATATCCGTTTTGCCCTGGGCAGCTTCTTTTTTCTGCTCTGGGTTTGACTGTGCTCTGCAGACAAGCTGGATGCACTATGCACCATGGTCAAAACTCTGGGGCTGTACCCCATTGGCTAGTGAAGAAATCGGTACAGGAGTGAAATGATAAGGTCTTCTACTTCAAAGAAAGGTCATTT
The DNA here is from genome assembly GCA_033816785.1 of Picus viridis. Lineage (NCBI taxonomy): Eukaryota > Metazoa > Chordata > Aves > Piciformes > Picidae > Picus > Picus viridis. The sequence continues at coordinate 33,363,665 of CM066576.1, forward strand.
CTCCCTCCTTGGTGGGAGTTGTGGCTTCCCAAGGTAGATGGTTCCCAGGGACAGGCCAGCTTCATCACAGGGATCAAACCTGGGCTTATTTGGCCCCTTATGGCACTGACAAGATCTGTCTCCACTCTGTCTGCACCATGAAGGGACACACAGCTCTGTGGGCTTGAGTGACACCCATGCCTGGCATGGTGCAGGGGAGAACAGGTCATCTTGAGTGGAAACACACAACACTTAGAGGATGGCCAAGGGATGAGGTCCTGCCAGCATGGATTTAGGAAGGGCAGGTCCTGCCTCACCAACCTGATCTCTTTCTATGATCAGGTGACCCAGCTGGTGGATGTGGGGAAGGCTGTGGATGTAGTCTGTCTGGACTTCAGCAAGGCCTTTGACACTGTCCCCCACAGCAAACTCCTGGCCAAGCTGTCAGCCCGTGGCTTGGACAGCAGCACTCTGCACTGGGTTAGGAAGTGGCTGGAGGGCCGAGACCAGAGAGTGTTGGTGAATGGTGCCACATCCAGCTGACAGCCAGTCACTAGTGGTGTGCCCCAGGGATCAGTGCTGGGCCCCATCCTGTTCAATACCTTTATTGATTATCCAGATGAGGGGACAGAGTCAATCATCAGTAGATTTGCAGATGACAGCAAGCTGGGGGCAGGTGTTGATCAGTTAGAGGGTAGGAGAGCTCTGCAGAGGAACCTTGACCAGCTGGACAGATGGGCAGAGTCCAAGGGCATGAGATTTAACACATCCAAGTGTCGGGTGCTGCACATTGGCCACAACAACCCCATGCAGAGCTACAGGCTGGGGTCAGAGTGGTGGGAGAGCAGCCAGGCAGAGAGGGACCTGGGGGTGCTGATCGACACCCGCCTAAACATGAGCCAGCAGTGTGCCCAGGTGGCCAAGAAGGCCAATGGCATCCTGGCCTGGATCAGGAACAGTGTGGCCAGCAGGAGCAGGGAAGTCATTCTGCCCCTGTACTCAGCACTTGTTAGGCCACATCTTGAGTCCTGTGTCCAGTTCTGGGGACCTCAGTTTAGGAAAGATGTTGACTTGCTGGAGTGTGTCCAGAGAAGGGCAACAAAGTTGGTGAGGTTTTGGAGCACAAGCCCTATGAGGAGACGCTGAGGGAGCTGGGGTTGCTTAGCCTGGAGAAGATGAGACTCAGGGGAGACCTTATTGCTGTCTACAATTACCTGAAGGGAGGTTGTAGCCAGGTGGGGGTTGGTCTCTTCTCCCAGGCAGGGCTGGAACTACTTCAAAGAAGAATTCTTGAAGGCGCAGGAAGAGGCTGTGCCAATGTGCCAGAAGATGAGCTGCCGGGGCAGATGGCCAGCGTGGGTGAACAGTGAACTTCTGGGTGAATTAAGGGAAATAAAGAGGGTGTATCATCTTTGGAAGGAAGGTGAGGTAACCCATGGAATGTTTAAGGATGCTGCTAGGTCATGCAGGAAAAAAATTAGAGAGGCAAAAGCCCATTTAGAGTTTAGACTGGCCACTGCTGTGAAGGACAACAAAAAAATCCTTCTACAAATATATTAATAGCAAGAGGAGGGGCAAGGACAACCTCCACCCCTTGCTGGACATGGAGAAGAACATAGTAACAAAAGATGAGGATAAGGCAGAGGTACTTAACACCTTCTTTGCCTCAAATTTTAATAGCAGGATAGGTTGTCTTCCGGATGACAGGCCTCCGGAGCTGGCAGATGGAGTCAGGGAGCAGTATAGTTCCCCTGTGATCCAGGAGGAAGTAATTAGAGACCTGTTGAGCCACTTGGATCCCCACAAGTCCATGGGACCAGATGGGATCCATCCTAGGGTGCTGAGAGAGCTGGCAGATGAGCAGGCCAAGCCACTCTCCATCATTTTTCAACAGTCCTGGCTCACTGGAGAGGTCCCAGATGACTGGAAGCTGGGCAACATGATGCCCATCCACAAGAAGGTCTCTTCTCCCAGGCAACCAGCACCAGAACAAGAGGACACAGTCTCAAGCTGTGCCAGGGAAGGTTTAGGCTGGATGTTAGGAAGAAGTTCTTCACAGAAAGAGTGATTGGCCATTGGAATGGGCTGCCCAGGGAAGTGGTGGAGTCGCCATCACTGGAAGTGTTTAAGAAGAGACTGGATGGGGAGCTTGGTGCCATGGTTTAGTAGATTAGATAGTGTTGGATGATAGGTTGGACATGATGATCTCAAAGGTCTTTTCCAACCTGGTTAATTCTGTATTCTGAGAAGCTGGGGTAGAAAAATTCCTTTGTGGTATGGCCTGAGATAGCTGAGTATGGCAAACTGTATACAAAGACTTGGCAAGCCACAGAAGCACAGCTGAAAATTGCAACATTCCCTTCCAATGGAAAATATACACCACACACTCATCAGAATCCTGCATATTTGTATTCTTCTGTACTGACACCCTTTCCAGCATGTGTTATAAAGGAAATGTGACCATATATGAAGAGAAGCAGCTCTGCAATCACCATCCATATGCCTGACCTTTGCTTCCCTTTAGTGAAGGTGTGAACCAAAGCTCAAAAATGTCTGTCCTTGGTCAGGCTCTGTTTGCCCAACTACATGTCATAAAAAGGTAAAAGGAAAATCCCTTCTCAAGATGGGCTGTAAACTGCTATATGTAAAAACTGTATTTACATATATGTTTGTAAGCTTTTTAAATAGGGAGACTGTAGCGACATGGGTATACCAAAGCCTTTGGTAGGGTTGAATGATCCCTGCAGGCTACGTTATTTGGATTTCTCAAGATAAGATTTAGGCACCCAATCTTATTCACTACACTGGGGACCTTAATGTGAGATATTTGTATGAAAAATCTCATATTTTTCAAATTATTAAGGCACTAATCAGGTTAGAGGATTTAGAAGCTAGATTGAGATCTGCCTCCCATGGGAAACTACCTCCAATAATGATTTTTAAAGGCAAGTAAATCCTACCATTTCTGCAGACTTCTTTTCTCCAAGACCATACAAGACACGCTCTGGCCGCTGGTTGCCACCCTTCTTGTTTCCAAGAGCTCAGGAACATCTCAAGGCATTACTGCAGAAAACAGATGTATTTTTATGGTAATCATTTTAACACCTTTGACATTGTTTTGTAACTACCTTGGATCCTGTTCCGCTTCACAAAGCTGCAAAGAGAGATGAGGGCTGACAAGTCTAAGGAGCAGAGGAGACCTGACTCACATTTTGGCACTGCCACTGGCTCCCTGCATGAGTGGGTAAATCATCCAGTGTCCGTGCAGCATCTCAGCCTCACCCTTCTTGCTTCAACCACCTTTTTTTGGGAGATGTTTTCAGAGTGTGGATCAGGATTAGGAAATCAGTGTATGTTTGCTGCAGCATGGCACTATGCCTGCACCCAACTTCTGTGGCCATGTGACAAGCAATGGATGGTCAGAGTCAATAGAAGATCAACATGGTAATGTTGTGTGGGCAGGCCAAGGCTAGCCTTTGTGCTTTGCTTTGGACATTTCTAAATAATAATTAAACCTAACCCTTCAATTAAAAAAAAATGACCTTGTCAACCAAAATTTTAAATCTAGTGGCATTTTTAGTTTCTGTTCTGAGTATTCTGCATTTATAAAGGCAAAGTAGGAAGGGGGAAAATGATAAAGATACAATTTTTTATCAAAACCCAGGTATTGAAGTTTCAGAGATCCAAATACTGTTTGGTGAACTTAGAAAATGTGTTGCTACAGAAAACGGAGGAAAATTGACTACTGTATTTTGTAAAAATCAATTTAAAATGCCACAAGAAATCTAGAGGAAGGTCCTTGCTTCCTTCCAGTTGACAATGCCCTGGCTGTCTTTAACCACCTCCAACTCTGGGCTGTCCCATGAGACCTGTGGATTACCATTCTGCAAACAGCTGTAAAAGCCTCAGGGTCAATGTATGATTCAATGGCAGTGTTTGGTTTTGAAAAATTCTATGATTACGAAATCTGTGTCTTACAGTCTCTCTGTCTTATGCTACAAGCATTAATCAAAGAGGCCTTTCTGGAGGGAGGAGATCGATGGTGACTTGAGGATAACATCTGCAATGTAATTTTGCTGTTAAAATTTCTGCACTGTGAATTCTGCCATAGCCAATGTCAGCAGGGCTCCTCGGAGACAGTCTCCTCCAAAGCCATCTGCCTGTGCAGGAGACATCTTACATACCTCAGAGAAAAAGAGTAGAAATCCACTACTGCTCCCCCTCCCCCTGTCCAGCAATGCAGCGCCAATAAAGGCTAAGGCAAGATAGGGAAAAAAATGTCATGCTGGAATACCAAAGCCCTCACTCCCCTGAAGCAGAAGGTAAATATCTCTAGTATTTACAATACTCAAGTTATATTGGAGAATACTCCAACAGGAACACTGACTCAAAGGGAAGGGTTATTGGAGTTTCAGCTAGCACACAGATTTAAGTCCCAGCTGCCAAACCTGCTGCCATCTCCTAAAGAGAGGAGGGACTGGCATAGCCAGAGTTATGCAGCCCCCGACCACCTAGATGAGAAGCAGCAGAGCATTACTAACACCTGGGGAAAAGAACAAAAGATAAAACCAAAAATACACAATCTCCATTTTCTTCTTAGTATAGCTAAGGAGTAGGTTATACTTCAGGGGTGCATACCTGCTATATCAACCCCATCTCTCTCCCACTCAGCATGCTACCCAACCCCTCACACCACAGCAGCCCTGAGGTATGAGGCCTGGCCACCTCAGCACAGGAATTTCTCATGGAACATCAGCAGCCTTACTCCAGACACAAGGTGAGGTGCAATTCTAATTCAGTCTTCACTAGCTGCCTGCAGCCCAGGTCTGTCACACAGCTTGGCTGAATATACGCTATGTCAGCAGGAAAAATCTGAGGCTAAACAATTGGTGCTGCTGGAAACAGAAGGGAAGGCAAGGATTTACCTCTCACTAGCTACATCCTCAGTCTTCTGTGACTCCATGTTTTGCTATTGCTCCAGACTCGCTGATGGTTTAATTCCTGGTGGACGAGCATGGAGCTGCAGGCACTCCCCACAGCATTAGATCAGTATTTCCCAGTGTGCTCCTGACTCAGTCTCGAGGTGCAGCATACAACAGACAGAAGCTGGCGTGCCCAGCCCTGCAAGCTGCTTTCTCTAGGAAGCTTTTCCTTAACTATGTGAGTCCTGAACTCCTTCAAACGATCACATTTCAGGAGAAAGGCAAGAAAAACAAATGTCTTAAGGGAGCCACTTTGTTTCTGGGGAAATCAAAGATGGCAAGGGACCAACAAGATAAATATCCTTAATGCTCTCACAGAGCGGCTGCCTGGCATGAAGCATCCTTTCCATAACATCGCTTATCCTCAGTGAGCTGCACTGAGCAACCAAGGATGTGCAACCCTGTCTCAAGAGTCTAATCTCTCTCTTTCAAAGAAAACATCTTGCCCTTCCCAGTCTCAGACTCAGCTCTCTCTTTCACCCTCTTGCAACATGTGTGGATGTTTCCAGTTGCCTTTTTCACTGCAGTCCTCCAAAACCCTCTTCCCTCAGATCTCAATAGGTACATCACCCCTCTAGCTAGAAGTTGCCCACTGTTGCCAGAACTGTATCTGCACTTTCTGGATCTTGGTTTTGGAAGACCCACAGAGAAGTCTGAGTGGTGACATGGGGGAGTCCCCCACTGAAAACTAGAAAGAGCAGCAAACCCCAAACACTAGCTATAACCCCATTTCCCACCTTTGGAGCAGAGAGCTTAGAGAGCCCGTCTTCCTCCCTCCATTCCCTTTTATAAGGCGAGTAGGACTGCAGGGTGGTGGTGAAATAGCACAGTGAGGGGAGGTCCTTGGGGCAGCCACCAGAGTGGCATTCCCACCAGTAAGGCAGACTAAGAAAGGGAAAAAAATATCAATTTTCATTATACTGTAGAAATAAAACCTTCCTAGAGTTAGAGCTTTTTGACTCATTTCACTCCTCAGACCCACTCCAGCACTTACAACCAGTCTTTGAGAGGTGGAGCCCAGTTCAACCCATCTTCAACATCCTTCATTTTCTGCCATTCTGATTATGCCCAAACTACAAGTTCATCCCTCACTGGAGGGAAATGAATGCCTTTTTTTTTTTTTTTTTTTTTTTTTTTGTTTTCTTTCCATACTCCACTCATTCTGCCTTCCCCTTCTGCTACTCAGCACATGTTTGGCAAAGGAGCCCTTTGAGTTTCCCCACTTGGTGAGAAAGCATTTGTTTTCAGTCTCATTTTGCTTCAGAACTCAGTGTAGGTGTTTTCTCATTGCCAACCACCCTCTCAGCCTTCCTGAAGGGATGCTTGTGTCCCCTGAGCTCACTCTGTGCAGTGAATCCTCAGCCACTACTGATAGTCTGAGCATTTATCACTGATATGATTTGCTGGGGAGGGAAGGTAACCCAGCCCTCTGTATGAATGCACAGAGATCTGAAAAGAAGAATCAGAAAATTATGTGTCCATTAAATATATCAGATCTCACAGTTACGATCTTCTTTAAAGCAAACAAAAAACCCAAACCCCAGACTCTTGGAGTCCACGCCTGGCATTCCTCTCCATCCACAGAGAAGAGAAAAGTCTACAACTAATACCCAGAGCTGGCTTGAGAAGGACGTAGGATTTGTCCTAAAAGGGGCAAGACTACTGCAATGTCTGAATATGAGCTCCCTTTCCCAGGCTGCTCTTGTGCATTGTGCAGATGGAGATGCTGAGGGGATAGCAGCTGCAGCACACACAGAAAGGTTGCACTGTTTAAAACTCATTTGACTTGCAAAAACTAACTTACCAAAACCAGGCAGACTGTGGCTAAAAAATGTCATGTCCTTTGGTTGTTTTTTTTTTTCTCAAAAAATATTACAGTTAGTAGTTGTATTTGATTTTTTTCTAACTGCTCCCAATCCGAAAATCCACTTTCCAAATTCCAACTTCACTGCTGAGTTACAAACCCTGAAATTGAACAATGAGGCATATGTGACTGCAATAGAAATGATGGCACCGCCCTGACTCAAAAAAAGGACAGGATCAAAGCTTGTAAATATCTTTAAGGTGACAGTACATGAGAAGGTTGGGAATTATTCATAGTTTTAACAGGGAGTTGAAGGGAAAGAGTTTACTCACAGGTAGTAAAGGAGGAAATTATCAATATCTGGGAGAAGTTCTTGATACAAAAGTTTAAAGCTGGGAGAGCTCAGCAGTGAAGGAAACTCATTGCTGGCAGTGCTCTGCCCAGCCCAGGTACAGCAACACACCACTGTTTCTCCTCACTCAGCTGATAGGCCTTGGGCAATGAGGTTGGACCCCTCATGGCTATACCACAAATCACAGCCCAAAAGACAGTACAATGCAAAGGAAGAGCAGGTTACAATCTGTCAGTCTTGGTGCAAATACCATTAACTTTGTTCAGCTTCTGATAAAAGACATCCAATGCAAGTGGCCAGTAACAGTTTACTACTTCTCCTCAAAACAGAGTGGTGAAGTGCACCTCCAGCCATTTCCAACACATGAAAGAACTGAAGATGCACATCTGCTGCATATTTATTAAACCAGCCAAGCAAATAGCATACCAAGTTGATCTGCCATTGCATGTGGAGGCTGATAAAAGAATACAAAAATGAGGGGATGGACTTTGATGTGGGGGTTATCACACATTTCCTCGATAAGCTCTGCAATGCCTCACTACTGCCATCAGACCCATCAACCTATGCAAATCTTCTGCAATGTATTTGCCTTTGGTGTGTGCATGCTTGCAAATAAAGGCATGGCCCACTCTTGCACGTGTTGCATTAGTTGTAGAGTGCTGATTGCCTCCCAGCCTCTAGGAAAACATTAGGAAAGATCACATTTTCTGTTAGCGACTTAACAGGTTTCTTGTATTTCTTTGCAGCTTTTCCAACTTACAACTGCAACACAACAGCCTTCAGCAGCAGCACAACAGCCCCCAGGTCCAGTCTAAATCTACAGTTTCCTTCAAAATTTTCCACAGCAATGCTTCATGGTGTCAGTTTATGTCTGCATCCTCACCATGACGCAGTGGGCAGGAGAGGATGGCTGAGGCAAGATTTCCAGCTGCCCTCGGCTTTCCAAGCAGCATTGAGAGAGCTTATTTCACCACTGCTTCAACATTTCTCTCCTGTTTGAGAGTCTCAGCACACGATGCTCTACTTTGGCTAATTCATTTTTAAAGAAGCTGTGTATATTAATGCAAATTCTATTAGTAATGCCTCCTGGCAGCCTGTGTATTAAATACAGCACCAGTAGCATGACAACACTTGACAGTCTTCACAGTGGTAAATTACATATAGTATTATTTTATGCCCCTTTTAATGCTTTTAAGATTCATCCTTAAAATAAGCCAGAATTGCTAGCATGCTTACACTAAAGCACAAAAATATTCCTCCTTAATTTAGGAAAGCATATGTTCCTACTAAAGCTAGAATGCCAGATAAAAACTGGCACATACCATGTGTGGTATGAAGTGGTGTAGCTGTATTACCTTCAGTGGGACTGTGGAGCCTGATATCAGCACAGGATCTGATTTGCTATTCCTTTGCAGCCATGAACTGATATTCCACATGGAATCATCATCATCAAGGGGCAATCACAACATTTGATAGCAATGCCAACTACTCTGCAAACTGTTTTGGTGATAGCTCATAAAACTGTTCATGTACTGGCCACTAGAGAAGGACAATGGGAGATACTTGACATGTACAAATTACTGTTTGAGGGAGTTTATAGCTCAAAGTTGAGTAGCAGTGTCTGCATCAGATTCGTCCCTTTTTATGTTAAAGGAGAAAAATGCTGATAAGTTATATCCCACAACAAATAAATTGTTCTTGCTACTCATGATCTGGCAGGAGGTGGACTCAGGAAGGGTACTGTGCAAGTTCCAAGCGTAGATGCTCAAAAGCATGAAGAGAAAATGTGAAATTTTATGGGAAATTATGGAGAGAAAATGAAACAGGGCCAGAGTGCAGATGAAGGGAACCTTTTCAGGGCCACCTTCATGGGACTGGAAGGACTGAAAGCCTCGGATGACACAAGTAGCAAGAGGGGAAAGAAGCAGTCCTGGAACAAATAGAGATGCATCTGGTCTCCGAGGGATCAGATAGGAGAGACTCTAACTGTAGGATCACATTAGATCCTGGGGTAGAAATAGAGGCTGGCTAAAATCACCCTGTAGCCATAATACTTACTGGTAAAGACTCTGCCCTTGCATGCCTGGCCAAGTTATTCAATGATTTACTTTTCTGCTAGTCCACAAAAGCAAGCAAACCTAATCAAAAAGTCTCAGGCATCCAGGAGTATTAAATGCAATACCAGACAATGAAGCTTACTGATTTCTAGTTCCCTTCCGTACTTTTTCTTTTAAATTACTTAAATTAAAAAAATAAAAATAAAAAAAAAAAAAAAGGTAAGAGCAGACATTGAAGAGATGGAAACCTCAACAGTTAAACTCTCAGAAGCTGGGAGGTGCCAGATGCAAGGTAACCTTAACTCGGCACTTTTAACATTAGAACCTTGAGTTGTACAGTTGCGCCTTTGTCTTGGTTGTGGTTTCCTGTTTCACTTGGTGGTGCAGGTGAAGCAACACGGAGGGAACAGAGGTTTCACTCCAGCAAATGCCATACGCTATCTCCTACCTTTGACTTGGTAACTTTATCATCCTTCAAATAAAAGGGGCAGGTCCTCTGATAAGGTCAACCCACTCTCTGCCCCTGAGGTATTTACTGCTGCTCACATAGGTTCACTTGTGTAGACTGCAGCAGAAGGGAAAAAGGAATGGCTGATAAAACCCAGTCAAAAGACATTGAGTGCCCTTGTGAGAATAATTTGTGACTGGCTAGCATTTTGCAAGGTAAAATAGGTCAGCTCAGCTTTATGGTCCTGCTACAGATGGGACCTACTGAAAATGTAGCTGCCTTGGAGACATCTTGTTTTTTACACATAATATTTTTGCTTCCCTCCCCAGTGCATCTGCTGTGCTGAACAATGTTTGCAAACACCATGGCATGCCAGGTAGTGCACATACACTGTACCACCACAGAGGTAGCTGAGGTTGCTGCAGGCAAGCTGCTAGGAACAGCCACTTCTGCCCATCTTCACCTGCATCTGCTCCATCATCCTCTTCACCGAGAAAGTAAAACAAAACACATCCTTTGTCATGTAATTACACAGCAATGTGCTACACACCACCCTCTCATGCTGACTCACAGAAGATGAACACCAAGAGACCTAATCATTGCTCAGTGGATCATGTTCTTGAGAAGCCTTGGTATTGCTGTAAGTGGTGCCAGTGACTCCTCTTGTATAAGCTATGCAAGAGGTACTGTGCAACTGTTGGACTAGATCTAACAGACCACCACAGTGCTGCAATGATATTGGAAGAGGCACATGGCCCCAGGCAGCTCTCTATGCTCTCTTTAAATAAGGGTCTTTTCAGATCCTTACATCCATCAACTAAAGACTCAAAGCAGCTTGGGGGGAAGTGGCAGCTGAGGGAATTGTGGGGAAGGTACAGGGCAGCCAGTAGTCACTCAGGGCTTGTGAAAGGGTATTCCAATTTCTTTAAGCCTCAGTTCCCTGTTTGATAAATGCAGACAGTTATTTTCATATCAGATGTCTTGTTCAACCCCAAACAGCTTTCCTCTAGTCCTCCCCCTCCATGACTTCATCCATCCAGAAAACAGAAGAAAAGAAGAAAAAAAAATTCATTGGCACAGCTCTGTCTTGGACTGCCATATGCTGCTCAATCTCCTCTCTTGTCCTCTGAACAACCAATTTCTGTTCTCTGCTCTCTCGCATGCAGTGATTGAATTAGCAGGGGAAAATATCCATACTCTTCTCAGCCATAATATCTGACATTTTAAAACCCAACAACCAGGCCCTTCCCTCACCCTGACAGTTTTGAACCACGTTTCTTTCCCACTCACTGAGATTTGATTGGTGGCAAGGGAGATTTTGGCAAAACATCTTATTCTGAAGCACGCAGCACGTACAAGATATCAGTGGCAATCATCTCATCCACAATGTCAGAACCTAAAGAGAGATTTAGTCATGTGATATTTGAAGACTTCATACGAACAAGGTTCCTTTTTTTTTTTTTTTTAATTTGACTTTGGGGTTTCCTGTAACTAAAATAACCATCTTCAAATTACCCTTTCCTGTTGGAAGTAATACTTTGCTGTAGAAAGCTTACAGTGATGCCCTAAAGTAGTTCTTGCCTCTTAGAACAAAAGGTCACTGCAAAAATAAGTGCAGGAAGCAGAACTTGCATGTTGCAGGGATCAAATATAGGTCAAGTCTTGAATGCTTTGAATTTCTTTTCCTCTGCACTGAACAAAAGAGGTTAATTCCATTCCAGCCCAGACTGTACTGAGAGGGAGAGTGGTCCTTCCTATACTGCAGTTCAAACCAGCTCCAAAAACCTGCAGTCAGCAGGGTAACAGGAGTGTGAAAAAGACCACAGCTTAAACTGGCTCTTTTTCTCCTCATCTGAATGAGTGTTACTAGGCTTTTTAAGATGCAGGGTAGGTTTATCCTAAATAATAGTACCACTATACTCATATATTAACTGGAGCTAACTAGGACACTAGACTTCCAGCTCTAGCCCACACATTACTCAGCAAGATGGTGCAGGTATTGATTCCTTATGGGTCCCAGTGAAGCCAACTCTGATCCATTGCTGTGATGAACTAAACTTTTGTCACAGCAATAACGACTTCAGGGACTCACTGAAGGCAACTCCTGCTTCTCCAGAGAGAGAGAGACTGAGACTTTAGCAGCTACAGTCAAGAACATATTTCAACAGCTCATTCATAAAGACAAGTAGTAGGGGAAAAGCATCCATTAGCATAGAAGCAAGCTGGTATCAGCTCTAGCTTGCTAAAAAGCAGGTGAGTCTTGAGGCCTTGAAAATGGTGTATGAGGGAAGAGTTGCAGAATCACAGAATTGTCAGGATTAGAAGGGACCCCAAGGATCATCTAGTTCCAGCCCCACTGCCATGGGCAGAGACACCCTCCAGAGTCACATACAGCCTGGACGTAAAAACATTCAGGGATGGGGCTTCCACCACCTCTCTGGGCAGCCTGTTCCAGTGCCTCACCACACTTATGGTGAAGAATTTTTTCCTAATGTCTAATCCTAAATCCTCCCTCCTCTAGCTTGGATCCATTCCCCCTAGTCCTATCACTACCTGACACCCTAAAAAGTCCCTCACCAGCTTTCTTGTAGGCCCCCTTCAGATATTGGAAGGCCACAATAAGGTCTCCTCAGAGCCTTCTCTTCTCCAAACTGAACAATCCCAACTCTCACAGCCTGTCCTCATAGGAGAGGTGCTCCAGCTCTCTAAGCATGCTCTTCAAAAGGTTTCATCTGATCCTCCATTCGCTGAAAGGATCTCATACAAAGAGAGCTCAACAGACAGCAGCTCGAATGGTGCAGGGGGAAGTGATTTGTTCTTTAGCAGAAGGCAGAAAAAAGAGAAGGTTCCTGTGAAATACTGAAACTGGAAGGAAAGAATATAAGACTTCAACAAGCCCAGCTTTAAATTCCAAAAATGTTACAGAAAACTGCTTGAAAAATAAAGCAAAGGAAAAAGCAACTTTCTTGGATGCCAGCTGTGTCTTGAGGGCAGGACTCATGATTTTCCAGGAAGGAGAGGATTTTTTCCCCAGAAGGGACAGATCTAAGTAGAAGACAAGCTAGCCTCTGTGAAGTTAATCTTGGTGCCAAGTCACTCCAGAGGGTTAAGTCTGTTGCTGTTAGCCCTCATCTGACTACCTTATCATCAGCAAGTCAGTGAAGGTCTCCACACACTATGCTCATTACCAGAGATTATACAAGAGGCTGAGAGGAAACAACTTTTTCTTCAGGTCAGAATTTGACCATGCAAGGCAAAATCCTCTCCAAAGTTGTGAAATGAATAAAACTGGGACAGGACCCACTGTAAACCAAGCAAAGTTTGGGGAGTCTGTATCACAAAGTTAGGTTTCAAGGTGCCAGGCTGCCACCCTGCCACCTCGTTTCATGCACTTCAGCAGGTTGTGTTGTCATATGCCTGCCATATGACAACATATGGTACCAGCCATACAAGGTCACTTCATTTCTCTACTCTAGAACTCACTTTGTGGCTCACTTCTTCCAAACACTCCAAATAGGAACTGTAGACAATGGTGGCTCAATACAGCAGCAGAACCATTCACTTTCAAAGTGCTAGTACCTAGACAGGGTAAAACCCTCCTCCAGTTGCTTTGAGTTGAATGCATGGAGAAAGATGAGGACAGCTTCCTCATTCCAGTCCCTGGAGGTGTTTAAGACCAGGCTGGACGAGGCTCTGGCCAGCGTGATCTAGTGTAGGGTGTCCCTGCCCATGGCAGGGGTTGGAACTGGATGATCCTTGTGGTCCCTTCCAACCCTGACTGATTCTATGATTCTATTCTATGATTCTGTCAGTGCCCTCTTTGCTCAGTCCTTAACTGAGTGCTGCTAAGTGTCTGTCAGCAGATGAGGAAATGTTTCTTGAAGTGCAGCTTGCAGATTGATGCACAAAAATAGTTTATTTGCTTACAGTGGCAGGGAGGCAACATTACTGATGCTTTCAAGTCCCTCGAAGTATAGTACAACTATAATAGGAGCTACTGAAGCAGAAAGCCTGGAAGGAGAAAGGGAGACAAAGAAAAAGAAATATTTTCCAGGCAGTCTCCAATGCTATAAGCATTGCTTTGTTGTTGTTTCCTAATGTGACTCTCTGAGCTGCTTTGTAGCACCAAGTAATAAATGGTTCCTGAGTGGATCACTTTATTAACGAAGTATCGATAAAGTAGAAATTAAGACTGCATTTTTAATGCACAAATAAATGCTACCTTGCATTTATAAAGCAACCTTAAGCCTAAAGAATGTTCATGACTATCTTAGTCACTTGCAAAATGGCTTTGAGGAAGGTTCTGGATACTCTGTGAAACCCCAGAAGATCACACGTTAGGGAGGCCTACATAGCAAAATTATGCTCATCAACTGAGTCAGCACTGGAACAAGGTTAGCATTAACATGACATGATAGACAATAACAAGACAAATGTAATGTACTGCAATAAGTTATTACACTGCAAATGTGCTGTGAAATGGTTGCCACTAGAAAAATTACTACACTGTGTAGCTAATGGCTGATTTTCAAAAACATATTTTGCAGCAACTTTGAACACTCAGATGAAAAGTGGGTGTTGTGGAAGTGAAAAGGTTCTGAGCCAAGTTTTACTCTCAGCTAGATGCACTGTTATTGCAGCTCCTAATCTCTCCTAATGAGATTTTGTCTATAGCTGAGAATCAGAGCAGTAGCATGGACTTACTTATTTTTTAAACAGAAATCTGTTGATTTAGAGCTTGGTGGAGGAGTTCAGTTATAGAAGGAGTTCTACAAATTATATATATAGTTTGGTTTCGGTGTTTGGTTGGGTTTTTTTTTAATGTCTCTGTATTCGCTGCTGTCAAGCTTTCATAAACTAAAACTCAGAAGTCAAGCACAGCAGTAAGTCCTTCCCTGAGTGACTCACTGCACTCCATCCTCCCTCAGTTGCTATTCACCCTTCTTTCTTCAAAGCCAGTCTGGACTTTGGTAGTCTTTTACTCCAGCTTTAACCATATCCCTACATGGTCACTGAGAATCAGTTCCACAGACTTCCCTGACAGAGCTAAATCTGTTGGTGCTATAGGAAAACAGCACCATATGGCAATTGTTTGATCTCTAAGCAGAAGCTACCAGTTTTTGGAAAAATTATGAGCTCCACCTGTTTCAAAAGTTTGTTTTCTCTCCCAGATGCTGTAAATGTTTGCACACTGCACATCCCTAGCATCCAGGATAAAGAAACTTTGGAGATTTTGGTTTGTTCATTAGTTCCTGATAAATCACTATTATTTTGAAAGATGAACTGGGATTGCTTTTTGCCTACCAGGTACATTACCAGTCTTTAACACTCAGACATCAGTAGGTAATGGGATTTTCATGTCCATTTCTCAGGGTACTGGCCCCAGCTGCAGCCGCTATATTGCATATAAGGTGCGCATATAGATAACATGGCTCAACAACCAATTACATGAGCCCAACATATAATAACAGCTTTCTTTTAAGAGCCTTCAACATTATCTTGGACTAATAGAGCAGGCCAGTAATTCTTGTTCAATGTATTTATGACATTTATAGAATCAGAGAATGGTTTGTGTTGAAAGGGACCTTAAAGGTCATCTAGTTCCAACCCCACTGCCAGGGGCAGGGAAACCTTCCACTAGATCAGGTTGCTCAAAGTCCAGACCTTGCCTTGAACACTTCCAGGGATAGAGCATCTATCACCGGGCAACCTGTTCAAATATCTTCCCACCTTCACAGTGAAGAATCTTTTCCTAATACCTAACATAAATCTACCCTGTTACTCCTCATCCTATCACTACACTCCCTGATAGAGTCCCATCTTTGTAGACCCCTTTTAAATATTGGAAGGCCATTATAAGGTCTTCCTGGAGCTTTCTCTTCTCCAGGCTCAACAATCCTACCTCTTTCAGTCTGTCTCACAGGGAGGTGTGACAGCCTTCTGATCATCTTGATGACCCTCCTCTAGACCTGCTCAAGCAGGTCCACATCTTCCTTACATTGGGTGCCCCAAAGCTGAGCACAAGACATAAGGGTTCAGCCTTTCTTAGGACGCAAAGTGCTCACTCTGACGTGGTACAAGGTACCATGAAAAGATAACTGACACTGTGCATAGCTCCATGGCATGGACTGGATGCATCTATAGCAAACAAATAAACAAACAAAACTAGAAAAGATGTATGAGGAGAGAGAGGGACTAAGCATGACTCCTGTGTGCAAGATGCTGGCTCTGCTTTCTTCATGCTGTGCAACTATTTGCTAAAGGAAATAATTTCACTAAGATACTCTGCTTCCCTTGTGAAATCACTCTTTAAATGCTGGTTCTCCATCTGGTGCACAGCTTCACACTTTAAGATATTTAGGGATCTGGCTTCCAAATTCCAATAGATGTCTGACATGTTTAAAAAAACTTAATTCCTCTGTGTTTACGTGTAACAATAGACAAATATAACCCCTGATTTTGAGGCTGGCAGAAAAGCATTGTAAGAATAATTGGAGTGATTTAAGAAAAACAGACAGACTTGATGCAAATGCTGATGTGAAAGCAATATTATTGACCACATCTATGTCTCATATGGCAATGACAACTGTGTGTTGTACTAAAGTTTACTGGTTTGTAACAGACAAAAAGTTAAACTTTGTTTGCATTGCATGTGCTTCAATAAAGGGCTTACTCTAGATAAAGTCACTTGCCACTATCATCAGGCTCCCAGGAAGCGAGCCCCTTCAAGAAGGGCCAAATTCCACCAACTAACCAATGCCTGCTTTCAGTGGAAACAGAAAACAGCCTCAATAAGGAATTTTTCCCTATAGGAAACTTCCTGTCATAGCTCCAGAGATACAGCTATCACATCATGGGGATCAGGCATAGTACCACAAGGACAGGGCAGAAAGGGCTACATAGACTAACAGAGGCAGCACTCCCTGATCCTCACAGTCTCCTAGACCTCTGCCAGCTGTTGTCACCTTCACTTCAGTACTTTGACAAGTCTGCAAGTCACAGATAAGAAAGAAGCCTTTACAATAAGTGGTCCCCTTAGTAAGACTGAGATGCTGGCTGAGCACATTTTCTCCTTGCTAGCTTGAAAGTATTTCAGGACTTCAGACCTTTCAAGATTTTAATTTTCCTGGGTTGTTAATTTTTTAATTGGCTTTTTAAAAATCCATACATTTTCACACTCTCACTGTACTTATATACACAGTCACATTTTTTTAATAGAATCCTTCAGATTCTATAATTTAAGGACATTAAAGACACTAAAAATGAAACTTCTTGAGTCAACTAGCTATAAAGTCCTTTCACTATCATGAGTCTATCCAATGAGGACCTCCAAGGAAGATCAAACCCAAAATGAATCACTATCCAAACAACCTTCTGGGATATAAGCAATAGTTGAAGACCAGCCTGTAAGAATCTTTAAGGGCTCAGAAGAAATGCTGTATGACATATTTGAAATGTGAGCCAGCCTCCCAATGGATGAAGGTCCCAAACAGATTTCACGGTTTTCAAATAAAGCCTGAATTCAGATATCATGGCAAAGATACTTAGTACATATAGCATAAGACATGCAACAAATCACTTCAAATGAGTCATATATTCTACTATTCTGTCATCATGAGAACTTCCAGAAAATTGGAATCTTGCTGCAAAACCTTAGTCTTTCATTTCTCATTGTAGTTCCAACAAATTGTCATGGAGCTAACATGGCTGTTGCAAATTCTCTGTTCAGTTCAGTGGCACACCAATTCAAATCAACTGTAACTCAAGCTTATTTTTCACTTGGTGATTAAAATTAAGGTTCAGCACACTGCCAAGTTTTCTTCTTAGATGCACAATGAGCAAAAAGTTTGCTACAAGAAACAATTATCTCTTCCATTCATCCTGTAATCTGTTGACTCAGAGACCAAATGGCTGTTCTTCATACTACCTGAGATTCATGCTCTTTCTCATATCTCAGGACAGCATTCTGAAGCAGACTGAAGAACCACTTACAGTTATCTATTCATTATTATTTTCCAGAGTTCATTAAATAAAAATATTCCATATTTGCTTTCTTCATAGCTTTGTATTTTTGACATAACTCAATGTAAATAACCCGACTGATAGGTCTCTCAGTGGAGAAGAACAAGGATGCCAATCACTTCAGCATACAGCCTATGTTCTGCTGGAGTTTACAGAAGAGAGTTTCTGTTCCTGAAAATCCCCAAAACATACAGTGCAAGCAGCAGTCACTGCCTGCAGTCCAGATCAGCAGGCAGTTTTGGAAGGACTCTGTGACAGCCCTCACCAAAGCTTTGTGAAAAGCTGACCACAACCCCACTGAAAACAGGTATTCATGGAAAAAAAACACACCCCCAAAAAAACCCCAAACAACAAAAACCAAACCAAACCAAACAACCCAACCAACCAAGCAAATGAAAACCAAAATAAACCAAACAAAACCAACAAACCCCAAACAAAACAGAAACCCCCAACCAAGCAGCAGGAAAAGGCTGTCTTTAGAGCAGCAGGGAAAACAGTGCTCTGCCTCAGGGAGAACCATGTCCAGAGGGCAGAGTTTAACCTCCATGACAAGCACCAGGAAGAAGCTGTCTTCTTAAAAACAAGGCTGTGGTAAAGAACTTATTGATGGAAAAATCTTGGTGAGGAGTAACTGCTGCCACGAGGAATAACCAACAGAGTCCAGGGTAAAACTATATTGCTATTTTGGTCAGTTTTCAGTCAGAAAGAGATCTCTTTTTTCCCTCAAGTCCACTTCCTTCACAACACAGAAGGGTTTCTCCTGAGCTTTTCTGGTTTCCAAAACTCATCTTCCCCACACCAGTGTTTGATACAGGACTGGGCAGATTCCAACCAAACTGAAGCCTGTTTGCCACATGCTGCTTTTATGCTGCCATTTTCAGAGTCCTTTACATAGGCATTATATCTCCTCCCTTGGACTCTGGGGCAGGAATAAGCAGAACTAGTGGCCTGAGGAACAACCACAGTTGCTTTGCAGAAGCTCAGACTTTTAAGCTACTACATCCTTAGATGACAGATTTAGGTTATGCCAAGCAGTAGAGATTCAGAGTTGCCAGCATGGCAGTGCTGCAGGGAAAGTGGCTTTGACAGGGTGGAAGGGGAGGGAAAGAGGTGAGTCTCTGGTGAACCATGCTGTGCTGCTGGCCTCAAAACACATTCACACATGACAGTGCCTTGGTGGCCCTTTGAGTCTGCCAGATTAGTCCCTCAGAAAGTGCTGCACTTTGAAGTGAATAAGAAAAGCCCTAACAACAGAAATCAATCTGCTTGGGGACTCTCCCAGAAATGCCACACCTTTCCCCATAGCTGGTGCCTGCTGCTGAATGCTGCAGTGGAGCAAAGGAAAGGCAGTGCTAAGGAGCACTGGCACATATGCCAAGCTAAGCCTGCAGCAAATCGAAGTGACCACATGGCAGCAACACGGAGACCCCAGGGCATTCCCCATTCATAGCAGCACCAGCTCTGCTGATGTGTGCCTTGTTTTTCCATGGCACTCTGGTTAATAATAATAATACAATAATAATACAATACACCAGGTTGGAAGAGACCTTCAAGATCATCGCGTCCAACCCATCAAACAATCCAACCCACCCAACAACTAGACCATACAGCCAAGCACCCCATCAAGTCTTCTCCTGAACACCTCCTGTGAAGGTGACTCCACCACCTCCACGGGTAGCCGATTCCAATGGGCAATCACTCTCTCCGTGTAGAACTTCTTCCTAACATCCAGCCTAAACCTGCCCTGGCGCAGCCTGAGACTGTGTCCTCTTGTTCTGGTGCTGGATGCCTGGGAGAAGAGGCCAACCTCTGCCTGGCTACAACCTCCCTTCAGGTAGTTGTAGAGAGCAATAAGGTCACCCCTCAGTCTCCTCTTCTCCAGGCTAAGCAACCCCAGCTCCCTCAGCCTTTCCTCATAGGGCTTGTGTTCCAAACCCCTCACCAGCTTTGTTGCCCTTCTCTGGACACGTTCCAGCAAGTCAACATCCTTCCTAAACTGAGGGGCCCAGAACTGGACACAGTACTCAAGGTGCGGCCTAACCAGTGCAGTGTACAGGGGCACAATGACCTCCCTGCTCCTGCTGGCCACACTGTTCCTGATGCAAGCCAGGATGCCATTAGCCTTCTTGGCTGCCTGGGCACACTGCAGGCTCATGTTCAGCCTACAATCAACCAGTACCCCCAGGTCCCTCTCTGCCTGGCCACTCTCCAGCCACTCTGACCCCAGCCTGTAGCACTGCCTGGGGTTGTTGTGGCCAATGTGCAGAATCCGGCACTTGGATGTGTTAAATCTCATGCCATTGGACTCTGCCCATCTGTCCAGCCTGTCGAGGTCCCTCTGCAAAGCCTCTCTGCCCTCCAGCAAATCAACTGCTGCCCCCAGCTTGGTGTCATCTGCAAATTTACTGATGATGGACTCAATGCCCTCATCCAGATCATCAATAAAGATGTTGAAGAGCATGGGGCCCAGTACTGATCCCTGGGGCACACCACTAGTGACAGGCCGCCAGCTGGATGTGGTGCCATTCACCATTACTCTCTGGGCTCGACCCTCCAGCCAGTTCCTAACCCAACGCAGTGTGCTCCTGTCCAAGCCACGGGCTGCCAGCTTGGCCAGGAGTTTGCTGTGGGGAACGGTGTCAAAGGCCTTGCTGAGGTCCAGGTAGACCACATCCACAGGCCTCCCCACATCCACC